>NXHD01000001.1:1200000-1670659 GCA_002893725.1 Metschnikowia torresii | reverse complement strand
GAATCGCAACCATTCGCCGCTAAATTTCAGTATGAAATAGAAAAAAGCTGTAATTACGTAACAGAAGCTTTTTTCGGTGAATCCTTCTCTTCTCGATGCTTAATAGACGTTTTTGGTATATGGGCCAAAACCGCGCTCAAAGTCACACCTGGAGTTTCTTCGCGATAGAACTCGAGACATCTGTTTTCATGGCCATTCACAACGGTTAATACTTTTTATTGTCAATTAAAGACTCCTCGAATCTAGATATCTGAACGGCTGCTTCAATACAGCAATTATAAGCTTCCTGTGGCAGTACACGTTGAGAAAATACGCTGTGCAATCATTCTATGTTGCAATAAAAGACTACGAGGTAAGAAAATGATGATGATTGCATCAAAAAACGTGTCACTGAATAAATAAGCAGCTGCTCTTCTGAGATACTCACTGTCCCCAAGTTGTCTGGTGTCGCTTAGATTCTGGGAATCGAGGAACAACATCAACATTGCATTATGATCATTGAGTGACGAAACTGGTCTTACGGCCGGAGAGAAAGATATTTTTAACTGGGGACCATGATTCATCTAGAACACTGACGTCTTAGATTCAAGTTTGCTGAAAATAACAGAAAACTCATGCGGGACCGGACTTCTTGCCAACTTTCTTCCTCAAAAATCCGACTCTGTGTGCATAGCTCTCAACTCGGCCTATAGTGAAATCTCTTGTACAAGTATCAACGTCCTCCTGACGAAGCGAAAGACTGAAACAGTAACTGTCTACGTAGCATTTCAAAGTCACCTTCGATCTGTCATCATCACAAGAAAAGGGATACGGAGAATGTGAAGACAGGTAGTAAAAATAATCTTCATGAAGCACGATATTCCTTCTGTCGGCCAATTTCCTAAAACAAATTTGTCCCAAAAGGTGGCATTCAACGGTGAAANTCCTTCTGTCGGCCAATTTCCTAAAACAAATTTGTCCCAAAAGGTGGCATTCAACGGTGAAATGGCTGGCCATTCTGATTCAGGATCGTAGAGCTCTCTTACATTCTTTTTTTGTAACCACCTTGGCTCTCGCCCGCCATTGACAAACGTCTCATTAAATGGCGTGTAGTAAGTGTAAAAATTTCGGGTTTTGAATGTCCCATCCTCCACTTCATAATATCTCCACATGGGATTTGCAGAGCTCACAGGAGCAATTCCTCCTGGAACCCAGGCCATATTGATTGGCTCAGAATTTTTGAATCTCATGACTTTTGACTGCCGCTGCCTATGGCCAAAGAAAACATTTGCAATCGTATAGGGTGAAAATCTCTCAAGTATCTTTGTGAATATATTGATCTGATTTCTTTTACAAGGTCATATTTTGACTGATCATTCACAACAATATCCTCGATCTTGAAATATTGAACTCCGAGAAATTTCTGATCCTATAGCTGCTCTTCAAGTCTGATTAGGTCTCATGCACAACGATTTGGAAAAAAATCAGGATATTAGTGTCAATCGACCCCTTCATTAAGGAATTTTGCCTGCGGTATCTCGGAAGTCAAGTAATCAATTTAGAAATTAGCTGAACTCCAGACTTTCAATAAGTGAACAGTTTTCTGCTCATCAACTTACCGTCGGTTTTCCAAACTCAGTCAGTTTCTCCCGTATAAGTCAATTTATGCGACCTTATTTAATTTGATCAGTAAACAAATTTCACAGCTATGCTCTATGAAAGATCTGTTATAACTGAAATATTACGGTGAAACTTGGAATGATTCTCAAAAAACTGGTCAAAAATTTTTTTCTCTTTCAGGGCATCCTGTAATATGGGCACCGAGACCCTGAAATAGTCATTTTTGAATTAAGAAGAGCGTGTGAATTGCCCTTTGTAATCCTGTGCTTTAGGAACATTACTTCGCTCATATTGCAGCCAGGCACGCGCACGCGCTATTTTGTTCCCGCCACTTAACAAGTAAAAAATGGGTTTGGTGGATTTATTACACAAGCGGAGATCATTTTCGGAGATCTTCTCGCTCAATAAAGATCGCCCGCGTTTCATCGGCTATTTTTTTCACATTATAAAATGAGATGAGAGACCCATCAACGGTCTATCAACAGTGTTATTCGAATGTTTCCAGTGCTTTTTTGCCTTCTTGTCCTTGTGAGCGCGACCTACATTCCAAGTAGCGAATCCCCAGATCTTGGGGATGTGCTCAGACGTATCCCCCAAAGGCTCGGTGCAAAAAATGACAATCTTGAAGCATGGCATCAGAAGCTTGCTAGAAAAGCACAGGGCAAAACACTATTCCCAAATTCAAATGTTATTGTCGAGGCATACTTGGATGGCTTTCTTTTAGATATTCTGTATGGTGGTGTTGGCTATACTACATATATTCAGATTGATATGGCAATGACGTCGATTGGTATCAATAGAAATCGCTTTTACAAAGGCCTTTGGTACTCTAAGACTCTGCTTTCACCCAATCTGCTTCTTTTCAGTAAAGAGCAGGGGAAACCCTTTCCGGACAATTTTATTTTTGAAAACCATCCATCCTTAAAAATACCTGCAACAGTGTTCGTTGACGACAACTTGCCCCAATCTCGTTTGGGTCTCGGAAGGTCTTACAGACCTAGAGAAGCGGCGGGTTTCATTTATACTCTCCGCGATCGAGGCCTAATTAATTATCCTGCTTACTCTTTATACCCTATTGTAGGAGGTGGAGGTCTTCTTACTTTGGGTAAATTGGTCTACACGGCGTACAAAGGCATTCGATATGTGCCGTTCATTCATTCACCAGATGGAATGAGCGTTGTTTTGAAACTCATCAAATTCAGAAGAAGCAAAATTATCAAGTTCAATGCCCGAGCTTACTTTGATAGTACTACAACTGTATCTTTGTTCCCAGATGCCATTTTTGAAGAGCTCAAAGCTGTGATCCCGGGATACGAGCACAAAGGAAAATACTATGTCCACTGCGAACAGCCTGAACATCAGAGGGTACGGTTTGATTTTGGAGCTTTTAATTTGCATTGGTACGCACGCACAATGTTGCAAGGAGACAACAAAAAATGTTTTTTGCAAATTCAAAGAGGACCCCCAGGATCTATTACATTTGGTAATGGCTTTTTAAAATTGTTTTTTATTGACGTTGACTTAGAAAGACAATTAGTTGGAATGAGTGATCCCAAAGGCAGAGGTCCCTTTTGAGTGATGTGTTCTCTTTTTTCTTGTTGTCCTTTGTATTGCGCCGAAGCCTCATTCAAATCGGCTGTTCATGATCACTCTAATCGGTACCCTTGTTCCGCTTTTTCTCTTCCTATTTCTTCACAGAAATTTGTTGAATATAAGTTTTCGCTGCCAACAGGAAGTAAAGCTTTGTCATTTTCCATACGTAAGAGTATCCTTCGTGGCCCTGATCTTGTGCCGAAGAAAATGAGATATGCTTCGAACTCTAAACCGAAGGGTTGCAGTAGAGGCGCTCGCTGGCAAATTATCGGTTTAGTTAAATATAAGATTGAATGTCATGTTTAAATCAACGAATAAACTCTTCCAGAAGGCTCCGTATTGTTTGAGGCGCAAATCAAGATTGAAAGGAATAATAAATAAGCTGCGCGTAAATTTTATGTTTTGTGTACCGAAAGTGTGGTACAAATCCAGCCCATAAAGTTTCAAGAGGATCATTGAAAAACGCAAATGTGCCTTTTACTTCCAAATGTCGCATAGTGGTTTTCAAGGTGCCAATTCTTTGACAACGAATTCTTTCACTAGTCCGGGCACGGGCTCATAAGTATCTACCATTTCCGCACACACCACGGTATTTCTATCCATTTGACTCCGTAGGCTTCGTGTAATTGGGAAAGGAATACAACACGCAGCTCCCATAAGAGGATCTTACGAGTAGCTATCCAAATTCATTTTAGGACATTTTGTGGAGATATTCAGTCCTCGCGATTTCCTGATGACTTTCATATTGCGAAGCTAGATCACGACTGCGGGGAGAAATTACGAGGTTTTTCCAAAGGTGCTGCCTCAATGTTTTTATTTGGTAAATAACGTGAACTTGACTCATTAAATTGTCTACAAACATTCGAAACACCCCGCTCTTATGCCCTATTCAAATATCGGAGGCCCTTCTTCCGTGTAGAAAGGTGCAATTCCCACGATCTTTTTTTTCAAAATCCAAGAAGAGGTAGATACTAGATAGGAAATTTCTACCAATAGCGAATTTTGAGGGCGGACCAGTACTTATAGTTAGCCAACACTTATTGTGCACCTTTTTATCTCTATAGGCTAGCTGCCATGCGGGAATCAAGATCTCACGACCGAATACAACAATTTTCAATGGGATGTCATAGGATTTATCACATGGGCAATAATAGCGGCCATTAGAGTTCCTTTTAACATCATAGTTTCTGAATAAATGGTGGAAGATAAATCCTGAAATGACAGTCACTTTTGTCGAAAGCCGATATTCATGATTTGATAAAGTCTCAAATACAACATCCTCGAGTTCAAATTGTGAGATGACGAAAGTTATTCGTGAGCCAGGTACTTTGTAGGTTGTAGTGTTGAACTCATCAATGCAGGTTCCAAATTCAACCGTTCCTCGGTTTGTGTAAGGCTTAGGAATGATAGCAAGAACGGGATATGTAATTAGGTTCATCCTAAACCAGTCATAGACTATACTTGTTCTCATCCTGTGGTCATTCTCAAGACTAAGGCCAAGGACAGAGAAATCCATATCTAGATCAACTCCCAGAAGGTCACGAGTGCACTGGAAATCATGAGTTATAGATTCCTTGAAATACACCGTATCCTCGATTGCCAAAAAAGTCTCCAGTGTAAATCCAAATAAAAATGGATTGCGAATAGCACCATAACCGAGCGCAAGACCCGGCGAGTCAAATCGGAGCTCGAGATAGGCATTTTGATCGCTGTGTATCCCAAATCGTGCTTGGACAATGAAATTATCATGTTTCAAAGCGATGACTCTGTCGGGGCAGATTTCCATGAGGAGATTCTGTAACTGGGCCCGTTTCGCTTCATCTTTTTCCGGGTGAACACTTTCGATGTGACGGAATTCTCTTTCAGTGCTTTTTGAAACACTTTGGGCACACCTGAGAATTGATTTTCGCTTATGCTATGAGTAATAGTGGCATATACTTTCAACTTGATAACAAAGAGAGCAAAAGCTCGAATCAACATGGTTCGATTGAAAGTACAACAGCCTTCGGGGAACGTTATCATATAAACTGTTCTAGTCGCCAAGCAATATAGCTTTAATGTTTTACGTAATTTCCCTTTGAATGTTCATGTTTATGATTCTATGTACACAATTGACTACACAAGCATTTTGTTAAAGAATTTGAGGCGTGGATGCTCTATGCTTTATTGCCCTTCATAGCTCTTAAAGAGACACAACCGCCGAGCCGCACACAACAATAAAAGTGCACAATTCTTCCGAGAGAAAGTTCCAATAATCCTCCATGCAAGTGAAGGCTCTGAGGGGCTTCGAATTCAATGCATGACCTTAGTGTTCGCCAGTTCTCGACGAGGAGAGAAAACAGTGCTTGGCTATAGCAGATAAATAATATAAAAGCCCTCTCAAGTACAAATCGGGCAAAAAAAAAATTTATGGTTCGTCAATTCCTGAATTTTCTCACACTCATCAACATTGGCTAAAACTACCTTCTGTAACGCGCATGTGTAGAAAACAACAAAATGTAATTGCAAAAATCGTAGAATGCCTAATTTCGAAAATGGAATACATAAACATTTCGACACAGAAATCTTTTGAGTATCCCTCGCTACAAATTGACGTTCATCCAATGGGCAATGAATAGTATGGTAATTCATTTATATCCCAATGCGCGAGCTTCTGAATAGTACGAGGATGCCCTCCCATCATGTTGTTGATTCTCTAAAAGGTGGTTTCACTGTTAAATCCTTCTCGTGAATGTATAGTCGAACTTCATCCGAGTCAGCAAACAGCGAAGTGCTGGGATAAAAGCAAAACCCACACACGACCGTTATCTATTCATAACCTCAAGCAGAACTATTAGAGAATGGCCTGAACTCAAATGAGCTGCGGAAAAAAAGCGAAAAAAATTTTAACTGAGCGTATGCGGACGATTGAGGAATGGTGATGAGGAGGGCTTTATTGAGATGATATTCCAGTTCTAAAAGACTCATATAAAAATGATGTCCTTCTGTCTAGAATGGTGGCGGATATATCAAAAACAAATTTAGAAACCCGAAGTTGTCACCTGCTTTTCATGAAGAGAAAGATGTACTATACGTTCAAGAATGTGCATTTGTTTTTTATACGATCAAGTTGTTTGGGGATAGTCTTTGGAGAGCAGTTCAAGTTTTCAAACTTGTCAACTCGAAGCCAAGCATATTTTCCTCACAGTTGAGGATGTGTATGAGCTCACATTCCCAATTCAGGATATCCACCATTAAGCTTTAAATTGAAAATACTTACCCACTCTCAGCTTGAATGACTTGACAACTTTGTTTATAATTTTCTGAAGTTGAGACCCGCTGATTTGACTCTCTTGGTATAACAGTTTGTAATTGGGTGCACCCACTTCAATCACTCGCGTTTCGTGATTGAATGTAACAAAGGCATTGTTGAAAAAGAGTCGTCCTAGAACAAAGTGCGAATCCAAACTCTGTTTGAAGAAACTCTTGCATCTATGTTTTTTGACTCTATAGACCGCGTCCAGAAAACTGATTGAAATTGTCACGTCCCCTAAAATGATTTCAATGAATGAATCTGAGGGTTGTTTGCAAGAGACAAGAGGGTCTTTGTTTTCGACTGTCAGTCCTAATGCTGTCAAAACGAGCTCAGCCATCTCTACCGGCAAGTATACAAAAGGATTGTCTATGCTGAGTGAAAAGAGCATGGAATTCGCGGCATACGATACATGACCCACTTTCAATGCATCAATAGTCAAGGCACAACCCTGACTGTCACCATTTATGGATTCATGCAAGGCTCCTTTGTACAATTTGTGAGGCAGCTTTCCAAATAGAATCTCACCTCCGTCCGAACTGGTTGGGTACATGGAGACGATGGAGTAGTTGATTGCGTCAATGTCAGTAAGCCAGTCCAAGAATGTCAAGTCATGATCTTTTAATGAAGGAAAGCCAATTCCTATTGTGGTGGCATCTTGAGGTGGTGGAGTTGCTGATTTCTTCCTTGTGAATCTCTCTAAAGAGTCTTTGAAAAGTTTTTTCACGTCTTTTCGAAAGCGATTTTTTTTTTTTCGCTCTAACCCCCCGCTGGAAATATAAGGAGAGGTTGACTCGAACCTTATTGGATTTACATTTGCACTGTGAGGCCACGAAAGGACTATTTCAAAATTGCGGTTGATTTTTTCCACAAAAAATCGTTCTTCCCACATTTTCCGCCGCTCGGATGTGTCTTCACCTCTGACATACGCATTGTATGTAATCTTGTTTTGTAATGACTTTTCGCTGTCAAAGAACGCTTCTAGCAAAGTTTGAGAAGCTGCTAAATTCGTAAACAATAATAGACTGAGGAGTATCATCGTTCTTCAGCAAAATTCATAAGTTTCGGATATTGTGCACAGGCACTTTGAAAAGTGCTTCAAATATATACTGACAAAAATAGGTCACACATATTAATTGTGGCTCTACTAGCGCAAAAAAGCGGGCACGCTCTCTCTGATCTTGGAGCGGTGATCTTTAGTTAAGGATTTTTTTGCATTGTGCAACTTTAAGACCTGATGTTATCAATCCTGCCATAATCGATGTTATTTTAGTTTCCGAGTAAAATAATAACAAAGATCACGAACTGAATTCCAAAGAATAAAGAAATAAACAAAGTAGCGTTGAAATAATGTGACAAATGATTTTGTTGTCTTCGTACCGTGAGGAAAAGTGAAAACGCTTCTTTGCATCCTCCGATCCCTATGAAGATATTCAACACAATGGAGCAAATCCCATCTCGCGTGCAATGTGTTTCATCACAAAAAGACTTTATCTCAGAACGACCATTCTGAAAAGTACTCTTTCTGCCCAATAAAAGCAAGACGCGAAATTCCCGAGGATCTTGACAATCGTTTTCTACAAGATCTTTTTTCTTTAGAGGGACGTGATTCCTCCCGTCCCTCCGCGAGAGGTGTGAGATCATTTCCATTAAGCTGATTCACACGGAGAGAACGTGATACAATAAGCATCGGGTTCACCCTGAAATTCTCCTCTGAAAGCTCAAACATTTCTTGAAAATGTGTGATTACTCCCTCACCAGGGTATAAAAGAAATCTTTGGTCGGGCCCTGGACGGAGACTCTGCCAAGTCTGAACTGTCAAGGTTAGACCGATAGGTAGCCTCTCCAAAGGTGTCATGGCCAGATTAATATCAGTGTTAGGGTTTTGAATTTTGAATATACCGTTTTCATCCGTACCTTGTGTTGATTTTATTACTCTTAGGTCGATTGAATCGTTTGTAATATGTCTATCAATGATTCCCTTCGACACCAATGGGCCATAATGAGGTGCAAGTCCCATTCGAGAGACGTTTCGTCAGAGACCTAAAAATACTCGCGAGTTAAGATGGTGTTTTGTCATCTTTCTTATTATTCACGCACAATCAAGATATGAGAAATGGGTTGAGATTCTCCTGGAAACTCACAGTTGCAGTATAGCTTGTTTTGCTGTCATGATTTTCGGGGTCCAATCTCATACCTATAGCGTCAATAACGATCTCTTAAAAAAGCAATTTACGTCCGATCAAGGCAAGGAATATGTAGCTTTTGTTTTTCCATGTGGTTATTCTCAATGCGTCACATCCAGTAATCACTCTTTCTTCAATGACTAATTGATTGGAAGGGAGCCTGTACATTTTAGCTAAGATCTGTTTTATTCCTATATTGAGCCTCCTTCAAGTCTTGCAGGCTCTGAAATTTCGAGGATGTCATGGAGCATGACAGCACGCAGCCCTTTAGCAAAGAAAAGAAAAACAGAACCCTGAATGAAACTATAGGTGATGGAGGAAGATACCCTTGTGCACTTTTATAACTTCAAAATTACGTTCTTTGGGGCTACAAACGAGATTTTGTTCCCATAATTTAGTAACTCCATTTTTTTGAGCGATTATCCCGATCTTTGTTTACACCTATACTCTCACGGTCCTTGTAAGGCAGGCAAAACAACTTACAAATTTGCATGATCACTATCTCGGCTATAATTTGGCTTCGAAGGAATTCCTAACGCATTATCAGGAGAAGAGTAATTAATGCTTTATCTGTCGCCCTGCTGTTCATGAGTTGTCCAGTTGGTGAAGTTGGGGCTGGAGAAGAGCAGTATCCGGGATTGGTTACGCCTCAAATCCGAGGTTTTGAACCAGGAAAGAAATAGTCCTAGAGTCAGATGACCCTCATGTTTTTGATTTATTCTGATATAAAGTAATTGGAGGGAAGACGAAAAAATTGAATAAAGATCCTCTGGATCCGTTACACTCGTAGAGCACATGATTGGAATAGCCAGATGACTCAAGTAGTTTTCAGCGCACGTAAATCCTATATGGTCTGATGGGGGTAATATGACGTAAAGTGTCCTCTGCCATCTTTTCAACTATCGAAAAGAAATCGTCCATAATTTGGCTAAAGATAGCCTGGATTTTGTTTTGGAGTGAAGTCAAGTTGTGCTCACGTCTCAAAAGTAAGGCCCGAACCATTGAGGTTCCACGAAAGAAGCTAAGTTTTGACAGAGTTCATATCAAAAAAAACCTTTCCGAGACAGCTTAAAGTCCAAAAAGATTTTCGACAGTTCATTTCTGAAAATTGCGCAAATAGGAGTAAGCCTCTAACTTTCTAGAAATACGGTAAAGAATATTCAGCAGACACAGGGCATTTTCTGAAGCTGGCTTAAAGGAATAGGTTTTCCGTTTCGAGTGATTTGAACCTCCTTTGAGCGCATGTTTGGGTCTTTGGTGAGATTGATGATACGTTTCGAGTAGTCAAAAGTGATGGTGACGCGATTGAGAAAGGTTTGGCCCAAAGTATACTTACCATCCTCACCGTTACGGAACATGAGTTCACATTTCCCCGAGCTACCGACTCTTCTAGTAAATTCCTGCAATTTGAATGTGAAGGGAGTCTGAAGTTTAAAAATTATGTTCACGTCCGGAAGTTGGCGACAAGGGAATTTCATGTTGTTGAAAATCAATTTGGGCGAGATTTGGGATGCGATGGCGGTTAGAATTAAGCGAGGGACATATTCGAATTCGGAAAATGGATCGATCTGGAACTTGGTGGAATTAAGTGACAAATTCTTTTCTCCCAATTTTATCAGGTCAACATGAACGTGAGATCCAGAGTTTTCCGGTACGTATTCGTCGTGGGATTCTTTGAATTTCTCGCTTTGAAATCCGGAACCGAAAATGATGATCGCCTCGGTTTTTTGTCTGAAAGGTAAGATGGTGGTTTTGACCACCGAGAGCATGGGGTGCCGAAGGTAGTGCTCAACCACATGGTTGACTCTCTGGTTCGGCGAAGAAATAGCCAAGCCCACTGTAGTTTTCACTTTGCCATCTTTCACCGAGGTTTGGAGAGCTTTCACTGGAGAGGTTCTGCGATTGCCGAGAACTGGAGAGGGCCTCAGCCGGATCGGTTCGTTAAACAGAAACGGACTGGTGGTCAGCATTTGGAGAAGATGCGTGGTTTGTCTCCATGGCATGTTGTTATTAATGTATCCATCTTTGTTGTAGGTTGCAACCATTACTCCCGTGGAAGCTGTATTCTTGCCATCGTTTGGGGAAGAAAAGATGAAGTCAGCGACCCTTTGCAGAGTTCTACACATGCACTTACCGGGAACGGCAAGCACCACGGACACGAGAGTGAGAAACAAAGTCAACGAAAACATGTGATCTTTCCAGATTGGAGAATCACCTCATACGCAGAAAGGGCCGAAATATAAACCCAGCGGAGGAGGCTCCTCGGCAAACGGTGCCTGCGGGCTCAACGAGTGGGCATCAATCCGCCATTGTGTTTAGGAGCAGCGATGGCGGAGATCGAGAATTAAAAAGCCTTCCCGCTCCATACGTCCAGGAACTTGCTCTTGGCCCGGCAGTACTTCTTTTCTGGGCCCGCGAGAGAGGAGCGCTTGCTGTGTGCTATTGTGTATTCTGCACTGCTGCTAAGTTTTCGGCCGGAAGAGTCGACCTTCTTCCGCAAAGCCTAAGCGCGCCTCTCTGGTGAATGGCCGTGACACACTGTATGATTAGATGTGACAATGGAGCCTGTGCCGTGGGGACTCCATTAGTGACCTCCAGGCTCAGCCGCGCCCAGAACCGGAGTTCCTACGAGCAGAGCGGTGACAAAGCAGAATTGCTTCTTCCGCCTAAATAGGCGTGGTAACAATGGAGGCCGATGTACGCGATGGTCGGAAAAGTAAAAGGGGAGCAATTTGCGCAGCGGTGTTGAGCGGGCCCACGGCCCACTTTAGAGCAGAGCGGAAACGCCGCTAAACGCACTCGGGCAATTTGAAGCCAGCACAAGCACGGTTTTTGCCATCGCTGCTCTCTGCCAAAAGCCGCGGAAAAGCTGCTGAAAAAATATGCTAGAGAAGGCGCCGGAAAAACCTGCTGCTGAAAGTGGAGCCGGCCCTGCCAGACAATAGGTGCCATTGATGCTATATCGCGCAAGAGGTGTCGGTGCTTCTGTCGCCGCCACTGTAGCAACAAAGCGAAGATTCACAGCTCGCGCTCCTTTCAGCCAGCCGGAAAATGCCTGGCCGACTCCGACCGCATCGTCGCTTTGCACTTGGCAGGGCCATTTCCAGCGCCCCAGAATCGGCCGCGCTTCTGGATGTGCGCATCGCCAAACGTGTGCATCATCCCAGCTCCACCATCGCCAACTACCATGACGTCACAACAACAAGACCTCGTCTTTTTCAGCGACGACGCGTTGGTGTCCGACCAGACGTTGCACGGCAGCCGCTCGTGCTTGCAAGTCGTGTCCGGCTCGCAGGCCACGCGGCCCTCATGGCTTCTCACCACCTTGGTTGAGACCTGCTTGATGGGCACCGCCAATCTGGTCAACAGAGACCTCGCCAAGGTGCCTTCGCCACGGGCACTGATTGTGTACGTGTCCTTCACCCACACGAGAGACTCGTTCGTGCGGGCGTGCAAGAAGCAAGGCTTGGATCTTGATGCTTTCTCGGGCTTCCACTACATCGACTGCTTTTCGGGTTTGTTCACCAACACACTCACCGAGGGGAGCGATGCGGTCAAGGCCATTGACACGCTCTTTGATGGTATTGAAGAAGCGGTCAGCAAAGCACAGGGTGCCACAGTGGTTGTGGTCGATTCGCCGCAATTGCTCTTGGCCGCATCTGCCTACTCCAGCAACAGCTTGCTCCGTCGCCTCACCCGGGCCAACAGACTATGCAATGTTTTGATTACGGTTATCGACACCGACGAGGCCGTCGTTGACTTGGCACGCGCGGCTCCCCAGGACCCCGTGTTCAAAATCACCGATTTCTACGTGAAGCTCTTTCATAAATCGTCGTTGAACGTAAATCTCTTGCCCTTGTCTACTGGAAAGGCTAAAGACATCACGGGATCATTGACGGTCGCAAAGGGGGCGTTGCTGTCGTCATTGAGCGTTGATGTCATCGAAAGAGAGTACGTCTACCATATTTCCAAGGAGTCCAACGTCAAGTTGTACTTCCGGTGAAGGCCCCCCTATGCCTTCTTCTTGTGTACATTGTACAAGTCGTCCAATGTGTACTCGATGGCGCACCGCGCCCAGAGAATCGGAAACAATGGCCACATGGATCGCTCGCCAACCATCACCCAATAGGGCACATTCTCCAGAGTCCTGTGCACATCAAACACCCTGTTGAAGTCGCGGAGCAAATAGCGAAGCTTCGGAACAACTGTAATTTCCCGAAGACTGGTTGTCATCGACGGACTGTTGGGTTTTTCGTCGATGCAAAGCCGCTTCACAATGCTGGGCAAGAGACCGAATTTGTTGATGAGCTCGAGTCGGTGCTGCACTTCCATACCGATGACGTTCTTCAACCGCTTCTTGAAGTTGAATCCCAAGTCCGGTGGCATGAGCTTGGAACTTGAGACCGGGCTGTGCCGGCGCTTTTTATAGCCCTCTTGCACTGCCCAGCCTTCGGAGCTGGGGTCGGTATTTGGCCCGTCAGCCTCATCCACGGGCACTGCAATTTGGGTTTGGTGATGCTTCAAGTCGTTGTTGATTAAAGGCGCCAAGTATGGCCTGGCCAAGCTGTTAATGAAGTGATTGACGTTGAAGAGCTCCGTGAGTCGCGTATAGGGCGAGTTTGTGTCCAGAAACTTGAACTTTTTTTTCAGAAGATCGTCGCCCAGACTGAAGTATTGCTGCAGGTAAGTTGCGTCCTGGGGCTTGAGAAACGTGACGTTGATGTCGGGCTCCAAAGGCTCGATTTCGCCGTGCACATTTTTCACGTACAACTGCACGTTGTCGGACAAGACGCCGGTGCCAATGGAGGCGTAGATGGCGGTCCAAATGATCACGTTGGGCGCGGTGATGTAATTCAACAAGGTGGGGATGGTGGCGCTGGTGGGGTGAATGACAATATTCAAGATGCGCAGGTTCTTCAAGTAGGCCTCTTCAAAGGTGAGGTCGCCGATGGTGTCCCTGACAAACTTCAAGAAAATCAAGATGTCCTGCGAGTAGCCCTTTTTGACGACGTTTTCGATGACGTTTCCGTAGCGCTCGTCCACATCGTGGTTCAACTGGTCGATGTTGCACATGACGCTGGAAATATCAAGAAGCACCGGCACGAGCTCCGGGTCGGGAAGCGTGCACACGAGCGAGGCCACGGCGGCGCCGATGGCACTGCCGCCAATGACCTTCGGAAGCAAGCCCTTGAAGTACAAGGCCCGCACCACGCCCAAGTGGCACAAGCCAAAAAGGGACCCGCCCTGGAGAATGAGCGCGGTGCAACCGAAGCTCTGACACGCGTCGTGGAAGAAGTTGATCTTGAGCTGCTTGCTGTTCATGATGAAGTCGTTCTCGGCCTCGGACATGCTCGTGTTGAGGAAGCGGAGGCACTCTAGAACCTCCAAGATGTACTCCTGGATCTTGTACTTGGTGCCGAGGTACGACTTGGTGTAGAGCTTCTTCTGGGCGACGCCGCCGAAGTTGCGGATGAGCCCCGACCGGAGCAGCGACATGATCAAGCGCTCATCGCCTGCCAACCGGGCACCACGCAACAAGGAGATGCGCTCGTCAATGAGAATGTAGTCGTAGTGCTTCGACACAAAGTTCTGGCGCCAGAGGTGCATGTTGGAGAGACGGTCGATTTCCGTCACCACGGCCTTGAAGTCCGTGTAATTTTGCACGGTCTCGAGCTGCTGTATCGTGTCCTTCAACTTGTCTCTGCGGCGGTGAAGCCCGAAGAGCTTTTTCAACCAGAACATCCAGATGTCCACGAGAAAATCGAGCACGTCCCAAACGAAAAGCGGCGTGTGCGCCATCACGAGCGCCACGACCGGCACCGCCACACGGGCCAGCAACAGTCTGATCATGGCCGATAGAAAAGCCGGTGGCTGGTTATCGTGATGCATGTGAGCGCGGCTGGCCGCGGCTCTCGCGCCCAAACGCTGCGCGCACGTGACCTAAATTTTTTAACTCATCTCCAGAGCGCCATCGCTTCTGCCATCGCTTCTGCCATCGCCATGTCGTCATCCTTGTCCAGAGTGCAGCAGGTGAAAAACCCGGTGTTGCCCGCCAAGACCACACCCGAGCAGAAGTACTGGAAGGGCTTTGTCAACCCGCAGCTCGTCAAGGAAAACTTCCCCGTCACCCACATCTCCTTCAACCCGGTGGCTCCACATGACTTTGCTGTCACTTCGTCCACACGGATCCAGGTGTTTTCGTCCAAAACAAGGCAGGTCATCAAGACCTTCTCGCGCTTCAAGGACACCGTGTACTCGGGCGAGTACCGTTACGATGGCAAGCTTCTTGTGGCCGCAGACGCGCTGGGCCTTGTGTCCGTTTTCGACGCCTACCAGCCCCGAAGTCTCCTCATCAGCGTCAGCCCCTCGTCACATCCCACACACGTGGCCAAGTTCCACCCGTCTATCGGCAACCACTTGGTGACGGGCTCGGACGACCGCGTGGTGCGTCTTTACGACATTTCGCAGACCAGCACCGGCGCCATTGCGCAGTTTGACGAGTCTTTCCACCAGGATTACATCAGAAGCATCAACTTTGTTCCCGGCAACCCAAACTTGATAACATCCGGATGTTACGACGGAACGGTCCGGATTTTCGACACCAGACTGCTGCTGATGGTGGCCCAGTTCCACCACGAAAACCCGGTTGAGGACGTTTTGGCGCTTTCCCCCACCACCCTCGTGTCCGCCGCCGGGCCCCAGGTCAGGGCGTGGGACTTGACCCGTGGCTCGCAGATCCATGAGCTCAACAACTTCACCAAAACCGCCACCACCTTGCATAACACAGACAGCCGCGGCTTGCTTGTGGGTTCCTTGGATGGCCACGTCAAGATCTTCGACCACACCTCGCCCAACTGGGACATGAAGTTCGGCTGGAAGTTCGGCTCCGGCGGTGTCTTGTGTTCGGCCGTGTCGCCCAACTCCAAGCACTTTGTCACCGGTTTGAGCTCGGGCTTGCTTTCCATCAGAACCCGCAAAACAGAGCCATTGGCCGTGCAGCCCAAGGCGAAAAAGTCCAGTGCCTACGCCAGAGCCACCAAGGGCCACGACTACACGGGCGAAGACGAGCTGCACATTATTTACACCTCGGCTGCCCCCTCGAAGAAGCTCACGCAGTTTGAGAAATTCCTCAATGCCTTCAAGTGGTCCGAGGCGCTAGATAGCGCAATCACCAAGAACCTTCCAAAGGAGCAGATCGTGACGCTTTTGACGGAGTTGAAGAAGAGAGGAAAAATCAGAATCGCCTTGTACGGAAGAGACGAGGTGTCGCTTTTGCCTGTGTTACAGTGGCTCACCAAGGCGTTGGACGACGTGCGTTCGTTCAACATTGTTTGTGACTTCCTTGCGGTGATTCTCGAGTTGTACGGCAACTTGATTGACAAGAGCGTTGCGCTCGAGGAGGCGTTTGACAGCTTGGCCAAGAGAATCAACATCGAGATCAAAAAGTGCAGAGAAGCGAACGAGCTCAGCGGCATGTTGGAACTTTTGGCGGTGTAGAATATTTGCATATACCATAATAGACACATGATCAGTGGACCAGCGGAGCTTGTGCTCATTTAAATTGGCCTCACCAGAAATGGCCTCACCAGAATTAGCCTCACCAGCCAGAACTAGCTCGGCTCACCAGCCAGACCGCTTCCGTTTCTTCTTTTTGGCGGCGGCCTTTTTCGCCCGAGCAGCCTCGCCGGCTTCCCGGCATTCGGCACTGCAATACCACTCCAGCGAAGCGAGCTTGAGCGCATCGACGCGGTTAAGGAGGCCAACACACTTGTTGTGAAACCACTCGCCATTCGGGCACTTTTCGTTGTCACAAGCGATCATGCCGCCGGAAGACGGCTGTTTGCAAAAACAGTATCGCTCTATCTCGGCTGCTGCAGGCGCTGGCGTTTCGTGCGGTGGCGTGTAAACAGGCGCCTCAGGTTCTGCTGGCTGAGCGGGCGACGTCAAATGCTTGGGAGGGCGGCCCCGCCTCCGGACGCCTTTTGGAAGCGCCGCTGCGCTGTACTTGGCCCGTTTCAAGCCCAATGCTGCGCCCCGGCCTGAGCTCGGTCCAGCCCGCTCAGACAGGTCCAGGGCGCTCAGCGCACTGCTTCCTTTTGGGATTTTCAAGATGATCTTGATGCCCGAGCCCTTGCCGGCCGACTTTTTGATCACCAAGTTGCGCAGCCTCTTGAGAACACGCTCCTCAAGCGCCTCCACTTGCGAACGTAACGGGTTTTCTGCGTAGTGCTGCCGAAGCTGCTCACGCAAGCACTCTTTGGCCGCGACGCGTGCCTCGTCGTCTGCGGCCGTTCTCGGGTTTTCTAGGAGGCTGACGTTATCCAGGAGTGTTTGTTGATGGAAGCGCAAGCGGGCTGCAACGGCGCGCATTTCCGCCAACGCCTCGGCGTTCCACCGCGTGATTTTGTGTTTCATCGCTTCGTACTGTCGGAGCGCATCGCCGTCTCCAGGAGCGGGTGGCAGCAGCTGGAGCCGCCGGAGAAACACATCCAACTCCTTTTTTTGGGCCTCTGCTGTTATATTGCACGATTGCACGACCCACAATGACCGCACGAGGTCGCACGGAAGGTGGTCGGTGGTCGAGATGTACGTGCTGTAGACGGAGCCAGAGCTCTGCACGACGGACGCCATGGCAAGAGGGCACGGAGGAAAAACGGTGGTTGGTATCAAAGCCCATGGTGATCTCCATCGCGCTTCATGTTATGGCGCGGGGGCCTGCACACGGCAGCTACAGTGTAGTGATTATTGCATCTCTTCATAACACGATACAAACTAAGGAAGTAAGAGAAAGAATAAGGTATAAAAGCGGGGAGCTCAAAACACTTAGTTCTCCAAGTCCTTCTTGAGGGTACCCATGAAGGCCTTCTTCTCGGCTGGGGTTTGGAATCTACCCTTACCGAACTTGGAGGCAGTGTCGATCCACTTCAAGTTCACCTTCTCCAAGGCTCTTCTGGAGGTGTCGACGTACAAGGACTTTCTCAAGGTGACAACTCTCTTCTTGATACCTGGGATGGAACCCTTCAACAAGACAAAGTCGTTGTTGACCATACCGTATCTGACGAAACCACCCAATGGGTTGATGGTCTTCTTGGTTCTGTCAAACTCAGTAGCACCGTTGGACTCGTCAGCACCGGAACCAACTCTGTAAACCTTGTGGTTGATAGAGGTTCTGTGGTGGTAACCGTTTTGACCGGCTCTGGCAACAGTCCATTGGACGTTGGCTGGGTGCCAAGCACCAATACAAGCAACCTTTCTCAAACCTCTGTGGGTCTTTCTTGGCAACTTCTTGGTACCCCATCTGTGGGTAACACCCTCGGTACCGTGACCCTTGGTGACGGCAACGACGTCGATCATCTCGTTTTGCTCGAAAACAGAGTCGACAGAGACGGTCTTCTCAAAGTGCTCCTTGGCCCAGTTGACCTTGTCCTCGGTGGAACCGCCGTTGATTTGGATCTCAGCGAGGTGAGCCTTTCTTTGGGAGAGAGGGGTGTTCTTGATCTGGGTGTGGACCAAGACTCTGACGGTGGTAGCGTACTTGTTGATTCTGGCCAACTCGCGGTTGATCTCCTCACCGTTTTGAGCGTACTTGGCAGAGTACTTGGTGAAAGCCTTCTTCTTGGACTTGTACCAGTTCTTGTAGAATCTTCTCTTGACTTCCTCAGAAAGGTGCTCAGCCCAGACGGTGGTCAAAGATCTCAAACCTCTTGGGGTCTCGACGTAACCAACGACACCGACGACAACCATTGGTGGGGTGTCGACAACGGTGGCAGCCTCGACAACCTCACGCTTGTGCATCTTGGAACCTGGTCTGTCCAAGTCTCTGACAATGGTGGTCATACCAGCCTTGTAACCGAGGAAAGCGGTCAAAGCAACTGGCTTAGACTTGATGTCCTTTGGGAAGGACTTGACCTTACCTCTGTGAGAGGCAGCTCTCTTTCTTGGGAGGAAACCCAAAGATCCGTGTCTTGGTTGTTCGTACTTTCTGTGAGACATATTTACTGAAGGAAGTGAAGAAGAAAGCGAAAGATGCGGTGAAAATTTTCTTTTTCAGTGCCCGCGCGCACTGTCGTGAGCGGGTAACCCCGTGCTGGGTGCAGGGGCGATGCCATGGCCCCATCGGTCGTGTATGCCTCAAAAAATGTTATTGAGGGCTGCGGCCGCACCGCTGCTGGGACCACCACCCGGGACACCGGGGGCACCGGGGGCACCTTGCAGCGCGTGTGCAGAAAGCCAACCGCCTGACGCACAGGCTGGCCAATTTACATGCATAACGTGCACCCTGCAGACGGCGGCAGCAGTCCACGAAGATGGCCCGTGTGGAGCATTGACGTCTATTATGCATAAATACAGGTGCCCAACAATGGCCGGGCCCGGGAGCCGTGGCAAAGTTGGCTGCCTGGCACGGCCAGGGCAAATTGAATTAAGCCCGCTTGAACACCCTTTTTAACGCAGCACGGGCATCGCCCTCGTCATTGTAGGACGTACCGCACACATTGTCGTCGCCCATCAAGAGCGTCGACGTGTCGATGGCGTATATAGGCGACGAGTCAGGCTTCTTGAACTGTGAGAGCGAAGACTCGTGCTGGGAAAGCGCATAGCGCTGGGGCGTTTGCAGCAACTTCTTGTGCTGCGGCGAATTGATGCTCATGAGCGAGCTCATCATGGAATTGAACAGGGGCGTGAGATTAAAAGCTAGCTTGTAGCTGTCGGACGCGCTGTGCTCGGCTAGCAGCGAGTCACCTCTGGGAGTCACAGGAAAGAAGTCCTTGTCCGCGTTGGGCAAGTCTGACGTGACCGAGTCGATGGAGTTGTGGTGCAGGGAGGGCTCCGGGGGAAGAAACGGCTCGAACGGGCTATCGTGGGACACGCTGGGCCCTTCTTGCGGCTGGCTTGGCACCAAGACATTCTGCAGTGGTTGCACGCGAGCAAGATCGGATTGCTGGTCAGCTGTTGACGAGAGCAGCGCCCGGCCCTCGTCGTCGACGGTAAGCCGAAACGAAAACGAATTGTCGTCCAAGAGCGCCGGCTCCGAACCGGCAACTTCAAGGCCACGCCGGGGCGCACTCACCAACCCGGCTGGCGCCAATTTGCTGGGCGTGCCGTGGTCTGTCCGAGGGGCGTTTTGGAGCGGAGAGACGATGTGGCGTTTTTGCTGCTGGCCATCCACCAACTGGGAAGTGAGCAGCTGGGCGAAACTGGGCCGGAGCGCGCTATTAGGGGGCGTGGTGAGGTACGGCGACAACGCCAACGAATCGTTGGTGATCATCGAGATATTGTCAAGCACTTGTGAGTTGAGCCGTGAGCCAAGACCGCCCAGTTCCACGTGGAGATATGGTGGCAGGCTGGCAGCAGGCGTGAAGAAGCCCGCCGGCTGATTTCGGTGGAGGAGCGGCGATGCTGGCGCTGCAAGCGGCGTCTGGGTGCTCTTGCGCCGACGCTTGCGGGTCAGAGATGGTGAAACACGCATCACCGGCTTGAATGTGTCGGGCTCGCCCATCTTAACCATCAAGTTGGAGTTAAGCTCTGCGCTGGGGCTGCCAGACTCGGGCGACGCCTGAAACTGGACAGTAAATGTCGGGTAGGCGTTGGTGGGCTTGTCATGCTTAGGAGGCCGGCCTCTTTTTCTTTTGATGGGTGGATCGGTAAAGGAAGACATTTGGAGATCGCTGGGAGGGTGTGGAATGGAAGACCCGTGGGAGAAAGGTCAGGACACCCGTGGGAAACGGCAGTGACAATGGACAGGCTCCGGTCAAGTGTAGGATGGAAAGGGGCCGAAAAGACGAGGTGGCAGCGGTGGAGTTTTGAATAAAATAAAGCTGGTCGGATAAAGCAGCGGTGGCTGTTATCTAATACGCTCAATTCCGGGATACACGTCGGCGGCAGAGTTGTGCGAATAAGAAAGGAGAACGGATCAGGAGCCCCATTGCAGCCGTGTACGAACAAAGCGGAAAACGAGGGTTTTAGGCCGCACACGGCTCGGATTTTTCACGCGGACTCTCGGCTGCGCCCAAACTTGCAGATGCTTACGTCCAGCCGTGAATCCGCCCATGCCCACAATCTTGCCTTGAATGTGTCCGCTCAAGATTTAGGTTCCCCGAAGCGTGGCTCCCTCATGGGGCCCTGGTGCGGGCGCGAGGCCGGGGACCACGAAATGGCGACTGTGGCCGTCCCCGCCCGTGTTCCGTCCCAAACCCAATGATGACATGCCATGCACTGTATAGGGGTGTCCATGAGCCGTCTCTGGAGCACATTACAGGGTTTCGAAATTCCCAATGCACCTGGCTGCCAGGCGGCTAGGCTGAAAATTTGCACAACGCGTGCACACTGCGCGCAGCAACTGCAAGTGATAAATCCGAAAGAGGCAAAAAAAGGGTGGTCCCGTGCGCTGGTGCGCGACCATGCGTTGCGCGCAGGGCGGGCCGTTCGGTTTGGCGCGGTGCCGTCGGACGGTGCTGCCAGGAAGCGGCCACATTCAAGCTGCACGAGACAAGATGGGCTGGCCTGTTTCCGGTTCGTGCTTACATTGTGTGGAGCATTCCCCGACGCCGTAGGCGCCCCTGCTCCTCGAGCCGGCAGCCGTTTTGGCGAGACGCGCGTGACGGGCGGGCCGGGATTGGCTGGCCAGTCCCGGCCCGCCAAGTTCTCAACTTCGTGCGGTTGTTGCATGGCGCCATTTATCGCAGAAGACTTCCGTTGAGTCTGCTGCCACCAAAACACTTGCCGAGGGAATTTGGTTGCAGTCGCTGCCACACATTATCTTGCCGGGAAAGAGCGTCGAGCCTCCTCCCGGTGGCTTTCCCCGTCTAACCGCAATTAGTGTTGAGGCCGCCATCTTTTGCAATGAAGGCCTTGTTAAGTTGCTCGTTTCAGTAGATCACTCTTTATTGATCTTTTTTAAAATGGTCGCTGCCATTGGAACAAGCCATCTCCGAACGTCAATTTAGTCTTCGTCTTCCTTATAATTCTCGATTTCTGCTCCTGCCTCAAGTGCCCCATACTTGCCAATTTCTGTTTGCCAGTTTGCCAGTTTGCTCTTATCTTTTTGTCTCTTTCCCTTTATGTCATTCCTTGCCGTTTGCCATCTTCTCCTGTTAACCGAGTTCATTTCGAATCCTCTTATCCTTTTTCTCATTTGCCTCTATTTCAGATGCCTCGTGTTCCTTTGTCCCACTCCTTTTTTTCTGAATCCCTTATTTAGACATATGCCTCGTTTGAACTGAATAATTGGCTCCCTCTGATATCTCTATATTTTTCTATGTGTTTCTCATTTTCCTAGTTTCTCAATAAGTCAATCCAATTACAACTTCCCCTGAAACCGCTTGGCTGCAATTATGGCCGCGCCAGGAATGTTTTACTTTAAGCCGCCAAGCTGCCGCATTTTCAAAACAATTCAATTGCCTGCCTTTGATGAAAGCAAGCTTTGCCGATTCGCCACCCATTTGACTTTTGGAGAATTCGCAACCACGGATCCCGCGGGCGGGGATTGCTTTCTTTGCTTCCAGCATCCCCGGTCGCCTGGCGCCTTCAGGCTCGAAAAATTGCCAGCAATTGCAATGAATAACATTTGAACGGCCCTGATTTGCTTAGTCGAAAGGGGCAGTCAAAAGGGCCGCCTGCTTAGCTTGCGAGCTTGTTTGGCTACGGCTGACGGTCGCGTTCTTGTTGCTGTCGCTCGTTTTGCTCGTTTAGCCCTCCGCCATATAAAGGCTCCATCAGGCCTTCGCCAAACGCCATCCACAGTTTTGCGGTTTTCCAACCCCAGTTGCCATGTCGAAGCTCAATCCCGTGACGCAACATCGTGAATTCTTCGGCGTGCCCGGAGCACTTGCAATCTCGTTCGGGTTGCCGCTTGTGCTTCTCATTTTCCAGTTCCTCATCAACGACCAATACTGCGTGAGAGGCGTCAGTCTCGATTTCGAACAAGTCAAGCACCAGGTACTCAAAAACGTCAACTCGTTGTGGGACCTCTGTTTCGACCGCGCCGCCTGGACCGCCTACTTAGCATGGTTCTTTGTTCTCGTCGTTATCGACGTGTTGGCGCCAGGCAAAACAATTCCTGGTGTGGAGTTGAGAGACGGCACCCGGCTCAACTACCTCATCAACGGCTTGTCCATCTCGTCACTTTTGATTGCGTTGCTCTTGGCCAGGCTCTTTGTGGTGCCCAACCACTTCTTGCCCGAGCTTGAGTTCCTCTATACCCACCAATTGCAGTTAATCTACGTGACCATCATCTTCTCGTTTGCCATGTCGATTTTCGTGTACGCCATCTCGTTCATCCCGCTCCGTGGCCAGAACGCTATGGGCTCAAAGGAGAGGATTCTTTCCGAAAACGGCAACTCACAGGTGGCCATTTACGATTGGTTCATCGGCCGTGAATTGAACCCCAGAATCGGAGCTTGGGACATCAAGTTATTTTGCGAGTTGAGACCCGGCATGCTCCTCCTCTTCTTGATCAACTTGTCGTGCATGCATCACCAGTACCATACCAAGGGTAAGATTGCGGACTCCATGATTCTCGTTAACTTCTTGGAGGCGTTTTACATCTTTGACGGTGTCTTGAACGAGGAGGGGTGTTTGAGCATGATCGACATTGCCACGGATGGCTTCGGCTTCATGCTCGCGTTCGGAGACTTGGCATGGCTTCCCTGGTCGTACTCCTTGCAGGCACGGTACTTGGCGCTTCCTCAAAACTACTACGAGTTGGGATACGCCAAGAGCGCCGTTGTGTTGTTGATCAGCGCTGTGGGCTATTACATTTTCCACTCATCGAACCAGCAGAAGTCGGACTTTAAGCAGGGCAAGTTGGACTACATGACCAGCATCTCCACGCCCACCGGCTCGAAGCTTTTGGCGGACGGCTGGTGGAAGCTTAGCCAGCACATCAACTACTTCGGCGATTGGCTCATTGGGTGGTCGTGGTGTTTGCCCACGGGCTCGATGACCGTGCTCACGTACTTCTATGTGCTCTACTTTGCGGTTTTGCTCGTGCACAGACAGACCCGTGATGAGGCCAAGTGTAGAGCCAAGTACGGCGAGGCGTGGGAGGAGTACGAGCGCAAGGTGCCGTACAAAATCGTACCAATGGTTTATTAAATACAATGAGAGAAGGTAATTGGTCACTTGGTGTTTCTTGTACTTAGTCTTTGATCACGGTCCCCTTGTATTCAGTCTTTGATCACGGTCTTTCTTGAGCTGAGTCTTTGATCACGGTCCCCTTGTATTCAGTCTTTGATCACGGTCTTTCTTGAGCTGAGTCTTTGATCACGGTCTCTTGAGCTCGGTCTCAGATCACTCGGTCTTTTTCTCGTACTCAACCTGCTTCTCAAAGCTCTTGTAGGACAACTCGATGGACGTGATCCAGCTAACCGCGGTGGTGGCGACGTACACCAAGAAGAAGGACACAATCAAGGCCAGCCACACGCCTGGGGTGAAGAATTGATACTTGGTGAAGAGGTTTGACTTCTCCGTGGTGCTGTTGCCCTTGGAGCCGAGCGCCTCGGTACTCTCCAGGTCGGCCAAAACGGTCACCGCAGCGTCGGATTCTTGCGCAGCCACCAACGACTTGGCCGCAGCAAAGTCGTCCGCCACCTCCTGCTGCGCAGCCTGCTCGTCGTCAAACAGAGACTCGGCGTCGGCACTTCTCTTGGCGTGCTCGCCCAAATAATTTTCAAGCTTCTCGCCGAGGAACTCCTTGATTGTCTCCCCCGAACCTGTCGTGTGGAAACTGGGCTTGCCCTGGACAATCACCGGACCGTGGCCCACAAACTCGGCCACGGCGTGGTCGTGAGAGTCCTCAACATCGACCACAACAATCCGGGCAGTCAATTGAGAGGCGTCCTCAACGCCACCGCTCAAGTATTGCACGGAGCAACCACTGCCGTAGTCAAAATCAACGTCTGCGGCGGAATCATAGTGCACGTGCTTCAAAAACGTGGATGGCCGGGCCTGGTCAGCCTCGGCGACCTCGGGCTGCTGGCGCTGCAACTGGCTCACCCGATAAACGAACAAAGTTTCGTCGGATTCGGCGCAAAACTTGGCGGTGGCCTCGGAAAGCACAGTGGCCAAGTCGGCCGTGGGCACAACGTACCGGTGACCTGGATGATTGAGCGCAAGGTTCGTGTAGAATGCGGCCGTGTCTGCAAACGCCAACGCCGAGCCGGCGACGGCCAACAAAGAGAGTGTCCGCATGCTGATAGGAAAGCGCTAAGTGTGTCGGTGCCTTTCAAAATGGGCCCGCCCGTGCGCGCGCGGCACGTGACCGGTCCAAGACCAGGTGCACGGATCTGGCGCCGCCCTGCCCGTCTCCTCCACCATCACCATGCCTGTGGACGTCCCTGCGTATGTGAATCGCCTGCTGGGTGACCTGGGTGAAGACCCGTGCCTCCTAGCCTCCTGGCTTCCTATTCTCACCTTTTTGGTGGGCTGGCCGCTCCCACGGAAGTCTACTAACCGCAGTTCTGTCATCCGGAAGCTTATGCTTTTCACCGCCGCCATGGTGTTTTTGCCCTTGGTGACGTTTTTCACGTGCCAGCACTTTTTCGAGAGCTCGATCGTGAGCGGCGGCTCGGCTGCTGTTGCCGCCAACGTTGTGTTGATTGCCTACATTGTGGTGGCTTTCACCGAGGACACCGCCAGCGAGTCTGGCGAGAGCAAGAAGGACCAATAGTGCAAAAATCAAAAGGCTGTTTTTGTCGGAAAGTTCTGTTTCAAGAAATTATTCTTCTGATTTTCGTCCTAGATTCGTTGTTGTCCAGTATTGTTGTTCAATAATGTTCTTGTCCAGAATCGTTCATTTTCAGAGCGGTGGTCCATTTTCAGAGAGATATCGCTGGCCCAGCCACTGCAGCAAATAAATAAACAACGGGCCCGCCCGCCACGATGCCCCACTGTAGTACAACCGATTATTTGCTCCACACTTCAGAATGGAGCCGTTTCGACTATTGGCGTTTTTGGCTTGCCAGGTCTCTTGGTGCGGCATTACGCAGGCTTCATCAACTCCACCTCAACTGCACCAAAACCACCTCAACCCCACCAAAACCACCCAACCCCACTAAAAATCTTCAGCAATGGGCCAGCAGCTACTACTCACCGCCAGCATCCCGCACCACAACTACATTCAGACAATATCCACCCTCCAGGCGCTCACCGGCATCCGCAGCCCACAATCGATAGCCACCTACACCATCATCTCCAAACCACACAACGTGTTTAAGCCCAAATTCGAGCCGGGCAAGGTCAACCAGATCGAGCAGTTCTACATGCGCTGCACCACCACGTGGGACGATGCCGCGGCCCTGGCGCTCGACTTGGCCAGGCCCATTGGCCCTTCTACCGCTGGAACAAGCGTGGAACCGCTATTCACGGGCGAGCAACAAAAGACGTGGACGTTGGTGATCTCGGACATTCCCACGGCCGGCAAGAGTGCCGTGCTGGCCCAGAACTTCTACGAAAGCACGTTGGTGCACCATCATTTCAAGGAACACCCAGAGCCCAAGCAACCCGCCAGCGATGTGGTGGTGGTGGACGAGCAGGACGAGCAGGACGCACAGAAGGACGTGCTGGCTGAGGAAGCACTGGCTGAGGACGTGCTGATGAAGCCGCCCGCGCCCAAAGACTCGTTTTTGCTGTTGTTGCAGGACCTCGGTTACGACGTGGTCAATCAGTACTGGTTGAAGGGAATCCGCTTCTTTTACGGCGACATTGTGATTGAGATCTTCAAGGTGCTAGTGCGGGACGATTCCGCCGAGGCGGAGGACTCCCGCATCAAGCTCACGGTGCTCGATGACTCCAACGCGTTCCAGATCAAGGCCTACATCTCGTTTCTGCGCAGCGCCAACGTCGAGAGTATCAACAGAGGCACGAAAGACCTCCTTGCGTTCAAAAACACCGTGCTGAACCTCTTTGAACTACAGGTGCCGGATCGCATGAGCATGGACTCCAGAGTTGCAAGAGCTATATAGACCAGCTTTCAGCCTAACGCAACGGACGTCTTCACCAATTTGGCATGGGCCGGCGCCTGCGCCGCGGCGTCGTTAAACGCTTGCACTTGTTCATTCAACCGCTCGAGTGTGAGCGGCGCAGGCAGCTGGTGATCGCTGGCTATCAACCGAAACACTTCTGAGTTTGTTTCGGCAGCGCCGTGCGCCGTGGAGTCGACTCCCTCAAGCATCCCCACAAACGCAATCTGCTTATTCAAGCACTCCATCCAGTGTTGCTCCATTTCCGCCGTGGGCTCGGTGTTGAGCCCGGATAGCTTGAGCATCTTGCGCA
The DNA here is from genome assembly GCA_002893725.1 of Metschnikowia torresii. Classification (NCBI taxonomy): domain Eukaryota; kingdom Fungi; phylum Ascomycota; class Pichiomycetes; order Serinales; family Metschnikowiaceae; genus Metschnikowia; species Metschnikowia torresii. Next base: position 1,643,719 of record NXHD01000001.1, on the reverse strand, counting down.
CCACGGTGGGCCCCACGACCGGCTTAATCGTGGGCACGTGGTGACGAATGCTCTTTTGGGAGCCGCGGAGCAAGGCCTGGAGATCGGCCCCGCTTTTGAGTTGCGGAAGAACCTTGCTGTTCGGGCAAATGGCTGATATACTCAAGCCTCTGCGCAACGCGGGGCGCGCGAGGCAATGGCGCAACAACTTGCTCAGAAGCATTGGACTTGCTCGAAAAGTAAGGGCCGAAAACAAAAGAGCAGGGGCACGTGTTGCCGTCAGATACAGATTTTCAATTGACTGCCGTGTGCGCCAGCCAGGGTACCGTACAAATTGGAGAAGCGGCCGTGAATGATGGCGTTGCGCGGTCATGTTGTCACGGGCACGAGCCCTCATTCTTTTGCGCGCACGTGATGCGTTCAGGTGTGCACAGCGCCGAAAAATTGTCGCACCAGGTTATAGAAACTTCTCTGCGCAAAAAAATTTCTCTTCACCTTTTCTTCATCAATCACAATGGGTAGAGACCACACCAAGAAGCAACACGAGAGAGTTTCCAACAGAACTGCTCCAAAGTCTGACAACGTCTACTTGAACTCTTTGGTCAAGTTGTACACTTACTTGGCTCGTATGTATCAACCTGTTTAACTATGCTCGGGATGACTCCATCAATGTCTTCCAGTACGGTGGCTTTTGCCTCGAAACAAAACAAAAGCGAAACAAATTAGCGACCTGAAACGCCAACACCACCCCTGCTCCGTTCGCCTGCTTCCATGCAACGTTGCGCCGAATGACGGCGCCTGCTTCATAGAGACATGAGCAAAAAGGCGAGTCGACGGTCCTGGTGAACTGACCCGACGCAGCTGTGAATTGGTGGCAAACGAACGCGAGGATGGTGGCGGTGTGGAGGCGCTGCTGCCGAGTCTCTTGAGACCGGTAGCAACTGCTGCTGCGGTTTGATCGAAAGCTGGTGATGCAGCGTCAGGAAAACCAAAGAAGCAATCTTTCTGCGAGTGCATTGAATGTGCGGAGTTCTGAGCAGAAATAAACACGTACTAACATCCCAGGTCGTACTTCGGCTCCATTCAACAAGGTTGTCTTGAAGTCTTTGTTCTTGTCCAAGATCAACAGACCACCTGTGTCTCTCTCTAGAGTCTCCAAGGTCTTGAGCCAAAAGGGTGCTTCTGAGAAGACTGTCGTTGTTGTTGGTACCATCACCGATGACGTCAGATTGTTGGAGGTTCCAAAGGCCACCGTCGCCGCTTTGAGATTCACTGCTGGTGCCAAGGCTAGAATTCAAAAGGCTGGTGGTGAGGCCATCACCTTGGACCAATTGGCCTTGAGAGCTCCAAAGGGTCAAAACACCGTCCTCGTCAGAGGCCCAAGAAACGCCAGAGAGGCTGTCAGACACTTTGGTTTCGGTCCTCACAAGGGTAAGGCTCCAAAGGTTATCTCCAAGGGTAGAAAGTTCGAGAGAGCCAGAGGTAGAAGAAACTCCAGAGGTTTCAAGGTCTAATCTTTCTCTTTGCGATCACTACACATCACATCAAAACCACTTTTTCACTAATTATCGTAATGTTCGAATACATATAACGGTCGAACTATCTTTTTTGTAGAGTCAATACACTTTCGGGATACATTCTTTGTAGTGAGGTACAGCTAGCCGCAAGATGTTTAGCGATAAGCCGGCGGTGTACCAAGAGACAATCAGAGTTGTGGCTGTATTCTTGTTGGAGCAGTTTCATAAAAGTCTTCGTTAAATATTTTTGTGGAGTTGGTTTGTAATTTACGGTTCGCCAAAATACGTCTATGCGCGAGACGGCCATGCCGAATTGTATTTCTTTTACGATGGAGACCGCTGTTGCAAAGGTGTTTCAGGCTTTGTTGGGAATGCGTTACAGCAGTGTTTCAAATCAGGCACTGCCGCATTGTGCTGCAACGCACCGACACTAAATCGCAGCTAACAAGCGCTCGCAAGGGTGATTCAGAGAAGGAAATTGGCAGGAACGCCGCTATGGATAAACACAAATATGTACTTTATTTGATTTTAAATGGCCACAATTCGGTCTGGACCCCAACGTGGTCCAGCGAGGCCGGCGGTCCAACGGCTCCATGTCTCTCGATGCGCGCGAGCACTTGAGATGCCCACGAGCGCTGCTCTCATCACGTGGGCTAGGTGACTGCTAAAAGCGCGCACCACATGCAGGCGCGGAAAATTCTCACGCCTCACCTCAAATTTGGAAGAAAATTTTACACGCATCTACTCTCTCCATATCACATCAGACAAGATGCCAGGTGTTTCCGTCAGGTATGTCTAATCGCTAAGCTACCAAACAAACGAGTCGATCCCGTTTCACAGACCCAGCTAAATGCCGCTCCAAATCAAGTCCCACAAATCCATATTGTCCATCATTTCGTCCAACTATTCAACGCTAGGGTGATGATCCACAAAAGAGAAATCTCCTCGAAATCAGCACAGACTCGCTATCCCACAACGCAATATACTAACAAATCAGAGACGTTCCAGCTCAAGACTTCATCAACGCTTACGCTCAATTCTTGCAACGTCAAGGTAAGTTGGAGGTTCCAGGTTACGTTGAACTCGTCAAGACTTCTGCCGGTAACGAATTGCCACCACAAGAGTCCGAGACCTGGTTCTACAAGAGAGCTGCTTCTGCTGCCAGACACGTTTACTTGAGAAAGCATGTTGGTGTCGGTAAGTTGAACAAGTTGTACGGTGGTTCCATCAACAGAGGTTTCAGACCACACAAGCACGCCGACGCTTCCGGCTCTATTAACAGAAGAGTTTTCCAAGCTTTGGAGAAGATTGGTGTCCTTGAGATCTCGCCAAAGGGTGGTAGAAAGATCTCCGAGAACGGCCAAAGAGACTTGGACCGTATCGCTGCCCAAACTTTGGAGGACGACGAGTAGATGCGTTTTCTGTGTGTATAACTTTTAATAAGAAGCATAAACGATTACTGTAAACAATTACAAGCTATGGTTATCAGAGCTGCTGGAGCATTTGCACCGTCCGTTTGCTTACCTGCTGGGCATCACGGTCCAAAACGGTTTGCTCGAGTCGGGCGCTGAGCCCGACCCATTCCAACGGCACTTCCTCGGGGAGCTTTTCTATCCATGACTCGTAGTGGCCTGGCTTGCCGGCGAGCGCTGGTGCGTGCACTGTTTCGGCGCCGTCATATTGCACCAAGTCGTACTTTTCGTGGCCGGCCTCTTCGCAAAGAAGCCTCTGGGCAAGGCGAACGCAGAATTCCTTGTCGGCAGTGTTGGCGACCTTACCTCCGTACACTATGTCGCCGGTGATGTAGGCAATCTCCTTCCAAGGCACCTTTTGCTCTCGAAGAGGCTTCAGTTCCACGTCGCGGAAGATCTGCTTGGCCGCAAAATGAACGGCAAGGTAGTCCGTCTCGTTCAAATCGTACTGGCTACCAAACGAAAACGGGACGTATTTCAAGCGCTCTTGAATCACCGCGTGGTACCAGCTTAGGAGAAAGCAGAAGTGGAATTCCATTGCTGAAGACGCGGTGGCACTCAAGGCGGCGAAGGTGTCTGCCAAAACGGCTTTCCATCTGGACTGGACCTCGATTGTGTATACCTTCGATGTGCTGATCAATTCGTCTGGAATTTCACTCACATTGAGCGAGCTGGTCAGGAATACTCTAAACTTCTCGTTGGGGGTCTTGCTCGACAATTTGACAAGAAGCTGTCTGGCCCATGTTCCAGCCATGTGAATATTCTGAATGAGCACCCATCCACCTTCGGACATAGACTTGTCCAACGCGATATTCGCCGTCTCAATATTTTCATTGGTACCCATTGAAACAATGGATAGCTCGGTCGCATTTTGCAGAGCATTCTGTTTAATTTTGTAAGTGGCGTCAAATTTGTTCAGTGATGCTATGAGCATTGAGGTGTGGCCAGCCTGCAACCATTCGTCCAATTCAACTTCTGTCTGGAAGTCATTGTTGAAGACAGCGGTAATGAAGCCTGATATCGCTTTGTGCGTCTCGCCAGCCTTCAAAGATCGAATGAGGGTTTGGATGATCCTGGAATTCTCTGAGTCGAACTCACTCTCAATCCCAGGCACTCCTTTGATGTCCTTCGAAGGCTTGGATCCAGCGTCAGCGTGTATTTCATCATCGTCAAACAAAGATGCCAAGTAACCAAAGTTATTGTGACCAGCGTGTAGACTATAATGTGAAAGTGCGAGAGCAAGAGCGAAGAATCTCTTGTCCAAGGTTCGAAGTGACGGCGAGATTTCTCGATATATCAAAGAGTAAAACTGCGAGATTACTTGCTGGACATGAAATGTCTTCCCTGAGGTAGAAAGAACAGTTTGGAAGAGACTGATGATAGCAGAAGAGTTGAAATGGTAGAGCCTGTCAGAGTGGTTTAAGTGCTCTAAAATTTCATGAAGGCACTTCAGATGCTCAGCAATCTCACTGTATCGGCTCTTAACTTGGTCCACTTGCACGATCACTTCCTCGCCTTCAGCCATCTTGCGATCAATCTCGTGAGACTCTTGCTCTATAAGCTCCAATTCTTCGATGGTTGTATCCTTTTCTAAAATTGTTTCCTTGACATCATTCAATATGTCGAGAAGCAGACGCCGCAAGGATGATAGTCTTGTGTAAAACTCACCTCGAAGAAAGTGAATCTCCCGTGCTTTTTTGTGTAGTTCCGCGTCAACTTGGTGCAACACTGTGTCCAAAATTTGATTCTCCAAATTGCCCTTCGTAATCAAGAAGTTCAAAAGCGTTGTTCTTGAGAGCACAAATGAGGGGATTCTATGCCTCGAATCCTTTGTGTAGAATATGATCTTGAAACCATTCATAACACTAAGCTGTTTGTTTCCGAATTGAATGACTTTTCGTCCTCCGGTCATCGTTACCTCGTTTCTCAAAATGTTATCTAAAATGGGGTTGTAGAACTCTGCATTTTGGACAATGACAAGTCCTCCGAATCTGATAGCGTCTTCGATTATCTTGACAAAGTTGCTGTCGAGGAAACTAGTGAACACTGGGTTGTGTTGACTTTCGGTTTGTTCAAGAACCTTGAGAATGTCACCTGATGGGTCCACGATAAAGGGAAACAAGCACTTCTTTTTAATGACGAAATTGTCCAAGAACAAAGAATCACTGTTCAATCCACAGCTTTGCCAGAAGAAGACATCATCGCTTGACGAGACCATGCTTTGCAAGTTGACGGTCGCATCAAAATTGACTCTCTTCGATTCCAACTCTGACTTTATCAACGTGGCAAAAGCTTCACGAGAAGATTGCAGAAGGCTGCCGCTATACACCGCCAATGCCGAAGCTAGCAATGAGTTTCCAACAAGCCTGTCTCGCGCCCTGGAGAACGTTTTAACGCTCTCTTGCCATCTTTCACGCTCGCTAGTCAAATTTTCAATCAAGTGCATACTTCTGTTGACCTTCTTTTCAATATTTTTCATCTCGGTCTTGATGTTTTCTGCATCCCTAATGACTTCGCTGTAGTCATTCTTATATTTTTCGATGCGTTGCTCCAACTCCTCTATCATTTCACCTATCGCTATGAGCTGTGCTTTAGATCTCGTAGCGGATTGCTCAAGGCGCTCGACCTCTTTTCTCAAAGGCCCAATTTCCTCAAGGATTTTGGAAAATCGTACTTGAGCAATCACCCATTGGATGAGGGGTCCACAAGCCTTACTGGCCCGATCAATGGATTCGAAGTTATAATCTGGGCGTCTCAAGTATTGTTCTTCCATGTAATCGCGGAGGTCAGGGGTAAGCTGTAACTCATTATCAAAATTAACGATGCTTGCAATGAAATCATCCTTCCTGACAATAAGTTGCACATCCCTCCAGAAAGACACTTGGTAACCCAAGAATACGCAAACAGACTCCATCGCCATCTTGATTGCCGCTGGAGGATTTGACATGCTTCTCAATTCAGTGAGGTGCTGCTTTTTTATATTTTTCACACCTTCTTTTGCAGCTAGAACAGCAGGCTCTGCGACTTCTAAATCATGCAAAACCTGAGCTCGTTGGTAAATGATTGTGGCCTCTTGCTTTTCGAGCTCGACCCTGGCATCAATAGAGAACTCACGTTTCCTCTCGGCTTCATTTTGTTCACTGATCATTTGGTTAAGCATAAGTTTCGCCTCTTGGTCCTTGATCTCCAACTCGGATTTTTTCTCCGATAAGATTTTTCTCATTTGCTTGACCTCGAGAACAGACTCCCGGAGTTTGTCCAAGCCAACATTAGTAAGTCTTTGTGATTCGTCTAAGTCGTTTTGCAATTTGTAAAAGTTCGAGGTGAAACAACCAATGAGCTCAAGGAACTTTTTTGGCGCCGAATTGCCCACAACAATGGACGATTTGTGGATATTGATCATGATATCACCGACGACATCGGTTATGCTTAATTGCTGCGAATGAATTCCGTTATTCGCAGTCATTACAAAGCTCGAATGATCCATTGGAACGTGCCCCAATTTCGTTCTTGCTATCTTCGAAAGTGTGTTATAACCCCAGTCACCCATCCAACTAACGACACATCGATTGAATAATGCTGGCGAAGAGCCAACCTCAGCAGGCCCTTCTCTTTTCTCCAATGAGCTCATTGTCAAAACAACATGCAAATTTTCCGTAATCTGCTTGGAAAACCAATCCCTTATTTCCTTATTGCTGTCGATAATTAGGCCCTGCAGTGCTGCCTCCGATATGCAGAGTTTGTTGAGGTTTTCCAAATCTTCGTCAACGAATAAACCTGGAACCTCAGAGTTGGCAAGTAAAGAGTTCATTTTCTCCAAAAACGAAGTTTCCATTATGCTCGACTCGTCAATCATAAAACAAATTTGCTCGCCCCTGGCACAACTTAGCAAAACGTTCCTGAGAGTAACTTCGAAGTCGGTGATCGTAAAGCCCGTGTAGACATTGAGCTTCACAAACTTGATGCCATTCATCCATGTCACAAATTTTGTGAGAGTAGTTTTACCACTAGTATTCGGCCCCACAAGGATAAGATGACCCTGGTGTTGCCGTAATACTCTGTCGATACGCAAAGCATGATCAAGCATGTCCTCATATAACACAAGGTTGGAATCAGTTTCCTCTTCGCTGAAAATTCTCAACCTTTCTTTAATGAATTGGGAAAGTGGACGTTCATCAACAGATTCGTACTCACCCGTTAACCAACTGGAGAAAAATATTGGCAACTTGTGTGTCTGTTCTAACGAAACATGGGGGAAACGATTCTTTGCGACCTCAAAAAATACCTTTTTGCACCACTCTTTCTCTTCTGTATCCACAAGCCGGTCACAGAATAAGCGCAAGCCCTCATGGAACCAAATTCGAACGAGGTCACCAAGTCGTGTACACAGCCCTTGCAATAAGGTCTCGAGGACTCCTCGGCACCATCTTGTAAGTTCTCTAGGCGAGTAAATATAGTGACTCTGGGTTTTTGTAGTGAAGCGGTTTTTGCACATGGTATAAATATCAATCATGGAAAGCGTCAAGGCTTCACTGATTGATTGCAAGTTTGGGACACATTTCATCGAGGCGTGATTGAGAGTTCGATAAATCTGCTGAAGAGATTCGGGGCCGGGATAGTCAACTAATACCAATGTTATATGGCGCATGAGACGGTCAGATAGAGCGTTCCGTCCGGGATCATTGGGATCATTACAAGCACCGACAAACTGGATGTTCTTCAATTTGACCCAGGTCATATCCTTGGTCCTCCAGAATCCACCGTGTTCCACTAGTTGACGTATGAAAGAGATAACACGCTGAGTGCCGTATTTGTCGACAGATGGTAAATTGATCTCATCGCAGAACACAACAACCCATTTCTCATTCACAGCTGGGGCAAGAACTGGACCTGTACTGGTGGACTTGTACTCACAGTACTGTTCAAGAGCAGTCAACAAGAGCTCAGGACTCGTATCCTTCGAAAAATTCAAAGATACAAGGTCGAGGTTTGGTGAGTTTCGAATTGCCTGCAAGAGGGTCATCGTCTTACCTGATCCTGGGGGGCCGCAAAGAATCAAGGGCGAGTGTTTGTTCACAATATCAAGTATGAGATTTTGATTAACCACAGTGTCAATTGTCGGAATAACCACCGATGAATCCATCACCTGATGTATCTCAAGATCCAAATTTGCAACGCTGGAATCGCACGACACCCACAGAGAATCGGCAGCCGAGACTTTGTGATGGAAAGGATTTTCAGGTGCACACACATTATCAAATGATGGCAACAGCTTCAATAAATCACCGAACGCTTGTTTTCCTTCTTGTGAACTATCTCCACAATACGCCCATAAGAACGAAAGATACACCGTTCTGCTTATGAAAAAGTCGATGTTTTGTGGTGAGAACACCTTTTCCTGACATGCGTACTCGAACAAATTTCCCACATGTATCCTGAAGTATGTGAAAAAACCTGTGAGAGCTCGCTGTTCGTCAAATGGCATTATATGATAGATCTTTTCAGCAAAATCTCTCATGCTGTCGAGCTCACTAGACTCAATGGATTTGACGGCAAAATCGATAACATTTGCTTGGAGTCGGCCTAGCTGTGTTGAAAACTTGTCATTCCCTTCGATCCAGGTTGGTTCAGTTCTAAGACTTGCAAAAGAACTCTGCCAGATCATTTCTGATGTAATGAACTCGTGCTCGAACCAAATAATATCACATCTGCTAATGGTTGCAGGTGTCGCCGATTGCAAATGGTTCACTTCAAAAATCAACCTCACGTTATTCGGTAGCTCCAAACGCTCACAGTTCGGCAACGTCAATATCTTGTTGTCATCCAACAAACTGTTCAAGTTTTCTGCCCATTCTGGATCGATGTCACCGTCAAATACAATCCAAGTAGGTCTTTGCTGCTCCCCACGTAAATTTGTCGAGATTTCTCTAATAATCTTAGTGAGCAACCCGTCTGTCCAGTCTCTAGTGACAGGGTCCAAAAATCCGTAAAATGACTTTTTGGAGATCACTTTGCAGTCAATAACAAACTTTTGAGGCAAGTGGCCGGACATCGAGCTCAATGCATCTAGAGTCAGGTTCAAAACAGTGGATTTCCCGCTTCCTGTTTTACCCACAAGTATGATACCGCTTCCAGACTGTTGTGCTAAAGATAATTGAAGGTTTTTCTTTCGGAACTCTTCGGTAATTGTCAAACCTTTCTTATTCGCATGCTGTTCAACAGCCTTTATGAATCGATTGGTGTCTTCAACCAATAAGGAGCTTCCAGGAAAAAATGCTGAAGCCACGCTTTCGAACAATTTCTCGTCAGATTTGATGAGTTTCGGCATGATGGTTTCCTTCAATGCTCTGTAAACATACAGAGTCTCGAGGCCTTCTTCATTCGACTCTAAGTCGAAGCAAGACTTTTTTTGTTCGTGACTCAATCTTTTGAAACCGCCGGCTTTGCTGAGAACACTTTTGAGAGCTCTCAAACTGAAGTCGTAGTGGCTTTGATCGCTCAATAATTCTTCAAGGCGCGCGAAGCAGGGCAACAATATCTCTGAAAGTGCTTTTGATGTCTTGAAACCGTAGGATGAAAGTAATACCTCGGCAATACGCTCCTTGTCTGGCTTCTCCATGGCAAATGCTCTGAAGAGACGTTGTAAGTTTTCAGGAAGTTCATTTCTTCCAGCGTAAGCCGGGTTCATGGTAACAAATATACCAGTTCGCTCATGCACACTTATCGACTCATCCCAAATTTTTGCAACTGTGGAATTTTTCAAGCCTGTCTGTAGACGTTCAATTTCAGAAGAAAGAGCACTTAAGTTTTGGCGCTCGAGTCTATTGAACTCGTCAAAACAACCCCAACATCCGACTTTGCATATACCCTGAAGAATTTTGCCCATCAGTTTGAAGTCGAAGGTTTCATCGCAACAAAAGACTAACACCATTCTTCCAAGATTTTGACCAAGAGCTTTTATACATTCGGTCTTTCCCGTTCCCGCGGGGCCATATGGGGATCCTCCGGACTTTTGGGCAAGTGCTTGTGTCATTGAATAGAAGCAGTTCCTGACTAACGGTGTCATCGCCAATCTTTCGTTTACGCCAAGATATTCGAACCCGTAATCCATGACTAATCTGCCCTGTTTGATCGAAACGCGTTTGAGAGGATCATTCTTGTCTTGGTCGCACGAGAATAGCTGTTGCAAGTTGATAATGAGCTGGCGAGCTTCATTCTGATTATTTTTCAATTGAACCAATATGTCAAGATGATCCGTCACCTCAACGATAAGAGACTTTTTTTTCTGAAGAAACAAAGTGTCTCGACACTCCAAGTTAAGTCCGGCGAGCACTGTCAAGAATCTCTCATAAAAATTCACCAATTTTTCGTAATCGTTCGCAGAGTCCAAAGCAGTTTTAAACATGACCTGAACTGCCACAATAGCTGCTTGACCAGTAGTAGTTTTGATAAAGGTCTCGAGGGCTTCTCTTTCTATTATATCATCCAAAGGAGAGAGTTTGCTTGCGATTTCTGAAACAGCAGAGCAAATCTTTGCTGATACAGTCAACTTGATCTCCATTTCCAATGAAGAAAGCCACTGAGTGAGCTTACTTTGTTGTGATACCGAAACTGGGTTCGAGAGGATCAATTTCTCTCCTTGAGGACTGACTACAGCTTCAACTGCAGTCAAATCTTCATTAAATGCCAAGAAGGATACCCCTGGAAACATAGACTTGATGTGTTTGTTGACGTTGACAATATTAGATCCTGAACCTAATAGTTCCAAAAACTCGTCATTTCCAACGAAAAAAAGTCTGGGAAACTCTTGACGTTGTCTATCAATAAATTCAGTAAGACCTTTCGTGGTTTTTTCCAATGAGTGTGCTATTTTTTTCATCAGCTTCATAGATCCTGCCATCAGCGGAAGATCTATGACAAGTCCCAATGAGTAAATTTGCTTCATCACACTGAAAAGCTCCAGGGTAGTATTGTTGAATCTAGCAGCTTGAAGTGGAATTGATGCCTTGATTTCCAGGTTTGAAAAGAAGACTCCGTCCAAATACATCCATTGCCGCTGAACTTCAATCCAGATATCGAGGATTTTTTTCAAGTCATTGAGAAGATATTCAAGATTTTCTCTTTGTTTTTCAAAAGGTCTGCAGTAACTCAGATTTCCAATACTGGAAAGAGTTGCCAAGTCTGTGTCACACTGCTCAAAGATATCGTTCCAGTTCCGAACCAATCTGCACCGACCATGGTATTCGAAAGTGTCAAAAATTGTCATCTTCCAACCATTTTCTATGCCCTCCAAACCTTCTTGAATGATTTTCTCGCCAACGGCCTTTTCTAAAATATCTTTCAAGATTTGGGAATGTAATTGCAAATTGATTTCCAAGATATCACTAACCAAAACTTCCGGAAAATCTTTCCGATCTTGGCCGATGGCTTCGAAAATTTGAATCCAATGCCTGTCTTCCAAAGCATCGCTCTTCAAGTCCAGCAAAATTTGGTGGTTGGACAAATACTTTTGTATGTTGCTCTGTAGTTCATCGTATGCTGGGTACAGTCGGATAGAGAGAGGACACCTCCTTAGCTCAGAGAAGATTCGGTCAAGTTCGAGTTTGACAGATCTAGCCAGCACATCCGACAATTTATGAGCTTTCAAATCCTCCAACGCGTCCCAGAATTTACCAATGCTTGACCACACGAATTCAACATCGTCGATTTCATTCTTGATGCGATCAAAAGAATCACTGAAATCAAAGTCATCACCGAAGCATTTGGATAAGGACCGCAACGCTGAGATTTTGTTTGCCAATTTCTCTTGAGAAATTTTGAACTTCTTAATGATATCGAGAGCAGACTTTGGATCGATCGTAGAAGATACAGGCCGCTCCTTTTCCCACGATGAGGACAATTCGTTAAGTTCCGCGTCCAAGATACTTCTTTGACCATCAAGAAGTGACACAATAAGAGACTCGTTCTCCTTGATAAAGTGCAATTGATGCGTGAGCAAGCTTTCCGTATTTAGAACTTGACTCTCAAACTGCTCCAGATAGATCCAACTGTCCGGAAATTTCCAGCCATGTTTAAAAACAATTTTTTGACTTTCGGTAAGAGATCTGATGTATGCGTTCGATTTTTCAAGATCAGACTTGATTTCAAAAGCTTTCTGTATCTTCTGGAGTGCTTTAAACTTATCGCCATCGAGTCCAATTTTCATTTTCAAAAAGGATTGCGCAATTTGCAAATCTTTGATGACCTTACATGACCTTTGTGACACACTTCTGATGAAAGAGTCAAGGATGCCTCTTTTAAATTCCACAAACCGGTGTTGAATTTCTGCTCTGACTGTAGAGTATGATATCTCTGTAACACACCCTAAATGAACCAGTCCTCCTTCATCCTTAAATAATTTTTCTAGGGCCAAGAACAGAGTGAGTTTCTCGATCCAACTATCAGTGCTTTCACCACCATCGGCAGAAAAAATGGAGGCTATATCCGATTTTGATAATGCATGTTGCAATTCCAACCACTTATTCATGTGTGCTTCCACCTCGAAAATATGGCAATCGATGGCTCCCATTGCAAGCTCCAAAGCGTTCATGAGCTCATTGGAATGCTCGATTTTGAACTGATCATCTCTGTTTGAAAGAGAGATCAAAACTTGTTGTTCAATTTGGGTAAACTTGGCGTTGACAAATTTTACTAAGTGCTCCTTTGAAACATCTAACGAGGGACTGAACAGAATTTTTGAGTTGTAGTACAACACCTCATGCGTAAATCTGATGACTAGAGGCACTTTCTCAAGGCTAACCTTTGTTTTTAAGAGATTGGAGAATTCGTTGATACTTGAGATGAGTATTCTTGAGAATATATCTGCAATGTCTTCATTTATGACCTTCACAAACTGGTCTAAATTCTGGAGGTCTGAGCGGCTAAGTGATACCACCTGCTCATTTATTTCCAGCAACAACTTTGACAATTTTTCTGCATCGCAATTTGAATTTCTCAACGCTGGGTATAGTGAATCCTCCAAGTGAACAAACGTTCTATGTAGGAGATTCATATGCTCATGAAAATCATTGACCTTGTCCTGAAGTTCCTTTATCTGATTCATGTGAAGTAAATCTGTATTCGTATTGGTACCTTGTCCTGAGATCTCCAGCTTCATAGTGGACTCCAGAATAACTTGACCCCACAAAGTGCCCGCCAAGCTTTTGAGCGATGATAAAATAGCATCACGCTTCTTGTTTAAAACGAAGCCGAATTTTCGACCGTGATCCGAACGATCGAACATCTGGCTCAGAAGCTCATTGAAAAGATCGAGGTGCTCTCTTAATGAGTTGGCTATAGGCTTTAGTGACCTGGCACGTTCAATTTGAATCAAGTTTTGGGTTGGAATATCAATGCCCATGAGGTCTAGCGTTTCCGCTTGCGAAATAACTAGGAGAATCTGTGGGTCAAAAAGAACAGAGGCCGTGACTGGTGGCATTCCTGATTCGTCTGTGTTTAATTCTAAGATCTTCGAGGTTGTACTGAGTCCCTCTAAAATCTTCACCGCTGTCGTGACCCAATCTTTGGTAATTGTCTCGAGATTGGAAGAATTGAGGAATTTTTCAGTCTCTTGTTTGATCTTGGAACCCAATGAGAATAATGACCATGTGGTGCCCAACAAAAAGTCTAATCCCTCCGTAAGCTGCATGACCTTCAATTTTACTTGTTCTCTGCGTCGAAGGTGGTCGAGCCTCTGGCTGAAATGGGTGATTGAGAATTCAGGGCCTATTGAACTTGTCTCGAGAGAACGAGAGAGATCCAATAGCCGCAGGATCTCTCCGTATGCCAACTCCAAAATCTTGAGCTTGCGCAGCTCCTCTATAAGCGTCACAAATATGTTTGAAGCGACGTCATTTTGTGCTTTGAAGCCGACAAAGTAGCCCAAATAATCTTCGAGAGAGGATGCTTCATCGAATTTTGTGTTGAAAGCAGACATGATCCTGGCCAAAACTTTGGAGTTTGCTTCTGCGTACGTATTGCGTGTGCCATGCCACATAGCAGACCCCAGCTTGGAGAAATCAAATGGATTGGAGGAAGCAATGTACTTGCTGTACGTGAGGTGGAATGCTTCCAAGAGCGCCCCGTGGTCATCAAGGCGGTGAAAAACAGGAAGAAGTGTCTCGAAGTCACGGCGTATCTCTACGATCTCGTTGATCCGTTCCCTCAAAGACAGGATTGCCAGCTGATCAAGCTTGACAACCATAAACTTCTCCTGTCTTTTGCGCATGGATTCACGAATGATGTTGACAATGAATTTTGTGTTTGTGTCGATGGTTTTAAAGACGTTTTCAACCACGTCTGTGGTAAGAGACTCGAATTCGGAGAAGGGTATAGTGAGGAGGTTGCATGAGGCGAGAGTGGCATTAAGAAACGAGGCGAACTCGTTCAAGAGCAACTCCATTAAAGAGACCATACGGGCAGACGGAAAAGCCGCCAGCGTTCGCCAGCGCTTCAAGTGGCCAAAGACATTTTCGGCGGTGATCTGAAAAGTGGGGAGCGCCTCTGGGCCAGCGGCCGATTGCGTGAGCTCAGAAACGGGCAACTCACGGAGGAGATGGTTGTATGCCAGAGTCTCCTCGAGTTTTTCCGAGAGGCTCAGGTTGTTCTGGAAGGCTAGCGTGACCTGGAACCGCTTGGCGGCATTGAGAATATCCACGGCCTGCTTGACCTCGGTAAGAGCTAGCTGGTCGCGGAGCGAATTGAGCGCCGTCTCGAGCGCCGACCAGAACCGGATTTCGTCGTGGATCGACGTGCTGTCAGCGGATGATCTGGCGATGTTGGTGATGGCCTGCACCTGGGCGGTCCACTTGTTGACGAGCTTGGTGATGTCATTCAATGCCGAGGGATCAGAGAGCACGGCCGTGTCAGCGGAGGAGTCCGGATCCCGCAAGACGGCAAGCATCTGCGGCGGCACGGCAAGCAAGAGATCGGGCACCTGGATGCGCGATTGGAGATGGCGCAACGAAAGCGAAAGCTCATTGAACTTGCGCTTGGCGGCCGATGAAGACGCCGCAATATCGCCGGCATCGTTCAGCGCGGCCAAGTCGAAGTACGGCGTTATTGCAAGCGACAAGATGTTGTTGATGTGTTCGTAGGAGGCACGAAACGCGTTCGCAGAAGGCGACGAGGCCTGGGAGAAGCCCGGGATGTTGAGCACGTGGACCTGGGCAAAAAGAGGCGTGTCGACGCGCAACGGGCCGTCCTGCTTGATCAACACCACGAGGAGATCAAACGGGCCGGGCAGAAAGAGATCCGGGCGGATGATGTAGGCGTTTTCGTGGAGAAGCACGTAGAGCGCATCGGGCAGCGTGGAGGCGGCAAAGGAAGTCACGAGGGCATCGGCGGCGGCGGCGGAGGCGGCCGGCATGGGCGGCGCAGCGCCGGGCGCCCGCAAAAGCGACTCGATAAACGCCCGCAAGGCGTGGAGGTCGTGGTCCATAGGATACAGAGGCCACCGCTGGCGCGTACGGAAGGCAGGGCCATGTTTGTGTCACGTGCGCGCGGTGTTTAGTGTTTGTTTAGTGTTTAGTGTTTTGGCGACTTGGTGTGCGGGTGTTTTGGGGTCCTCGTTTGTTCGCACCGTCGTTCGCATCGTTTGGCCGCATCGTTTGAAAGCGTCGTTCGTGTTTGGTGTCCGGGTCTGTTGTTGTTTTGGTCTCTCTTTCTTGGGCGGCGATAAGGCGGCGAGTGCGGCTGACGCGCACGTGACACGCGCACATGCTGCGCACGGGCGCAGGATCTGCACCTGCGCCGAAACCGCAGAGGTTCGGACCCGGAAGCTTTTCGGCCCGGGAGGCTGTGTGAATAAGCTAGCTTCAACAGTGCCGCTGCACACAGACAGAAAGCACGTCTCGGGGGCAAATGCGGGCCACATACCGAATCCTTCTGGCCTCTCTCTTCGCATTTTCCGGGCCCGGCCGCCGCCGCCGCCAGGAACAAAAAAAGCACCAACGCACCGAATATCAAAATAGCGTGAGTCTGTATGCAGGACCCCAGCGGCTGAATCGCCCGGCTCAATGAGGAGACGCTCCGCGCCAGCGCTGGCGGGGCCCAGATGCACGCCACGGCCAAGAGTATTTATATAGGAAAGGCAACATGGACGGCCTGGGCCGCAAAAACGAGCGGCGGCTAAACGGGCCGGAAACTGAAAATTCCAGAAATTCAAAATAAAGAAACAAGAAACTGCCGCCGGCGGTCGGCCCACCGGAATCCTAGCTGGCCCGGGTCCCGCAGCCTTTGCCCTGAACGAGCGCCTGCTTTCGGATGCGGAACGAAAACAGCTATCTCCGCTTCTCTCCGTGCCGCTGGTGCGGCGTCCATCTGCACGAACGCCTATTCGGTACGGGAGCTGGCATTTACCGAAGGCCCCTTTGACTTTATAAACTGCACATTTCCTCTTCCCAAGACGCCACCCATTTTTGCCTCACTCAATAGTTCATCATGCCGCCCCGCCAGGATAGCGTGTTGACGCTTGCAGGCGAGCAGTACGAGACGGCGCCCGCCGAGGGCACCGGGCCCGCTCCAATTTCCGAGGCCTATCAGCACGGCGTCACTAACGACGAGGAGGACCACGAAATCAACGAGTACGTCGGTTTCGATGCCCGTGCCGACAAGGAGGTGCGCAAGTTGGCCCGCACCGTCTCGCACGCCGACAGCGTCCACACAAAGGACTCGTCCGCCAATTTGCATCGCTACTTGTCCCACATGTCTGAGGTGCCGGGAATTGCCCCCTACGACGACGATGTGCTGGAGACCTTGAACCCAGACAGCGAGAACTTCAACTCCAAGTTTTGGATCAAAAACATGCGCAAGTTCATGGAGGCCGACCCCGGCTACTACAAGCCCTCCAAGCTCGGTGTTGCCTACAGAGACTTGCGTGCGTACGGTGTGGCCGCCGATTCCGACTACCAGCCCACCGTCACCAACGCGCTTTACAAGTTGGTCGTGGACCAGGTCCAGGGCTTCAACAAAAACGAGAACCGCTACTTTGATATCCTCAAGCCTATGGACGGCTACTTCAAGCCCGGCGAGCTCACAGTCGTCTTGGGCCGTCCTGGCTCCGGTTGTTCGACCTTGTTGAAGACCATTGGTGCCAACACCTACGGTTTTGAGGTTGCCCCTGAGTCCCAGATCTCCTACGATGGTCTTACTCCCCGGGACATCCACAACAACTACAGAGGGGACGTGATGTACTCTGCCGAGTCCGATGTCCACTTCCCTCAGTTGTCTGTCGGTGACACTTTGGAGTTCGCTGCCAGAATGAAAACCCCAAGTAACAGAGGTCCCGTCTCCAGAGAAGACTACGCCAAGCACATGGCTTCCGTCTACATGGCCACTTACGGTTTGTCGCACACTCGTAACACCAACGTGGGTAACGACTTTGTCCGTGGTGTCTCCGGTGGTGAGAGAAAGCGCGTCTCTATCGCTGAGGCTTCGTTGTGTGGTGCCAACATTCAATGTTGGGATAACGCCACCAGAGGTTTGGACGCTGCCACCGCTTTGGAGTTTATCCGTGCCTTGAAGACATCTGCTGCCATCCTCGAAGCCACTCCGCTCATCGCCATCTACCAATGTTCTCAAGATGCTTACGATTTGTTCGACAAGACCATTGTTTTGTACGAGGGTTACCAGATCTACAATGGAAAAGCTGATCTTGCCAAGGACTACTTCGTCAGAATGGGTTACGAGTGTCCTCAGCGTCAAACGACTGCTGATTTCTTGACTTCTTTGACTAATCCTGCTGAAAGAATTGTGATTCCTGGCTACGAGCACAAGGTTCCAAGAAGCGCTCATGAATTCTCTGAGTACTGGAGAAAGTCTCCTGAGTACGCCGCATTGACTACAAAAATTGACAAATACATTGCTGAGATGAAGACAGGTGAAGCTCGCCTGGCCTATCACGAATCCCATATTGCAAAACAATCGCGCAAGATTTCCCCCAAATCTCCATACACCGTCAATTTTGGTATGCAAGTGAAGTACCTCGTTGGAAGAAATATACTTCGAACAAAAGGTGATCCATCCATCGCCATTTTCTCCGTTTTTGGACAAGGTCTCATGGGTTTGATTTTGTCTTCCGTGTTTTACAATCTCAATTCTACCACAAGCAAGTTCTATTACCGTTCTGCTGCAATGTTCTTTGCAGTGTTATTTAATGCATTCGCGTCTTTGTTAGAGATTATGTCTTTATTCGAGAGTCGTCCAATTGTTGAGAAGCATAAGAAATACGCTCTTTACAGACCCTCTGCCGATGCTTTGGGGTCGATTGTTTCCGAAATTCCAACCAAGATTTTGATGTCCATGTTGTTCAACTTCACTTTCTACTTTATGGTGAATCTTAGAAGGGAACCAGGAAGATTCTTCTTCTACTGGCTTTTCTGCTTTGTCGCAACGTTGGCTATGTCGCACATTTTCAGATCTTTGGGTGCTGTTTCCACTTCCTTGGCTGGAGCCATGACCCCTGCAACAGCCGTTTTGTTGGCCATGGTTATTTTCACGGGTTTCGTTATTCCAGTGCCAAGTATGTTGGGATGGTCCAGATGGATTCAATACATCAATCCTATCTCCTACGTTTTTGAGTCATTGATGGTGAACGAGTTTGCGAATCGTAGATTCGCATGTGGAGAATACGTCCCAAGTGGTCCAGGATATGCAACTACTGCTACGAAGCACAATGTCTGTAACGTCGTTGGTGCAGTTGCTGGTGAGTCTTTTGTCGAAGGTTCCAAATACCTCGCAGAGTCTTATGAGTACTACGACGACCACAAGTGGAGAAATATCGGTATTGTTTTGGCCTATGTTGTTTTCTTCTTGTTTTTCTACATCTTCTTGACAGAAGTAAACAAGGGTGCAATGCAAAAGGGTGAAATTGTGTTGTACTTGCGTGGATCTCTTAAGGATGTCAAAAAGAAGGTTAAAGAAAATCAGGCCAAGAATGACGATCTTGAAAACAACCTCTCCAACGAAAAATTGGACTCCAGCGAGGTGATGGAAAACTACAAGGAAAAGTCCGACTCTTCCACGACAGGAGATGAACCATCTCAAAGAGGTATCTTCCACTGGAGAGACTTGACATACAGTATCAAGATCAAAAGTGAGGATAGAGTTATTTTGAATCATGTTGATGGTTGGGTCAAACCTGGTCAAGTCACGGCTTTGATGGGTGCTTCTGGTGCCGGTAAGACAACCTTGTTAAACTGTTTGTCTGAGCGTGTTACTACCGGTGTCATCACTGATGGAACCAGAATGGTGAATGGTAAGCCACTTGACTCTTCTTTCCAAAGATCCATCGGATACTGTCAACAACAAGATATTCACTTGCCAAAGTCGACAGTTCGTGAGGCATTGACATTTTCTGCTTATTTGAGACAACCAAAGACTGTATCGAAGAAGGAGAAAGACAATTACGTCAACTACATCATCGATCTCTTGGATATGGGAGCTTACTCCGATGCCTTGGTCGGTGTTGCCGGTGAGGGTTTGAACGTTGAGCAAAGAAAGAGGTTGACTATTGGTGTTGAATTGGTTGCCAAGCCTAAGCTTTTGTTGTTTTTGGATGAACCAACTTCGGGCTTGGACTCTCAAACTGCTTGGTCTATTTGTAAGTTGATGAGAAAGTTGGCAGATCACGGACAGGCAATTTTGTGCACAATCCACCAGCCCTCTGCTATCTTGATGAAAGAGTTTGACCGTTTGTTGTTCTTACAGAAGGGAGGACAAACTGCTTACTTCGGTGACTTGGGTGAGAACTCCAAGACTTTAATCGAGTATTTTGAAAAGTACGGTGCTCACCCATGTCCAAAAGATGCCAACCCTGCTGAATGGATGTTGGAAGTTGTTGGTGCTGCACCAGGTTCCCATGCTGCCCAAGACTATTTCGAAGTTTGGAAGAACTCCTCCGAATATCAAGCAATGCAAAAGGAATTGGACTACATGGAAAACGAGTTGCTGAAGATTTCTGAGGAGAAAGACGAAGACGCTAACTTATCTTACGCTTCCGGATATTTGACCCAATACTTTTTTGTGACCAAGAGAGCTTTCCAGCAAAACTGGAGAACGCCAACTTACATCTATGCGAAATTGTTTTTGGTTCTTTCGTCTTCGATTTTTAATGGTTTCTCGTTTTTCAAAGCAAACACCACAAGACAGGGTTTGCAAAATCAGATGTTTGCTATTTTCATGTTTTTCATGCCATTGAACACACTTGTGCAACAAATGCTTCCGTACTTCGTCAAGCACAGAGAGGTTTATGAAGTGAGAGAGGCTCCATCCAGAACTTTCAGTTGGGGTGCTTTTATTACGTCCCAGATTACGTCTGAAATCCCATTTCAATTTGTGATCGGAACGTTATCCTTCCTTTGTTGGTACTACCCAGTTGGATTATATGAAAACACATTCCCATCTGCTACCACAACTGAGCGTGGAGCTTTGATGTGGTTGCTCATCACAGCATTCTACATCTACATCTCGACACTCGGTCAATTGGCTATTTCCTTCCAAGAAAACCCTGAGAACGCGGCAAACTTGGTGAATCTTATGTTCATCATGTGTTTGAACTTCTGTGGTGTCTTGGCAGGTCCTGACGTTTTGCCTGGCTTCTGGATTTTCATGTACAGATGTAGCCCCTTCACATACTTGGTTCAAGCCATGTTGAGTGTTGGTCTCGCAAAGAACACGGCTAGTTGTTCTTCTCGTGAGCTCGTGAGCTTCGACCCTACGAGTGGTCTTACGTGCGGTGAATACGTGAAGAATTACACTTCATTCGCAGGTGGTTACGTCAATAACCCAAGCGCAACTTCGAACTGTCAATTCTGCCTGATCAGCTCCACTGATACCTTCTTGGCATCTGTGAATGCCCTTTACAGTGAGAGATGGAGAAACTACGGTATCTTGATTTGCTTCATTGCTATTAACATTATTTTCACGATTTTCTTCTACTGGTTGGCAAGAGTTCCAAAGGGCAACAGACAAAAGAAGAAGTGATTGGTTCGCTCGGTTTTTGATATTAATTATATACATATACTTATAGTTTGATTGATACATTTGTCAAATATTCAGGTAGCCTACAAAGACTTGCAGTTTTATTTTAGTTGTTCAATTTCATGTATACGCGAGTCAACTTCGACTGTACTATTTTCAGTTTGTGTTGGCTTCAGAAAGCCTTGCTGTGAATACAGCATATGCAATTATTTAGGGCTGATGTTGTAACGCAACTTTATACCCATAGCAGCAAGCTCGGAGTCCAAGTATTTCAAAACAAATGGAATCGCCACGGTTGTGGTGTCGTCACCTCCAACAAACTTGACACCTTGGCCGTCCTCCCAGATCTCGGCTTCGTTGACGTAAACACCCTTCTTTATGTAGGACTCTAACTTTTCGGAACATCCACGACATCTGACCGAAGCCAAAGAACCGATGCGAGGAACAGACATTTGGGTATTTAGCAAGGAGCCACAAGAGCGACAGATTGGAGTTTGTGCGTAATCGGAAGAGTTCAACAATCTGTCTTGGAGCAAGTACGAGGTACCGTGACCAATCAATGCATCTCTCTCCATCTCACCCACACGGATACCACCATTTCTCTTACGACCCTTGACAGGTTGCATGGTCAACGAATTGACTGGACCAGTGGATCTGACCTGGAACTTGTCGTTCACCATGTGTCTCAATCTTTGGTAGTAAACAACTCCGATGTAGATGTCTGCTCTAAGCTCCTCTCCAGTGGCACCAGAGTACATTGGCTCGTTACCGTGGTAATTGTAGCCAGCAGCCTTCAATTGCTCTCCGAAGTGGTCGGCAGGCGTGTCGTTCTCACTGAATTGCCATGGCGTGGCATCGTGAGCCATACCGTGGAGGGCACCAGCCTTACCAGCCAACGATTCGACGAACATACCGATGGTCATACGGGATGGGAAAGCGTGGGGGTTGATGATGACGTCGGGCTGGATTCCTGACTCGGAAAATGGCATGTCGACAGTAGGCCATTTACGGGAACAAACACCCTTTTGTCCGTGTCTGGAGGAGAACTTGTCTCCAATCAAAGGAGCTCTGGTCACTCTGTATTTGATGGTGAGCTGCTGACATTCCATGTCGGCGTCGTCTCCCAAAAGCTTGACTTCTTCGATGTAAGCTGGCTCACTCGAGTGGTAGGTTTTCACCTTCGTCTTTCCGAGGGTCTCGTCAAAGTATGCAACAATGGGGTCGCCCTCTTCAACGTGGCAACCGATAAGAGGCAATCCATCGTGGTCCAACTTGTCCTTCCAGCTCTCAGGCCACTCGTCAACGCCAAAACCGAAGTGCTGCGTGACAGGGTCACCTCTTCTTCTGCCCATGCTGAGGTCCACCTTTTCAACCTTGTAGACGGTACCGTATCCGAAACCTCTCTCGTCGGCGGACTTGTTGATGATCATCGCATCATCCATATCGTAACCCGTGTAGGAAATGACAGCAACAACGGCATTTGTACCGTTGGGGAAATTGTCCATACCGTACTCATCGTACAAGCCAGCCTTGACAATAGGCGTTTGACCACTTTGCAAACGGTACAACTTGTTGTCCGATCTGTGAGCAAGAGCAACACCAGGAGTACCCATGGTCTGCTTACCCATTTGACACTGATACATGTTTCTTGGCGACTGGTTGAAGTCCGAGAATGGAGTCAAGTTGGCTAAGATGGACAAAATGTTCGTAGGAGCCCACTCGACGTGAGAGTGGATGCCCTTTTCAATCTCCTGAGGAGTCACGGCAATGTTCATGTAGACCTGCTCGAAAGGACCCACGATATCCTCCTTTTGAAGAGGCAAGTACTTGGTTGGTCTCATCATTCTGGAGTGACCACCAAAGATGTAGAGACCAGGGTATTGACCACTCGAGGACTTTGGCACGTAACCAATTTCAAGGTCGACTGGCAAGCCATGACCACCCTCGACCTTCCACAAACGCAAAGCATCAGCAACTAGCTTACCTTGCTCATGCGTAGTCCAACCAACGATTCTACCGTCGAGCTGAACACAACACAAGTCGGGTCCTGCTGCGAATGTGTGTGCTGGAGAGACACCCAACTTGGCCAATGCGGCAGGAACTTGAGAAACGTCAGAAGCACTGGTGGCAATCTTACACTTGTGGGACAAGTGATTCAACAAACCACATGGCGATCCATCAGGGGTATGGACAGGACACAAGAAGCCCCAGGATTCGGGCAACAACTTTCTGACCGTGGTGGTTTTCAACTCGGCGAAGAAAGAACCTCTGTGAACCATTCTAAAGTGCGCAATGAAACGGTGGAAGTTAATCTTCTCGGCGACAACAGTGTAACCGGAGACTTGCTGCAAATCCAAACCAGATTGAGAAACCAAGTTACCGGTGGACAAGAAGTACTGCAACTTTTGACCGATGTTCTCGTTAAGCTTGGTGAACACACGTGCCATGTACTTTCTGTCAGAGAAGTTAACTCTGAGTCCGCGACCAACGTCGGATGCAATCTGTAGCTTGATGTTTTGCAAGTACTCCTCCATCTTCTCCTTGATGATCATACCGTACAAGAAACCACCCAACAAGACCTCTTGATGCTGGGTGGCATCGGGGTTGTCTGGAGCACAGTCACCAGCCACAAGAGTGTACAACTTTCTGATCATGAACAACAACATGCGGAACTTGTCGGCGTTGTCGTCCAAATGCACGAGAACAATTCTCTTCAACACCTCCTTACCGACATCAATGTCGGAAACGTCTGGGGTGGCACCAAAGACGATTCTGAACTTGTCACCCAAGTAAGCCAAGGTTTGCTTCTGAGAGTAGAGATTGTACAGCTTGTAGGTACGCAAAAGCAACTCCATACGGTCGGTCAAGAAAGAGTTGGAGGTGTCGGAACCGATGATGCCGTCGAAGATCTCACGGTCGTTGGTCTCGATCAAGGCCTTCAAAATCATAACGGCCGGCACCAAGTACTCGTTCTTTCTCCAGGAGAATCTGAACGTCACGTTACCATCCCTCAAGTAGTGCAAGACGTTGGTCTGCGAGGTCTGGTCGGGACGGACACATCTGATCTGTACACCGAACTTGGTGTAGGCGGCACCTCTGTTTCCAAAGGAGGGACGGATCAAGGCCATGGGGTGGTTTCTTCTTTGGACAATCAACATACGAATCAACTTTTCGATACCGTTGACAATGAAGTAGCCACCGAGCTCGTCGGACTCCTCCTTCTGGTCCACAAGTTCCTTGGGCGAGAGCTTCTCCAAGTTACAACGGTTAGAACGCAACATCACGGGCACCTGACCGCAGTCACGGAACTCGGAGACCTCCTCGCCGCCGTTGACGCTCCACACCAACTTCATCACGAGCTTGGAGCGGTACGTGGACATTCTTTCTCTGCATTCGCTGGGGTACGTTTTTCTGTTGACAGAAAGCTTGTCGTAGGCCGACACGGCGGGCTTGCCTAGCGTGACTGAGTCGACGCGGATGCTCAACTTGTTGCCCAATCTGTCTTCGTCTCCGGAGTCGAAGATGGTTTTGGTGCCGATGTCCTTGACACCCAAGTTCAAAAGGCCGCCCCCTGGGCCTTCTGTCAAGGCGTTAAACGAGCCGATGTGGGGAGCCACGGCCTCCGCGAGTAGCGGGAAGGCCGACTTGTCGCTCGGGGGGTTCTGGAACCGCTGCTCTCGTTCGAGCGTCCTGAATTGAGCGCCCATCGTGGTGTGAGATGATGACAGAAGAGTGCTGAGAAGGTTTTGCTGATAAATTTTTGTGATGAGGTCACGTGCGCAGCGGCCCGCTGCGCTGCCGCTCCATCGCTGCGCGCCCTGCACTCCACTCCATTGGCATGGCCATCCAGCCTTAGCTTAGCCATGGCCAACTCCCGCTACGAATACGTGAAGCAGTTCGAAAGAGAGAACTTTCTACTTCCGCAGACGCACATTGTCATTCGCGTGGACGGCAAAGGCTTCCACAAGTTCAGCGACTTTTACGGCTTCGAGAAGCCCAACGATGCGCGGGCGTTGGCGGTGATGAACAGCGCCGCCTCTTCGATGATGGACCAGTTTCCCGATATAGTGATGGCCTACGGCGACTCGGACGAGTACCTGTTTTTGCTTCGGCGTGAGTGCGATCTTTTTGAGCGCCGCGAGATGAAGTTGGTGTCGACGTTTGCGTCGTTCATGTCCGTCAACTACGTGATGCACTGGAATGCGGAGTTTTCCGAGAAGCCCGTGAAGATGGAGCGGCTCCCGACGTTTGATGCCCGTGCAGTGGTCTACCCGACCGCCGCCACGGTCCGCGACTACTTCAGCTGGCGCCAAGTGGACTGCCACATCAACAATCTATACAACACGGCCTTCTGGAACTTGATGCACAAATGCGGCATGACCGGCCAGGAAGCCGAGCGCCGGCTCCAGGGGACATTGGCGCGGGACAAGAACGAGATCTTGTTCTCCATGTGTGGCGTCAACTACAACAACGAGCCGGAGATGTTCAAAAAGGGTACGGTGTTGGTCAGAGAGTATACCGACTGGCTGCCGCCTGCCGCCATCGGCTCTGCCTCTGCCGTCTCTGCTCGCCAGAAACAGCGCCAGGAGAAGGCACGCCGCAAGGGTGCCGTGGTCACACATCACACGGATATCATTGGCGATGCCTTTTGGCACGCGCGGCCGTGGGTGCTCGGGTGAGCCAATTTGAAGAGCTATTTCGAAGAGTCTGCATTTCAAGAGTCTGCAATTTTAGCCTGGCTCTATTCTGTCTAGTTGACCTGGACGTCCAGAGCTGCGGCTTGCAGTCGAAACCACATGATTGAATCTATCGAGTAGATGACCAGGCTTTCTCTAGCGTTGCCATCTTCAAAGCATCTTGGGACGGACCTTTTTTGCTGAGTCATTTCTTACTTACTCTGTCATTTTACCCTGTCATTTAACTCTGTCCTTTTTACCTTTTAGTCTGTCCTGGCTTGGTTTAGTCAGATCGCAATTATCTCTACTTCCCTCTTCCGACTTCTACCATCTGTTCACTCCCTGGCTTATCTTCAAGGTTGTTTCTGTCTATTTAGTTAATGCCCTTGCTGGCCAACGCCTCCCTGACACGGCCATACACAACGTCTACGGGCTCGTCACATCTGAGCTTCACCACTCGCTTCTGAGCGTCAAAGTGGTCCACCACCGGCATCGACGTGTCGACAAACGTGCGAAACCGCTTTTTGATGCTCTCGACGTTGTCGTCCGCACGGCCGCTGGTCTTGCCTCGCTCCAAGAGCCTCTCGAGCATCACCGCCTCGGGACACTCAAAGAATAACGTGAATGCCGACTTGACCACGGTCTCCTCAAACGTCAACGCCTGGTCCATCTTGCGCGGGAATCCGTCCACCAAGAAGCGCTTGTTGCCCGCTTTAGCCTCGGCGTCAATCGCCTGTTTTAGCAACGCAATGGTCACTTCTTGCGGCACGATGGTGCCCTCCTTAATGCACTGCGCAATCAACTCGCCATACTTCGAGCCAGCCCTGTTTTGCTCTGCTCTCAACAAGTCGCCGGCCGACAAATGCACAAAGCCCTTCTCGGCCACCAACTTGCCACATTGCGTGCCCTTGCCGGATCCAGGGCCGCCCAACACAAAAATCACCTTCACGTCGTCGTCAGAGAACGCCGGAAGGGTTTTGGGCTCCACCGCAGACTCAGGTGGGTTTTTGTTGTACACAGACGAAATAAACGTCGTGGCCACGGCCAACACGGCCAATCCACCGAGCACCTTTCCTTTGGCCAACTTTGGTGGAGGAGGTGGTGGTGGAGGAGCGCTGCCCAGGCCGCTAGCGCCCGAATAGTGGCGGACGGCGAAGACGGGACTGACGCGTCTGGACGCGTTCGGAGCCGTGCGGAGGAGCTGTTTTTGCACACAGATTCTGGCGATCATGTTTGGTGCCGTGGGCAGAAGTTTCAATGTGGTTTTTTTCGTGCGATTATACAGTCGCGGCCAGGCACAAGGCCTGATAAGCTGGAGGCGGTCAACAGGACAAGCTAGTAGTGATATGGCTGGAAGAGGCTTTTGGCGTGGCTGAGAGCTAAACTCTCTATTTTTGTCTTTTCTTGTCTTTTTCGATCCTCTTTTTTTAATTTTTTCTGCTTTTTCTGTCCTTTGTGTGCTTTGACTGTTGATGGCTTTCGCAGTTTTCCAGAGTATAGACGTTGTGCGCATACATTTACGTAGGGTGAGAGCAGAGTCTAATTTGAGAAAACCAACAGCGGCGCCAAAAATCCAAAACACCGTCAAATCAGCGAGAAGCTCTTTGTAATATTACGCAGACACAGAAGAACCTGATAAGCTATTTTAAATGCCCTTCAAATATCGAGAGTTCTAAATGATAGACTTCACACATATATTAGGCGGCCTGGTAGGCGCTCAACAGCTCGTCGTTATAGCGCAAGTACTTTCCATTGATTTCACTGGACCAGCCCTTCAACACAAGGTTCACGTAGACGGTGGCCGGTACTTGCGGCGGCAACAAGCCGTTGTTCTTGTGCAAATCAATGAACTTCTGCAAGCCGTCCTTGGTCATGTTCTTGCCAAAGGTCTCGCGGATGTCCTGCTGCATCTGTGTGTCCACGACACCCGGCGCCACCGAGAGCGCCGACATGTCCGGGTTCTCGGCCGCAAGCGACATCACCAAGTGGTTGACAGCCGCCTTGGACGCTCCGTAAGCAGCCCAGCCGTGGTAGGCGCCCGTGGATGCGCCCGACAGCACGGCCACAAACTTGCCGCGGCTCTTTTGCAACTGTGGCAACGCCGCCTTGGCAAGTTCGGCCACAGAAAAGAAGTTGATGTCGAACAACGTCTTCCACTGGCCTACATCGGCGGATTCAATCGCACCAACCGGGTCCAACACACCGGCATTGGCCACCACGGAGTCGACGCCGCCAAATGTTTGCACGGCCAAATCGACGGCACGAGCGGCGGCGTCGGGCTGTGTCACGTCTGCCTGCAACACGGCCACACGGTCGCCATACTCGGCTTTGAGCGCTTCGAGTGGGCCCTTGGAACGGGCCACGGCCACGAGGGTGTTTTGGACCGACTGGTTAAGGAAGATTCTGGCGATGGCCTCGCCAATACCTGCCGTTAGTTGCTCATGTTTTTTTGTGTAATTTTTGGTTTTTGTTGCAATCGTGTGTCCAGTGTCTTCAGTGTGTTCAGATGGCCTTGATCTGCCTGGCCCAGTCCCAATTGTCGGCCGTTCACACTCACGCTTTGTTCACTTCAAGCAATCAAGCCAATTGATAAATGAAAATAACATACCTCTTGAGGCGCCCGTCAATATCATTGTGTGCGCCATTGCAAAGCAGTGGTGGTTTAAAGCGGCCCAGGTGGTGGAGCCTCATGTCTGCCCCACGCGCGCGGGCTGGCAAAGACCGGCCAGAAACGAAGCACATCCACCGCAAGCAGCCGGCAATTGAGTGAAAAAGAAACAGATTTTTTTGAAGGCTCATCGCTGCCTTCGCCACAAAAGTAAACACCCGCCCCTAAAAACTGCCGCCGCCCATCCCACACCCACCCAATCTCACCTACATTGTCGTGCACGCACCGTGCGATAGCTCACGAGGGGCTTTGCGAAGCACAACAACACGCTCCTCCAGCCACATGAACATCAACCCGGAGTCTGCCAAGGAAGTGCCTTGCAAAAACGTGCTCATCTACGGCTACTGCAAGTTTGAAAACAAAGGCTGTGTTTTTTCGCACACGCTCCCCGCCGACGCCTCCGCCGCCAGCAACGCTGCCTCCTCCAACCAGTCAACGCACCGCTCCTCCGACTCATCCATGTCTCAGTCCACGGACGCTGCCCGCAGCACCGCCGACACGTCGGCCAACTCGACCGGCCCACCCGCGGCCCGCGGCGGGCCCGCGGCGCTCGATCTGAAGCGCAAGTTCAACACGAAAACGCCGTCGTTCCAGCCCGCCGTCCTGAGCATCACCAACAAGTTTGCCGCGCTCTCGCCCAAGGTCAAGGAGATCCCGGTGTTTGTACCGCAGGGCATGGAGGCGTCCACCATGGCTGCCGCCAGTACCTCTGCTAATGCGCCGCCCGATCACACCCATGCGCTGCTGCAGCCGTCCGTGGTGCACCGCTTCAACACATCCACGCCGTCGTTCACGCCGTCCAGCCCGTTTGACGGCCCGGCCGCGTTCGAACCAGCGCAGAAGCACGCCTCCGACACATACTTTTCCCACAGCGCCGTCTCCCAGTTGCACCTGGTGGGCCTGCTGATGAGTCCGCAAACAGCACACGTCCCCAAGCAGCAGAACCCATACTTGGCGCCGGCCAACGCTTCGGCCGCCCAGTCCACCTTGCATTCGCTCTCTAGCACCGGCGATTTCATGTTCGCATCCCAAAACTCCCAGGCATATCCTCTCAACTACCACTTGTATGCGCCGGCGCCGCCCCCGAGACTCGCGGCACCCATGAAGCCCCACCAGGCAAACGCAAACTCTCTTTTCATCCCCAACGACTTGCGTGAGTCTATCACAAAGAAAAACGAGGCCACGCTCCAAACGTTGGCCCAGCTGTCGCTCCCAGAGAGCGTGGGCGCTTACCACTCGCTCGTGCCCATCGACTCCACATTCGACCAGATGTCCACCACCTACGAGCTACCGTCCTCAGTCTACAAGACGTTGTCCAACGTCGACGGTCTCCCATACGCGTTGAGGAGAATTGACTATGGGTCCAAGTTGCGCATTTTGAACGAGGCTCCGTTTTCCACTGTCAAGAAATGGAAGTCCTTGCAAAACGCCAACATCGTCAACTTGCACGATGCGTTCACCTCCGTCTCGTTCGGCACACAGGGAAGCCCTGCGTTGTGTCTTGTGTACGACTACTACCCGTTGGCAAACACATTGCAGGAGCAGCACATCTCCCGCAAGTTGGGCTCGAAGTTGGAGCCCATTACCGAGGAGATCCTCTGGGCGTATCTCGTGCAACTTGTGAGCGCGTTGATCTGCGTCCATGAGGCTGGCTTACATGCGGGAAGCTCTATTTCCTTGAGCAAGATTTTGGTCACCAACAAGCACAGGGTTCGCTTGGGGGCCGTCTGCGTGGACGACATCCTTGACCACGAGCTCATAGACCTGAGGGCACAGCAGTCTTCCCGCAAGGCCGTGACGGAGCAGCTCCAGAATGCAGACATCGTCAGGTTGGGGAAGGTGATCACCGACCTCGCCGGGTCCACGTTGCCCTTTGGGATGCGCGGGGTTTACGCCGGTAAGCTAATATCGCACTTGGAGGCCTCTTCAACGGCGTTTGGCGGAGAGATTCTCGAGGCCATCAAGGCACTCCTCTCTGCTTCGTCTGACTTTGACTTGGTGGAGTTTTACCAGAAGCGCCTCTCGAGGAAGGCGCTCGTTCTCGTGAATGGCCTCCAGGATCTGTCGGACTACTACGAGAGCCAGTTGCTGTCCGAGGTGGAAAATGGCCGCCTTTTCAGGCTCTTGGCCAAGATCAACTTTCTCATTGATCGGCCAGATAGCGAGGGCGACGCCAGTGTGGATGCATTTGTCATCAAGCTGTTCCGCGAGTACGTGTTTCAGACGTATGACGAGTTTGGCAAGCCTGCGGTCGACTTGTCCAAGGTCTTGGTCAACTTGAACAAGCTTGATGTCGGTGTGGACGAGAAGATTCTTCTCGTGTCGAGAGAAGAGGATAGCTGTATCATAGTGAGTTTCAAAGAGGTGAAGGACATCATAGACATGAGCTTCCGCTCATTGATACGATGAACACCGGATGCCGAGTACATAGGAAAATCACGGCATCACAAGAAACAAGTCACGGGGGAAGACGAGAGAGAAACAGAAAACGACGAACGACGGATGAAGAGTGCCGCTACCGGGCGCGTGGAATTGGCGGTGACTAGTTGCCGGCATTAGTGACTCGCCTCGCCGCTTCTCCATGTGGAGCCACATCTGCGCCGAAGCCAGTGGAGTGCCGATAACGCAGCGCGCCTTTACTGGCGGCACCAAAGGCGGCCTGGGTGCGGAAAAACCCGGAGCGAGCGACGGGCCACGACAGCTCCAGAGCGAAGAAAGCCAAAAAAAAAACTGAGAACACCAGAGAACACCAGAGGATATCAGAGGTGTCCAAATCAGGCATATCAGCAGAACAGGCACATCAGCAGAGGGAAAACGGGTCCGCCAGCTGTGGCGAAACCCGGCGCTGCGGATTCCCGTGACGATAAACGCAGTGTCACGTGAGCTGCCCTCACTTCGGTGACTAACGCTGCATGGAGATAATGAGTAATTCAGGGCCGGCGCAAGTCATCTTTCCAGTTATAAAGAACAGGCCCTCCTTCACCACAGCCACTGTTCAGGCAACACCGCTTCTGGCATACAAACAACGCATTTATTTCTTTCTTCCTTTTAAACATCAGTTGATTTTTCTTCGGGCTCGGTCACGGTCATTACCCAGGTTTCGGGTTCATCACAGCACATCCATTTCATCGTCAGCAGAGACAACAACAGCTGCTGGCTCATTTCTTGCATCCATTTTATTCTATTTCGTTTCTCCACATCTGCCTCCACCTTCACGATGTCCAATTAAGGGTGTCGGACTTCTGACACGGTATTGCAGCTACTCTCAAGCACATTGAGCATTGAACTCTTCACAAGAGACAACCACATAACAAAAAAAAAACAAGAAAAACGACTTCACGGTCAAAAAGCAACCAAACACAAAACAACCAAACAACAACCAATTAACAAAGCAACAAAGCAACAAAACCACAAATAAACAAATAATGGCATCCCCATCGCAAAGCCTGGTGTCCTGGAAGGAAGAGTCGCCCAGTACTCCCTCCGAGCACTACCTCCCCAACAACTTGAAGTACTACAATGAACACTTAAACAAGGCCCAGTTCAACTCGATCTTGATAAACTGCGCATTGAAGCTCCTCAGACTCAACGCCAAGGGTAGTGCCCGCTTCGACGAAGGCAGCTTGCGATTTTTCATCTACGAGGTGTTGAGAAGATCCAAAACCTCCACACAGTCGTTGCAGATCTGCTGCTACTACTTGTACAAGATCATGAAGAAGGGACGTGACCAGATCGACTTGTGCCCCAAGCGCTTGTTCTTGGGCATGATCATCTTGGCCGCCAAATTCAACCAGGACCATTGCTACTCGTTCAAAACCTGGTTGAAGATCTGTGGCTGTAAGCAAGACGACCGCACGTCCGGGCTTGATCTCCAGAGCTTGAAACAGGTCGAGGTCCGCTGCCTCCAGTTGCTTGACTACGACCTTTACATCAACGGCGCCAAGTACGAGAACTGGTGCAATGTCTTGTTGATCTTTGGCTACGACTTTATCACCTTGCACCAGGTCACACTTGGCGTGTTGAACTGGTGCAACAGCGAGCAGAGCGTCCAGCGTTTGAACCGTTGGAAGTCCTTCTTAACCCGCATGGACGACCACAGATTGTCAGAGGCGAAGGTGAACTTCAAGCATTACTACGCCAATCAAATTGGCACGAAGGTGGTCACTACCCCCGTTGAGGTCAAGCTGCTTTTTTACAAACGCTCTTTTGAGGAAAACGAGCTGCACGCAAACAAGAGGCTCTGCAACTAGACTGCTTATCTCAGACTGCTACTAGACTGAAACTGCTACTTGTCTTGTAACTTCCCACATTGCAGCCTTGGACTGCAATTACTCTAGAAGAACTTATATATGAGGCTTTCCGACTAATTCACGATTCATGACATATGGCATGTAGTGTACGTACACAGCAAATAAAATAACATCGCAGGCAAGGTATGTTGACGTCGCTCAAGCGGAGGCACTGACAATTGGCACTGCACCGTTCAGGGCATTGTTGATCTCCACCGAAACGTTCTCGGCGCCTTTTCTCACGTCGTCGCTCAAAGTCTTGGCCTTGTCCTCTCCAACCTTGATGGAGTCAGCGACCAAGCTTTGAGTGGACTCCTTGATGGGCTGGATGTATTCGGAGTTGACGTTCTTCAACAAGGCGACACCGGTGTTGACAGATGCGGTGGCCACCTTGGAGTAGTAGCCTTTTTCACTTGTGGAGCTGAACTCCTTGTTGTAAGTGTTTTTCACGGCCGACGAGACCTCGGACAGCTTGGACGTGAGCAAATCCTTGGATCTCAGGTACGCGTCGGAGACGATCTCGATGGACTTGGCAAACTCGTTGGAGGCGGCGTCCTTGGTTTCCTGGGCGGCCTTCTTGCTCTTGGGCAACACCTTGTCCACTGTGGTGGAGGCGTACTCGTTCACGGGCTTCAAGTATGCAGATGCGGTGTCCTCGGCCTTCTTCTTGTAGTTGCCAAAGTACTCCAAAACAGACTTCTTCAATGCAGCGGCCTTTTCAAGGTAGGGACCAGCCGCGGTCTTGCCCTTGTTTGCGGTGGCCTCGGTGACGGCGACAGCCTTGGCCTTGTAGTCGGAGTACACGTCCTCGGCCAACTTCTTGTTGGCAGCCACGGTGTCCTTGGCCTTTGTGGCGTATGACGACGAGAGGAGCGCATCCAATTTGTCAAGAACAAGCGCGTTCACGTTTTCATCGATGCCTGCGAGGGTCTTGGCCACGAGCGGCACTTTCGCAACCACATTGTCCTGGGCAAAGTTGACAAGGGCAATGGCGTAGGTGGTCAATACGACCACAACTTTATACGTCAAAGCGTAGTCTACGGTCTTCCCGACCACACTGTAGGATTTGAGATGATCCAAAGATTTGGAGCTGAACGTCTTGGCCATTTTTTGGAGTAGTAGGGGATGATCAGCGGACGCAAGGGACGTTGTTTGGAAAAAGAGGGATATGAAACGGCAATGAGGTGCGTAGCAAGGGATACCAGGTGGAGACGCAGAAAGAAAAGTGTGGCGGTAGCCAGAGGCCGAGATAAGGGTTTTAATTTATACAACCGGCTGAAATGGCCCGGGAGCAAGTTGCACATGCACTTTTAAGATATTCAGCGCTGTGTACAGGACTGCGCACTCATCCCTGGCGTTTTTAAGCCTCACCTGGAGCAAACTGGGGCGTGAATAGGCTACGGGCTGGTGTTTTCAAGGCGAGTTCGAGATAAGCAAAGTCAAAAGGACGGCATTATTTTTTGTGTGTTATTTTGTTATTCCATCGCTGCCGAAGATTGGTTGGGGGAGTGGAAACACCACGGCGCTTTCCACAGCATGAGCTCATCTTTTCCAGGCACTAACGTACCGAGGCTTCGGGATGAGGCAGTGTGCACACCCATCGCCGAGGGTGCAATCTAATCGCGCCAACGTGCACTCTGAAAGAGCACGGCTAAACGCTGAATATAGGCGGCATTCTCCGTGTAAACAGCGGCAACGGCAACAGTGAAATCACAGCGACAGCAAGGCAGAAAAAGCGGAACAGCAGCGCAAACAAGCAGAAGGCGGCTGCGGCGGCGGCAGCGACCAGCAGAAGCTTGGTCCGTGATGCACGCTGCAGCGGCAGCGAAATCACGCGACTGCCAGCATCAGCGACTTCGCCGCTTCCCTCGCTTCACCGGGTCTTCTTTTGCCAAGATTCAGCTATAGTCGCGCCCGCGTCGCGGCGCCCGCCCAGCCAGCCGTTGACATCCTATTTGCAGTGTTACTTCGTTTTGATTCATCGTTTTGGTTTTAGAAGTTGGCTGTCCACTGCGCTTGGGCCTGGGACACGCCCGAGAACCTGTGCTGGCACCAATTCTCTATTGCTGCTTACACTCGGGTGGGTTCTCCTTGGGCCCGCTCTCGTTGATGTCGTCGTCTTCCTCGTCATCGTCGTCGTCGTCGTCCTCGCTGCCGAGCTCCTCCTCGTCGTCCTCGAAGTCCTCGGGATACCCGAACCCAACGGCGTCGCCGGTGAACCAGTCGATGGCACGAGGGATCAATCTGTCTTTGATCTCTTCTCCGAGCTGGTAGTCCAACTCCAAGCGGGCCTCCAAGTCCGCATCGTCTTCGTCTTCGTCGTCGTCTTGCTCGTCTTCAGCGTCTCCTTTTGGAGGCTTTGGAGGGTCGAAGAAGTTGAAGAACGACTCCGTAGGCGTCAACTTCTCGATGGTTCTGGTCTGCTTCGTGTTCTTGTTTCTCTGCTTCCTTCTCTCTATGTTGATGGTCACGTTGTGCTCCTTGGACTTCCAGTTGATTTCACACCCGTCGGCGTGGTCGTAGACAAAATCGCCCGAGTACCCCAACTCCGCCTGGTAGTGGTATGTCTTGGTCAACACCAGGTTGCTGAGGTATGGGTTCTCGTTGAACTCGAAGATCAACTCGAAGCCGGGCGTCTCCAAGTATTCCATGCGGATGTCCTTCAAAGACTGCAACACCTCGCTGTCCCTCTCGGTGATGGTCTCGCTAACCGTGCTCAAGTTCTCCAACGCAGTCAACCAGAAGTTGGGGATACCCTTGATGTCCGTGCTGTCGTCGTCATCGTCGTCGGCGCTTTCGTCCTGCTCGCCGTTCTCAGCCTCAATCTCCTCGCCAACCTCCACCTCGA
Organism: Metschnikowia torresii; assembly: GCA_002893725.1. Classification (NCBI taxonomy): domain Eukaryota; kingdom Fungi; phylum Ascomycota; class Pichiomycetes; order Serinales; family Metschnikowiaceae; genus Metschnikowia; species Metschnikowia torresii. Next base: position 1,608,252 of record NXHD01000001.1, on the reverse strand, counting down.
CGGCTGTGGGCTCCTGGTCACCACTGATGATGGCCTTTCTTTTCTCGTATAAGGGCTCGTATTTCTTGAAGTACTTTTTCTCCAACTGCAACAATTCCTGCTGGAAGTCGGCCTCCATCTTCATCTGCTCTTGCTGCACGGCCTTCAAGCCCAAGACTCTTCTCTTGACCACCTTGGGCAACTGATCGATGTACCCGCTTTGCTGGCCCACCAAAGTGCCCAACTTGCCCTGAATCATCGATAAAAGAGCGGGGTTGTTGGCCAACTGTTTGCTTAAGTTGTTCTCATCCTCCTCGCTGATCGTGGACACGGTAGGCTGCTGCTTGAGGTACAGATTGGCGACGCTGGAAGGCGTGTTCTGTGGCGTGGGCGCCTTAGAAATATCGCTGGGTTTTCTGATGGGTTCCGACATTTCTATCGTGGATGGAGTGACGAGCGTTGGCGTGTTCCTTCTCGAGAAAAAAAGAAGGGGCAAGATGTGTCACGTGAGCACCCTTCGCGTCGCCCAACATTGGTGCTTTCGCTACTCGATGGCCACCGCCGCTGCTTCTGATCGGCGGGGCAGTTCAAATGGGTGGTCCGCCGATGCCGCCGTCTCCATAAACTACCGCCTTCTTTCTCGTAAGTTGCCGTCAATTTCGTACATCATTTACATCTCAAACAGAATGCCTTGACCGCCTTTCGCAGTCGCGTCCGCGTCTCCATCTGCGATATCTTCGTAATTACCGTCGAGGTATCTCTCAATGTCCAGCTTCCGCGATTCCCACTGCTCGACTCTGGCCAACTTTGACTCGATGTCTTGGATCTCGTTGTCGATCGACTTCAAGTTTTCCTCCAGCGTCAAGTCGTGGAACTCCCAGCCGGGCTCGTCCTTATTGCTCTTGATTTCCAAGATGTAATCGTGGTACTTCATGAGCAAAGGTCTGTGGGAGAACGTGATGAATGTGATCTTCTTTTTTTGCAACAACTCAAAAAGATAGTCCTCCACGTCTGTGCTCACCGCGTTGGTGGACTCGTCAAGCACCACGTACTTGGGGTTTTTGAAAAGAACACGCGCAATGCTCATCCGTTGCTTCTCTCCACCGCTGAACACATCCTTCCAGTCTTTTTTGACATTGAAATTTCCCTCTCGGGTTAGCAAGTAGTCGAGCTTCACCTCCCTCAAGATGTGATAGAGGTGGTCGTCGTTGTAGCCTTGCTCAATCATGTCACTGTATGAGCTAGGATAGATGATCTGGTCCCGCAAGTTTCCGTTGGTAAAATAAGTCTTTTGGGGCAAGTAGAAGATCTCGTCGTCGCTTGGTTTAGAAAGCAACCCGTAGTACAATGGCCACAAGCCTGCCATGATACGCCCGATGGATGTCTTACCGCACCCATTCGAACCCAAGATCAAAAGGTTTTTGTGTCCCTGGATGTGGAAGTTGAGCTTGTCAATAAGCTTTGTTCCATCCGAGCCCTCTTTGCCTGGGATGATCACCGGAATGTTCTCGAATCTCACACCACCAACATAGTTTTTTTGGATGGTGCCATGCACATCGCTGGCACCAAATTTGGATCCATAAACGTAGCGTGGCGAATGAGCCATGTGCAAGTTGGTGAGAAGCGTGAACACTCGATCAGTGTAGCCTGTGAGCTCCGAAATGTCTTTGATGGAGTACAAGAGTCTCGAGCCGGCATCAGCAACAGAAAGCAACAATCTCTTGTTGATAATAAACTGCCGCATGTTTTGCTTCTGATCAACAGTCGACTTCTTGCTTTGAACAACCGGTGCTTCTCCTTCGTCAATCAACTCGTTGGAGGTGGCCGGCCACAAGTCCTCCAAGAAGACTGGAAGACCTGCAAAGAAATAGCCCCAAGCGGACCATGTGTACTTCAAAACATAGTCTTCCAAGAAGGAGTAGGAGAAATTGGTGTCAATTTCCTTGGAAATGTGCTGCATGAGCCCCCCGAAAGTCTTCCTCAATTTGGACTTTTCAATCCGCGATCCCTTATAGAAACCAATCTCCTCGCTATTTGTGATGAGGTTCAAGTGCTGGTTGTAGTATACACCCTCCAAGTGCGTTCTTTTAGCCGAGAGCTTGCCAAAAGATGGGGTGAACTTTTTCAAAACAAAGGCCGTGGCAAAGTAGTTGGCAAAAAGCCCGGCCACGGCGCCGGTGCCTAAAGTATCTCTCAAATACACAGAGAAGAATACCAAGTCGATAAATGGTTTTCCCATACTGGAAAAAAGACCGCAGACCGAGTCGCAGAACTTGGTGATGTCGTTGGTGATATATTGGTCGATGTTTTGGATGTCCGCCAGGTTAAACAGAATCTTGTAGTAGGTCATGACTTCATCCAAATACATGTCGTGCACGTATCTGATCAAGTTTGTCCTGAAACTCAAGGAGAGTCTATTCGTCAAGTACTTGATGGCGGCATTTGTATAGGAAGCTGGAAACGCAATCAAGATCCAGTAGATCAAGTCACGCACAAACTTCCTACCGTTGGCGGATATCAAGTTCTTGACAATCTGTCCATCGAGCTTTGCCACTATCAACGACAACCACGTTCTCAAAATCAAAAAGAAGCACTGTGAGAGCAACAACGACGTGTTCTTAGAGTAGAACTTGGGTATCAAGATGCGCCATATGATGATGATCTGGTTGAAGAACTTGGAGTTGAGGATGTTTTTCTGCAGCTTCAAGTTCTGGTCGATATGGAAGTTTTTGTAAAGATACTTGTCGGCCGCGTAGCGGTCTGCGTTCGGTTTGGGGATGATAATTCTGGTCAGATTGTTACCCTTGGGGATGTAAATTTCCCTGGAGCCGTTTTTAAGGACTGTGGAGCTCTGGCGAATCAAGTATGGCCGCTGCTGGCGCCGCTTCTCCATGTACTCATTCCAGCTGTAAATGAGGGAGCGGATAGCAAAAAAGGTTCCGATTCCAAAAGTGCTGATGATGGTGCCGAAGAAATACACCACGGGTCGGCTCTGGTAGTTGATCTTGACTTTGTTGTCTTTGTAAACAAGCACAAACTCCTTTAGTATGAGGACGAGCTTGCGCAAATCCTCCCGCTTGTAGGCGGTGAGCTTTGAGATGTGGACCATGACAAAGAATAGAGTGGTGGCCGGCTGACGGCCTAGATATAAATGTACCCCACATGCGATGGGACGAGCCGAGGACCACAGCGCGGCACGTGACCAACCATCTTTGAAGGTGCACGGGTGTAAATTTGTACGGGTTCAAGATATTGTATTGGTGTGGTGTGGCCGGGCTTGGCCGTTTAGGCGATATATTTGGTTTGTGATACGTTTTCTGGGTTGTTTGGGCAGCGGTATGTTGCTTGGTTATCGTCGGGATCTGTGGCGGTCGTGCAGCAGCAGCAGAAAGGCCGTTGTAGATATCAGCGGCAACAACACCACTGTAAAAAGCAGGCTTCTGTTTTGAATTATCAAAATTGTTCATCGTGTTCAGCAGCCTCCGGTCCGTTCGAGTTTCGGGTTGTTGGGGTCCGTTGTGTCCCATCCATCATTTCTTCATCCGGCTCACGACGCACTCTTTGAAAAGAGCAAACTCTTTTTCGCACTTGCCCTTGGAAATGTTGGCATAAGAGCTGAGAACACAGTTTCCGTAAGCCGCGCCGAGAGGGCTGCATTGGGCGCCGGCCTCCATTAGCTTGGTGGCGGGTTTGCTTTTGGTCATGGAAGTGGTTGGTGAAGGTGGAATGCGCGCGATGTCGCGATGATGGGCTGTGGATTTTAGGGCCGAAGTGACCCACGGCAAACTTGAAGAAAGGAGAAACTACAATCGGAGTTTTCAAGGCCGGAATAAGAACATTTCCGAAGGATCTGGCCCGAGAGTAGACCGATTATATCCAGACAGTTTGGGTCCTTTGAGTACACAGGCCGCGGACAGAGCATAGACATAAAGCGATAGGCCATAGAGCATTTACACACAGAAATAGCACAGACAACGCCGGCGAAGTTGCGGGAAAATGGGTCAGTGCTAGGCTGTTTGCTTTTGTTTGTCAACCTGCTTCATTTCTTAAGCGCTTTGACGCCTCTTTTGACGCCTCTGTTTCTGACGCCTCTGATTTTGACGTTCTCGTTCATCTCTTTGTTCTTTGATCTCTGATTTACCGCACATCTTTCACCGTTTATCTTCATCTCTTTTCACCGTTCGTTTTTAATTTCCGCTCACTGTCCATCTTTTATCTCTATTCAATGTCCACTTTTACATCTCACCGTTCATCTAATCTCTACCATTCATCTTGAATTTCTGTTCGCCGTTGTTCATCCTTGTCATATTCATCTATTCTATCGCTCTGCTCTAATAAATGGCTCACACAAGCCTCTTTTCCACGGTGTACACCGCCTTCATGGCCTGCTCCATAAACATCAACGTCAAGATGGAGTGGGGCCCAATCCGGAAGAGCTGGGCCCAAAAGCCCTTGTAGAGCGCCGTGGGGCCCTCAGTCCGGATGGTCTTGGCCAAGCAGTCCACCGGGCCCGAGTACAAGTTGCCCTTCTGATTGTAAAGACGCGTCAACACCACATCCCACGGATTCATGACAATGGCCACGGCAAGACCGGCCATGGACGACGCGGCAAAGTGGAGCGCCACGGAGCCGTCGCGTACCCAGTCATGTTTCAACAAGAAGTTCTTGGTGAGATTATAAACAGGCAACTGGGCAGCAGAGCCAGCGCCCGTGCGCAAAACGGCAGCGTCGGTGCCGCGGAACCAGCCCCGGATGCCCTCGGCAGCACAGATGGTCTTCAAGCCGTCCCAGATGCCGCGGTAGAACGTCTGCTGGCCCACATTGGCGTGCGAGGACAGCTTGTTGTACGATTGCATTCTTGTCTTGATGAGGAAGAACGGGTTGGCAATGATGGCGCCCGCGGAGCCCGACACCATTCCTGCGAGCACGTTGACAAGCAAGTTGGGCCGGATGTGCGCCGCATCGTCGTGGAAGTCGCCGGGCAGCAAGATTTTGGTGATGTAGTATCTGCTGGGCTCATAGAGCCCAATCCGGCAGCCGTTGAGCCCGAGCTGGTACACGTAGCCGCACAACAAGCCCTGCTGCAAGCCACGGAGACCCTCGTGCTTGTAGATGAGAAGCGCCGCCTGCGCTGGGTTTCTGTACAATTTGGGGGCGCTGGAGGTGGCCGAAAGCTCGCCCTGCAATTGCATGCGGGTTTTGATGAGCTCGATGGGGTTTGTGAATGTGACAGCGCCGCACGCGGCGACGCCGCCGGCGATGAACCCGCCAAGAAGCGAGACCTCCTGCGAAAGGAGTTTTTTCGGTGGTTGGTCGGCTGGCTTCATGGGGAGCACGTCTTTTGGAGAGTGAAAAATTCCTTCCCCACCGGCGCGCGTCTCCGGCCGGGCGCGCGGAGCGACGTCACAATCTATTTCTACTTTTTCTTTTCTTCCCTTTTTTCCTTCATCGTTTATATCTCGCTTGATCCAAGCCGACGGCTGTGTGCCGGCCACTGCAAATGGCCACGGCGTGCAGAGCCTTTTGCAGCTCCGGATCGGGATGGTGGGTCTTTGCAGCGGACAGCGCCGGCCGGTGCACCGGAGCAGTGCGGCGATGAGGCCGGTGCAATCGGCCGGGCGGTGCCTCCTGTGCCTCCGGCCACGTGACGGTTTCAACGGCGTGGCAGGACTGTTTCAAACGAAGCGCTTTTTCATGCAAATCACTTTTTTATCTGCTTCAGATCTGTTTCACCCTGCGGATTCGCAGGCGCCTCAGACAGACTGCCCGTTCAGCTGGTGCCTTTCCACTGCCGCGGCCCCGCGACAGCCGTGCCAGCAGCCGTGCGCTGGCTATCGCCGCCGTGTCACCTGCAAGGCGACGTAAGTAGCCGCTCTTTCACCACAAACCCCTGCAAGCCCCTGCAGGCCCCTGCAAGCCGCAGCAATTTCCAGATTGCACCAAAACAAAAGGCTGCCCAAATGGCGCTCGAATAGGGGACGCTTCTAAGAATACCCATCGCGGCCTGCGCGGAGCGCATGCCATCGATCGAACCCATGGGGCGAGCAGGCCCGCGGCCACACCCGGTCACACCCGTACACCAGTGAGATTCATGTCTTCAGTGCCCTGGCGCCTGGCGGTCTGCGGTAATTTTTCCTGCTTTTTACTCGGCCTGCTGCACCGGCCTGGTGTTTGGGCCTGCATCCCGCCGTTTTCCCCTTTTTTCCTGCCCGTTTCCTAAAGTTGATGCCGTCCGGCGCCAGTGCTATTTTTGGCCCGCGCCGTGGCCCTAGCAGCCGCCGCGCATGGAAACCGAGCGATCGTGCCAACCGAGCCCGGGCATCGCTCATAAATAGACCCGTGCCGGCGGCTCCACAGCCAGGCTAAGTTTTTGAAGCAATTCCGCTGGCTGCAAAAATCTCCATCTCCATCTTCGGTTTTCGGTTCCGGCTTCGGTTTTTTTTTTGTTTCCGCTTTCCGCTTTCCGCTTTGCTTTCCTTTCCGCCTGCTTTTGTCGGCCCGCCCCATCTTCAGCCACCAGCCGGCCCCAGCGCGCCTCTCCGTCGCCGCAGCGCCGTCCCGCCAAGTGCACGCTCCTTCATTTCATCTCGTCATCGCACTGGCTTCCGCTTTACCGATTCTGCCTTCTTTTCTGCTCCTTCAAACGCATCCCGCCCGTTTGCCCCCGCCGCTCCCCCACGGCCCCTGCATCCGTTCACCCGACCACCAGCGCATCCGTCCCTCCTGCCCTTCCTGCGCAGTCAGCCCTCCAGATCTGGACCCGCTCCACCTTCAACGTTTCAAACACCTGCCCAAAAACACCGCCATGTCGCTCGGAGGAAGATACGCCAACAAAGTGTTTGGCCAGGACTTCATAATAGACCAGCGCTTCCGCATCGTCAAGGAGTTGGGCCACGGCGCCTACGGCATTGTTTGCTCGGCCGAATACGACGACAAGTCCGGCCTGGGTAGCAGCAACATGGTCGCCATCAAGAAAATCACCAACATCTTCTCCAAAAAGATCCTCTGCAAGCGGGCGCTTCGTGAAATCAAGCTTTTGCAGTTCTTCCGCGGCCACAAAAACATCACATGCCTCTACGACCTTGACATCGTCTTCAACCCGTCCACTGGCCTCTTCAACGACGTCTACCTCTACGAGGAGCTCATGGAGTGTGACATGCACCAGATCATCCGCTCGGGCCAGCCGCTCACAGACCTGCACTACCAGCTGTTCATCTACCAGGTGCTTTGCGGCTTGAAGTACATCCACAGCGCCGATGTGCTCCACAGAGACTTGAAGCCCGGCAACTTGTTGGTCAACGCCGACTGCGACTTGAAGATCTGTGACTTTGGTCTTTCCCGCGGCTTCTCCGACGACTCTGAGCAAAACGCAGGCTTCATGACAGAATATGTGGCCACCAGATGGTACAGGGCCCCCGAAATCATGCTCTCTTTTTCCAACTACACTAAGGCCATCGACATCTGGTCTGTCGGCTGCATTCTCGGTGAGTTGTTGGGCGGCAAGCCTTTGTTTCGCGGCAAGGATTACGTTGACCAGCTCAACCAGATTCTCATGGTCTTGGGTACTCCCAAAGAGGCCACGCTCACCAAAATCGGCTCGCCCAGAGCCCAGAACTACGTGCGGTCTCTTCCCATCATGAAGAGAATCCCGTACTCGCAGCTATTGCCAAATGCAAACCCGTTGGCTCTCGACTTGCTTGATAAGATGCTAGCCTTCGACCCATACGAAAGAATCACAGTCAATGAGGCCTTGAAACATCCCTACCTTTCCGTCTGGCACGATCCAAATGACGAGCCGGAGTGTGAAATCAAGTTTGACTTCAAGACATTCGAAAACGTGGATGACGTGGAATCCATGAAGCAGTTGATGATCGACGAGGTGCTGGAGTTCCGTGCGTTTGTGAGAAAACCCATTCACGTTCAGCAGCAGATCCAGCTCCAGAAAATCAAACAACACCAAGACGAGAAGCAGGCTGAACTCGAAGAAGAGCGCAAGAGAGCTGAGCTCCACCAGCGACAAGCCAGCGAACAACGCGACTTTTCCCATCATGCCCACCATCAGTCTAAGCCAAGCTACGATGATATTTTCCGGGGCAGTCTGGCGTTTTCGGACGGAACCAACAAATCTGAAGTCGAAAGCGTCACACAAAGCTCCCCCGGAATGTTCGCTTCTCCATCTAACGCATTCAGCAGTGCTGGGCTACTCACAGATCTTGACCAGCTAGGAAATGACAAGGATATTCACTACGAAATGATGCCAAAGCCACAGGAGCTTGAAGAGTTTTCTCTTTTGCCCAAATCGGATGATGGGCAGCTCTATCAGCTAGAAGAAGAACTTGGTTTTGGCATGGATGGATGTCTTTATAACCAGTAACAGCGTCAGGCGCTTTAAATTTGCAGCAGATCTATTTATTATTTTGGTAGTCAACATCTGATTTGCTATTCGTCAATCTTGTACCTAAAAACATCTCCACTCTTGGCGAAGATCCAAAATGAGGACGGGGAACAGTGAAATCCAGACAAGCTACCAGAGCCGAGTATCGAGGACAAGTCGAGAGTCAATAAAGGCGTTTTGATGGAAGGCAATTCCTCGTCCTTCACTATGCCATGGACAATGCATGGATACCGGATTTTTTGTTCTTTCTTTTGCTTTTTGTAGTGACGTCTTAACCGGATCTCGTATAATGATCTGTACAATGAGAACACAATGTTGAGGTGCTCCTCAGAATTGGCCTGGGTAGCAGGCTGTGGGTGCGCTGTCCCACCAAGGATTTTTGATATTCCCAAATTGTTCATGGTCGTGCTATGTGAGATATCGTCGACGTTACCGATTGATCGGCTTTTTTTGTGCTGCAGTGGAAGGCTCAGCATTTGTGGCTCGAGTTTGCTTTTGCCAACAAAAGCCTGTTGTGTGTGTTGCGAGGAGTCATGCGTACTGGGTTGTCCCTTGACGCTGTGACCTATGGCGATATGTTTTGTCTTGATTTTCGGAAGTGCTTTGTTGTTGAACTCCCACACATTGACTCTACCGTCACAACCAGTTGAAATTAGATGGTAAGTGCTAGAGGCGGTGATATCGTCATGACGTTCTTTTGGTATGAAGGAGACCTTTTGAACTGTGTTTGAGTGTCCCTTCAATCTACCCACAATCATGATGTCCTTGATGGTTGGTGGATAGAGCTGTTCATGACTGTATTCCCGGTTATTGTCATGAGACCTGACTGACGTGAGACTCGGCGGAGACAAGAACGAAGACAGAACGTGCAAATTTGAAGAGTTGGAACTATTGATAGTACCGCTCCGTGATCTTCCTTCCCGCTGCGAGCTCTTCTTATGTAAAAGCCCGTTGAGATTGTAGTAGCTCATTTTGAAAACCTCGATCAAGTCACCTTTTCCGCATATAGCCACGAATCTGTTATCGTGAGAAAACTCGATGTAACGCGCACCATCTTGAAAGTAGTTCAGAACAATATCAGTGACGATCAGCAAATTGTAAAAACTCAAAGGGTCACCGTAGTGTTTCCCGTGCGTGGCAAATAAGTCAACAAATCGCACTAGGCCATCCTCCGAGGCCAACGCCAAAATAAGTGGCTTTAGGGCCGAGCCCGAGGGGCTGTCTCGAGGAACTGTGCTGCTTATGGACGTGATGGGCTTATTGCTGATCTTGAAATGTCCAACGATGCATTCGCTATCCGCAAGGCCGGCCTCCTTTTTGTTCAAAATGCTCAAGTCGAATTTCTTGAAGTATGTGACAAAGCGATCACTGCCAGCCACGGTTTTTGTCCTCGGAGTCTCATCGTCAAGAGGAGCCTCCGGGTTCAAAATTATGCACTCACCCGATGCATATCCCACGACAAGGAGGATGCCGAAATAAGGATGTGTCATGGCATGCAAAGAAATGACAGCATTCAATTTCAAGGTTTCATGGGTTTGAGAATCGGACTCGTTACACAAGTCGCTGAGATGACGAAACGTGAGCGACTCGAGGTTGATCAAAACTAAATCACCATTGTTAAGTCCCAAGACCACCATCATGTCCAGCAGTAAGGTGATCATCGACGTGACAACGAATTTTGGATTGATCTGAAGCCGAAGAATGGGCCGCTCGAAAACCTTTGTGTACGACGGAGCGGCATTTTGAGCAGCCGATGCATTGGTGTTGGCAGGTTGACCCGAAGAAGCTGGGAGGGGGCCATTTTGCGGCACAATGGGTGTGGTTGACATAGTTTCAACGGAGCGATCATATTCCAGGTCCGAGTTTATCACGAAAACGTTCATCACATTGACATTGGTGCTCACCATAAGCTTGGAGGTGGTGGGAGAGGAGATTTTGGAGAAGTACGTGGACTTGTTGAAGTCAAACACCTGATGAAACAACGGGTATTCGCTAACGGTCTTTTTTGGCGTTTGCTTGCGAAAGAAAGAGTTGGGGGCGTCGGCTTCCGCGTTGCTGAAGATCAGCTGAAAGTGGGGATTGTGGGGAGCCTCCGAGCTGCCGATTTTAAGAAGCCTGTTGATGCTGAAGGCCAATTTGTTGGACGCAGAGCGGGTTTCAAAGCCGCGGAACCCGCCGGGCCGTAGCTCGTTGTAAAGGGGCATCATTGCCGTGTTACAGCCGGGATTGAAGTTGACCAAGCGAAACGGATCTTGCGTCAACGGGTTCACGTTTGCGCCAATATGCTTGGCGCCGTCCTGCGCCTTTTCGCCACCCTCTTTCACAAGCCGGCTAAAGAGGCTGCTGAAGTGGAGCGGCACTGGCAGATAGGTTGTGGACTCTTCGTTCTTTTGGTTGTCGGTAACGAAGGAAGGCCGGCATACGTTCAAGTACATGGGATCCAAATGGGCCGCCACGTTGCATGCCGGTCCCTGGGACAGCAATGGCCATGTTACCTCTTCGATTTCGCTCAATCGCTCTTTGTTCACCACGGAGGTGAGAGGTATATGGAGATTGTCATCCAAATGGTTTAGGCTGGGGCACACGGTGCTGATGAACGCGTGGAGAGACGCGTCCTTTTCGCTCGCTCGATTGATGTCTGTCATTGCAGAAAAGCCAGCTGCTCAAATGCTCTTGCGGAGTCCCTAGGCCGTCTATTTTGCACTTAAAAGGAGTAACTGATGTCGCTTGTTCGTGGAGACGCTAAGGCGCATGTCGTGGACAGTGGATGCAGGAAACAGATTTCAGGGTGATGAAAGTTGGTGGATGCCATGGTCCACGGCATGGGAAAGCAATGGCGTAGTAGTGGATGGCGTAAAATAAGCGGCAGCACCATTGGACCGCCAGCTGGGTTTGAATGAAAACAAAAATACCGGGCGGAGACGCCGAAAGGGGTCCCGTGATCGCGCACGTGCCTTTTCTCGATAAGACAGGCCGGGCCGCACAGCACGTGCGCGAACAACGTGACTCCGGCCCGCCTTCTCCTGCAGGGTTTCTTTATCACCACGATGAGTGCCTTCTTTTTGTCACTTCCACTCTGCAACTTCTTTCCGCCGATCACGATACCCGCCCCACGCCAGCGCTGAGCGTGTTACTTTCGTTATGCAAACATCAGTGCCTCATGACACCGACTGCTTGTTTTGAATGGAGCCAGCCCTCGACCAGGGCTGCACTCAAAACGGCGGCCGGCTCAAGCATCCACCAGGTACCCTCCACCCTTCCGCCACAACGGTAAGTGCCATTAGCAATGAAAGCAATAATAGCGACGGAAGAAGGATCAACGGTTTTGTGGCCAGCGCCCCAAAGTCGTCGCCGTTGATTCAGCCCAAGCCGACTTGCTGGCCACGAAAAAAGTACCAGTATAAACACCGTCCGAAAACCGTCTCGTCAACGAATAGCAGCCAAAAAACCCTCGGCCATGATACTGCCCACTTTCTTGTGCTTGCCAGTCTGTGGTGCGCTTGCATATAACGGTACCTCAGGTCTCACCGCTCCTGAACATTGCGACATTTGTCGGCGGCGTGTACTCGTGGAAAGAAAAATTTTACCGCACACTCCTCCGATACCCCCTAATTCGAGCGCAAAACATCCCCTGTCTGCGCAGACCACGCTCCTAATTCAAGGCATTTGAGCAGTGTATCGACATATTTGGGACGGTATCAGCGGGTTCCGTCATTGTTTTCCAGCTTCTTCCCGCAGAATCCGCCCAGAAGTGTGGGGTTTCTTTCTCTGTTGATCCCCGGACACCCTCGTCTGTTGAGCGCGACATTTTCTCACCACGCAATATTGTCGCCTACACCCAAACATCTCAACACAGAGTCCACAAGCTTCCTTCCTAGTCGGTTCCAATTGATCCAATTTTCTTGGTCAGCACGTTGGCTTCAATCAGACCACCGTTTGGTGCTTTGATTACATCCGATTATGGCTGTTCTACCCTCGAAAATTACGGGTGCCGGCAAGTCTGCCGCAGGTGCGAGATTTCGACAGCGAAAGATCTCGGTGAAGATCTCGTTGCCGATTTACAACAGCAATGAAATTTCCGCCACAGAGCTGGACCTTGAACCCTCACAGCTACACCACCTAAATGCATCCAGTCAACAAGCACGAGACCTACATACAGTCGAAACGGGTGTTGATAAGAACGAGGAAGACGAGGTTCACCTACAGCAAGTCATTAACGCCGCCCAGCGCGTGCTTCAGGGAAACAAAGAAAGCGACAAGGTTATTGCAGAGGCATCTGTATATATTCCCACCCCCGATGCCTCGAAAACCTGGCCAGAAGCTCCCAAATTCTACTACGATGAATCGTTCGTGGAACCTGAGACTTACATCAAGTTCAGCGCAACTGTCGAGGACACACTCGGAGTTGAGTATAATATGGATGAAGTCGACGAAGAGTTCTTCACGAACACCATCTTGAAAGAGTACCCCAAGACTGGATCCAACAAAAAGAGCGAAACAGGATCAGACGACACAAGGAAATGCTCCATGATTGAATTTGAAGCTGTTTGTGACAAGTTCGAAAAAACCATAGAGAAGAGGCAGCCCTTTTTATCCATGGATCCAACTAATTTGATTTCATACAAAGATTTACGTTCGGTCATCATTAGCGAGTTTGGCTCTAGCATTGCAGATGACACATATAGGGTCGGCGATCGCTATATCCCGACCTCACTCTTGAAGGAACAATTGTCAAAAGAGTTGAACTACGAGCCATTGGTGACGACGTTCGATAAGGACCAACACTCCACCAGCAGCACACGTGCCATTCCTAAACTCCTCGAATTATTTGGAGAGCCAATCTACAATCACTGGAGAGAACGGAAAATAGCACGTAAGGGTAAGACAATCGCCCCGAGTCTCAAGTTCGAAGATCCTAATGCGAATGAGAAGGAAAATGATAATGATCCCTACGTTTGTTTTCGCCGCCGTGAGTTCCGTCAAGCAAGAAAGACTAGAAGAGCCGACAATCTCGGTGCTGAGAGGATTCGTCTCATGCAAAAATCTCTTAGACGTGCTAGAGACATTGTCTTTAGCGTATGTAAAAGGGAGATTCTCAAGCTCCAGGATTGGGAGTCAGATGCAGAGATTTTCAGACTCAGAAATGAGACAAAAGCTGTCAAACGTGCGGTAGGGATTAAAGGGGATGATCATCTTTTCTACCCTCACAAGCGGAAAAAGATTGTCAAGGTTGAGCCAGAAGAGGAGGAAGAATCCGAGGTTACCAGGATCAAGAAGGAGAGAAAGAGAAATAACGAAGGTGCCGGTTCCCTTCCCCGTGAAGCAGGAAGTTCCAACAACCAGATTCAGCCTGAAGCATCTTCCACTCAGCCATATGTCAAGCTTACACCATCGAAGATCCCAGAGATGGATTTGGTTACTGTTTCTCTAGTTTTGAAGGAGAAGAACGAGGCAATAAAGAGAGCTGTTTTGGAGAAGCTCAAGAAGAGAAAGGAACACGACAAAGGATATGCCAATATCACATACGATCCATTTCAACCTTTTTTCAACATTTCCACCAATGACAACCAGCAGCTCGAGCTCAGCCATATTCCTTATTCATCGATTGCCTCTGCTTACTATCATCAGTTCAATACCAGTAACTTAGTTGATGACCAATTGAAGAAAATATTGGAGGACGGGCGGAAGCCATATTCCGGTATGAAAACTTTCAGCGGTGTCAATGGAGAGCTAATTCCATCAAAACACTTTCCACATCTCATGACATTGCTCAACAATCACTTTAGCGAGAAAGTGAACAGCAACAATGGATACATTGCACAGTTGTTGGCCAATATAGAAGACAATGATTTTAGCTGTTATTCAAATGGTTACAAACAACCCATTGATGGGGAAGAGGAGGAGCTGACTGAGTTCTCCGAGCCCATTTTTAGGTTAAGGAAGCGTGCCGGCCGTGCGAAGCGGATATTTGTTGATAGAAGAGGGCTTGTCGCCAGACCGGACGCTGAAATTGACGAATGGCTCAAGTCACCAAGTGACGAAAGTGACGAAGAGGATGAGGTTGACGCCATGGAAATTGATGGTTTTGAGGAGTCTACCAACGAGAAGTCTTCTGCATCCATGAATGCCTACGACGTGAAGAAAGATGCCATCAGAAGACTCGACTCGAGGTGGCGTTTTGACGACGACTACCCTGAATATGGCAAAGGCGTCTGCAACCCCTTCAGTCTAGACCCTTCGAGACTCAACTCCATTAGCGATGACACTCAGTCAGTAAGATTCGGATCAATGCTTCTATCAAAGTCCTACGATCTTCTCAGAGAAAGTGCTCACCAGAGGCAAGTGCTAATTCAACAAGCACGCGTGAGAGCTCTCCAACAGCAGCAACTTCAAAAAAACCAACAGGGTGGCGCGAATGGAAACGGAGGCGGTGCCAGCGGTGCCCGTGGACCGAACCAGTTGGGATCCAATGGTGCTATGCGGAAAGGCACGCCGGGCACCGGTGCGTACGCCAATGGAGCCAGCATCGCGAACAAGTCAGCTGGCTTGACGGGCCGCCCCAGTGTTGGTTACAACGCACAACAATTGCAAGCTGTCCAGCAGATGAGACAACAGCAACAACAAAAACAACAAAAACAGCTCAACAGCAACCAAGTGGTTCAAGGGAACTCAAATCAAGCAGCATATTTGGCCCAGAAAGGAGCCGGCAGTGCAGGCCCCAAAGCCGCCATGGCTTCGTTAGATGGCAAAAATTAGCAACTACAGCCTGCCGCCGAGCGACGTGGCGGTAACACCAATAACCCTCTAGATGAGGCCGGTGATGTATATTAGTATAAAGAAACGATAGAGACGCATGAATCCACTGCCGGCTAACTCAGCCAGACTACAACGAACAACATGTACCCTATCGTTGCTGCGCGCACGTGACATAATACATATATATATATGAACGGCTGCGGTAGCCGCCAGAGCCACAGAAATCAACATGTACAAGATCATTGTATTCGGAGCCCACGGCAAGGTGGGCCAGCATCTCGTCCAGCTTCTTGCCAAATCCAGCACGCACGCCACCACGGCAGTGATCCGCAATTCGCAGCAAGCAGAAGTAATCGGCAACATCACTAATAAATCCAACGCTGTGAACACTAAGGAGTTCGATTTGACAGACAGCACAGTGGGCGAATTGGCAGCAGCAGTGAAAGGAAACGACGCAATTGTGTTAGCGGTCGGGTCTGCAGGCAAGGACTTGCTTCAGGTTGATTTGGACGGCGTTGTGAAGACATTTGAGGCTGCCGTGGAAGCCAACATCCGGCGGTTGATTTTGGTCAGCGCAGTGCACGCGGACAGCCGGGAGTTTGGAGCTGCGTCGCCGTTGAGAAACTACTACATTGCTAAACATTATGCTGACCGTATTTTGCAAAATGAGTTCAAGAACTCGTTGGACTACACCATTTTGAAGCCATCTAGATTGACAGACGGGAGCGGCACGGGCAAGGTTTCGTTTTTGAGCAAGAACGACCACGATGTTGGCTCGATCGACCGCAAGGACGTGGCCCAGACTATTTTCGATGTTTTGGAGAACAAGAGCACATTCGGCCGTTCGTACGACTTCAAGAACGGTGATTTGGACATTGCCGACGCCGCTACCTGGAAGTAAGTTGTTACGATATGGGGGATAATCTCAGGAATAGAGAATTAGGATAAGAAAAATAATGGATACAATTATCATGAAAAATGAAAACATCGTTTAGGACACAATTATCATAAAAGGATGTAATTCCTTCAAGATACAAATATCTTCGAAGATGCAAATGTCAGAAAAGATGTAACGTTATTCAAATATTAATACCAAAGAAGATCATCAATACCAAAGAAGATTATCAATACCAAAGAAGATCATCAATACCAAAGAAGATTATCAATACCAAAGAAGAATATCAATACCAATGAAGATTATCAATACCAAAGAAGATTATCAATACCAAAGAAGAATACTAAAACCAACCAAAATTACTTATATCAATAAAAATACCAGAACGATTGAAGAATAAAGGTCTAATCAAGGAATTAGATACTGGAGAATACAAGTATCAAAAATACGATGGATCATTCAATACAAAGATTATTAAAGATTCAACCATTAAAAAGGGCCTCGGAAAATGCAAATGCATCCACACCAAGTGCCCTACACAAGCAGCTTATAGTCCTTTCTATTACTCTATAATCAAAACAATCCCTCAATCTCTCCGTCGTCGTTGACCTCCACATTCATGTATCCAGCGTGGGTAGGCAAGCCAGGAATGGTCATGATTTCGGCAGCCAACGCGTACAAGTACCCAGCACCAGCGCTGCATCTGACTTCTCTGATGGGCACGGTGAAGCCGGTGGGCACACCCTTCAAAGCTGGGTCGTGGGACAACGAGTATTGGGTCTTGGCAATGCAAATAGGCAACTTGTCGTAGCCCTGGCGAGTGTAAGTCTCAATCTGTTTCTTGGCCAAAGGAGACAACTCGATGGCAGAGGCGCCGTACATCTCGGAAGCAATCGCAAGCAACTTGTCCTCGACAGAGTCCTCGACGTTGTATAAAAAGGTCTGGTCCTCAGCCTCGTTGAGCTCCACGGCCTTGGTGACGGCCTCGGCCAATTGCAAGGCACCGGAGCCACCTTGAGCCCAGTGGTTGGAAGGCACGGCAAAGTCGGCGCCGGCATTGAGAGCCTCCTCCTGGATGAGCTGGATCTCGTTTTTGGTGTCAGTCTCGAACTCGTTGATGGCCACGACAACAGGAACGTTGTACTGCTTTATGTTGGCAATCTGCTTGGCCATGTTGGCGCAGCCCTTGCGCAAGAACTCCAAGTTCTCCGACGTGTACTCGGCAGGCAACTCCTGGCCGGGCTTGACATCAGAGGCACCTCCGTGCAACTTCAATGCTCTGGACGTGGCGACAAGCACAACGGTGTCAGGCGAGACGCCCAGCGCACGGCACTTGATGTTGAAGAATCTCTCGCCGCCCATGGTGAAGTCAAAGCCGGCCTCGGTGATGACGAAGCCCTTGTGGCCGTTGTTGGTGGGGTTGGAAGGCGACGTCAACTTCAAGGCCAAGTGGTCGGCAACCACCGAGGATGCGCCGATGGAGATGTTGGCAAATGGACCGGCGTGAACAAACACAGGAGTACCCTCCAACGTCTGCATCATCGTGGGCTTGACGGCGTCCTTCAAGAGCGCAGTGATGGCGCCAGCACAGCCAATGTCCTCCGCGGTGATGGCCACACCGGTGTCCTTTTGGGTGCCCACCACAAGACGGCCCACGCGCTCTCTCAAGTCCTTGAGCGACGTGGAGAGCGCCAAAATGGCCATGATCTCGGACGCAACGGTGATGTCAAAGCCAGACACACGTGGCGGGTACTTGGAGGCCTCGTTCTTGCCCTGGCCAAGCGTGATCTCACGCACAAAACGGTCGTTGCAGTCCACCACACGCTTGATGGTGATGGAGTCGGGGTCGATGTTGAGCATGGCAAACTTCTCAATCTCGTCCTTGGTCAAGTCGTCCGGGTTGGTCTTGGCAATGCCCAACTTCTCCAAGCGGGCCAACATCTGGCGGGTGAACTTACGAACGCCTTTCTTGGCCGGCACCAAGCGCTTGTAGAAGCCGGCCACGGTCTTGCTGGTGTACTCGTGGAACATCCGCGTGTCCACGGCCGCACACAACATGTTCTGGGCCGCGGAGATGGCGTGGATGTCACCGGTCAAATGCATGTTGAACTCGTCCATAGGAATCACCTGAGCATAGCCTCCGCCGGCTGCACCGCCCTTAACACCAAACGTGGGGCCCATGGAGGGCTGGCGCACGTTGGCGATGGAGTTGTAGTTCAAGTGGGCGCCGAGCGCCTGCGTCAAGCCGATGGTGGTGGTGGACTTGCCCTCGCCCAAAGGCGTTGGGGTGATGCCCGCCACCAACACATAGTGGCCTCTGTCGGCGGGGCCCTCGACGCTGTCGTTCAAACGCTCAATCACCTGCTGCGGGTCAACCTTGGCCTTGAAGTGGCCGTAGGGCTCGAGCTCGCGCTCCAAAAGGCCCAACTCCTCGGCCACCTTGGTGATCTTCTTGGGCGGCTGTGCCCGAGAAATGGCAATGTCCGAAGGCACGGGGCGCAACGGCTTGAGCGGCAAAGGCTTGAAGCGGTGGTCGTGTGCCTTTTTGGACGCCTTGATGGCTGCGTCGTAGACGTTGGAACAGAGCATGGCCACGGTCATGGGGCCCACACCACCTGGAACAGGCGTGACAAAAGACGCCTTGTCCTTGACGTCAGCAAAGTCCACGTCGCCCACGAGCTTGCGGCCGTTTTTGGCGGCTTCGTCGTCCTTGTAGTTGATACCCACATCGATAATGATGGCGCCCTCTTTGATCCAGTCGCCCTTCACGTACTCAGCAATACCCACGGCTGCCACCACAATGTCGGCACGCGACACAATCGAAGGCAAGTCAAACGTGTGACGGTGGCAGATGGTCACGGTACAGTCCTCGTTCCTCAACATGGCCGCCACGGGCGTGCCCACAATGTCGGAGCGGCCAATCACCACTGCATTCTTGCCGCGCAACTCAACGCCCGTGGTTTTGATCAACTCCATGATTCCGTTGGGCGTGCACGGCTTGAACATTGGGTTTCCGCCACGCTTGGAAAGCTCGCCTGCGTTGTAGCGATCGAACCCGTCCACGTCCTTCTCCGTGGCCACCGAGTTGGTCACCAAGGTCTCGTCAATGTGCTTGGGCAACGGGAGCTGGATGAGCACACCGTGCACCTTGGGGTCCTTATTCAAACGGTCCACCTCCTCGAGCAACGCCTCCTCGGAAAGGTCGGCGTCGTACTTCAACAACCGCGAGCTGATGTTGGCCAGCTTGGCGGCCTTGAGCTTGGACCGCACATAAGCGGACGAGTCTGGCCGGTCGCCCACCTGAATGATGGTCAATTGCGGCTTGAACCGGAGCTGCTCAAACTCCACCTCGCTGTTGGACGTGGGGAGGTTCAACTGCGGGTACTGGGCCTTGTTGAACTCCACCACCTTCTGCGCAATCTGCAGCTTGATGGTTTTGGCGAGCTTCGTTCCCGACACAATGTGGGCTTCAAGAACTCGGCTGCGCGTGTGGAAGCGCTTGAGGGCGGCCTGGTAGGCCCGGGCACTTCTCAACATGATGTTTGTTTGCGGCACCTGTTGTGTGTCCTGTTATGGTAGCTGATGAAGCTGAAAGAGCTGGCTATTTTTTTTTTTGCCTGGCTGTTTTTTTTGCCTTGCTGTTATTCCTCTGGCCTGGCTGTCTGTTTTTCGACCGGCTGCTTCTTGCTTATAGGGCTTGGCTTTTATTGAGACAATTTGCTCCAGCGTAATTAAAAAGAAAAGGTGCTGCCTGTGCCGGAAGCTCGATGAGGTGGATCCAGTGCAAAAAAAAAAGGCGCTGAAAATTTTGCACAATGAGTCAGACGGCCGCTGCAGTGTCAACAACCGACCGGAGGCCCTGGGGCCAGCACCACGTCACCAACAACATAATCGCCTTCCTACGGGCTCCTCTTTGTCTGTCACTGCCTAAGCTGCAAAATACAATCGTCACTTTGGCTTTTGGGCAATGCATGTGGGGTCTCGCCCGCTGACTCTGACACATCGGAGTCACACATCGAAGTCACACTCTGCTGGGCTCGTGGCCCTCTGCTGGCCCGCTGGCGCCTCGGTCGTCGCTGCAACGACTCCCGCTGTTAACTACAGCCATCCGTTCGGCCCGGCGCATCTGCTAAGTGCTCGTTATTTACAATTTTGCTGCCATGGCCCACTCAGCGTCCCGCGGCTGTCACCTTTGTCAAGGTTCCGTTCGCGCGCACGGCTCTAACAACCGCAGCTGGACCTAAGCGTGCCCCACTGTGTAGTCGCTGATAAACACGATGCATTATCTCCAATGCTTCCTGATTCAGCCAGACACCTCCTCTATAGACTGCGCGTCCTCTTCTTCCACCACAATCGTCTCTTCGGGCGAGTCTGTGCTCTCGTCGTCGATTTCGATGATGCTGACGCTTCGGCCTCGGGCCCCAAGCGCATCTTCGTACACATTTTCGCCCCGTTCGTCTGGCTGTTCTATTTCGCCCGCTTCGTGTTGGAATTGATCGATCTCAGTTTGCTCGCCTTCCTCTTCCTTCTGACCGGGCTCGTCCGCGTCCGTGATCGGGTGCAAAAATGGGTTCGTGCTTGTTTCTTCGGGCCCGGGCTCGTTCGTAGACGCCACGGCCGCTTCACGGCCTTGTACTGAGTGCTCTAGATCGGCCGAGCGGAGCCGGAGCTGGTTCAACATCGCTTGCGCTCTCAACATCACAGAGTCTATCTTCTCGTTCTTGGACGCAAGCGCGTCTCCGTCAACAGTTTTCTTCCGCGTCGTCATTCGGCGTTTGAGACTTTGAACGCTCTCGTACTCGTTCTCGCTCATCTGCTTCCCGGAAAATATCTCCTCTTCTTCTGGAGTGTCAACCAAGTCTTCTCTCGAAGTGAATGCACTCCTGGAGGTAAGTCCTCGGCCTTTTGCTGACAGGAGCAGTGAGTCGTACTTGAGACGCCTCATGAGCTCGTCAATGGCCTCATTTTTCATGCGCTGAGCCTCGCTGGGCCCCTCATTATCTTCATCTTCTTCATCATAGTCGTCTCTTTCATCCTCGTCATCATAGTCAGATTCACCGTTGACAGAATCGAGAGACCCAGATCTGGTGTTGGTTTTAGAGCCTAAACACTCTTGCTTTTCTTCAACGTCATTAGCGTCAACTGCCAGCCGGCTCTTGCGGCGAGACTGGCGCCGCTCGCGAGCTTTTTCGCGTCTTTCAATGGCTTGTTTTTTCAACTCGTAAGCTCGTTCTTCTTCTTCCTTTTGCACATTTTCGGCATGGACTTTTTTAAACTCAGCCACAAAATTAGCGAACTTCACGAAAAACGAATTCTTGCTTGTAGAATCAGACGGGTTTTCTCCGAAGTAAGCCATGAACAGCGTGTACAAACTCAAGGTTCGCTCGAGCTGAGCTGCCAATAACTTGCTTTTGTTCACAGCAATGAATAGGGGGGATTTGAGCTTCTTCATCAAGCGATCATCGGGATGAAACTTGTCCACCATGCTCAAATTGCCCTTTTCCATCGAAACGCTCACGTTTCCGATATTACTCTCGAACTCTTTACAGTCTGTTTCGAGCTGCTCGACGACAATCCGCTGAGTATGATTCAAAATGCTCAATTCATCCACAAAAGAACCATACTCCGGGAAATTGTTCCGGACAATTTTCTCGACATAATGGAGAAAGGTCATCGAGTTGGATTCATCTTTCATGAATTTCAAGCGCTGTAGAACATCTAGCTTAAAACCCAATGCTTGTTTGGAGGAATCGTTCATGAAGTTGCCGACACTGCGAATGATTGCAAGCACCTGTCTCAAACTTTCACTGCTCTTCATACAATTGACTGCTTTTTCAATCAGGTCTAACTTCTGAGATAGTTCACTGAAGTCCCTGTTGCATGACTGGATTAAAAGGAGTGCCCGGGACCTCGATTTCCAGTAGTGTCTCATGTTGAAGATTTCTAAAAATATCTGATCAGCTCGATCCAATTCTTCGGCAGATTTCAAAGGTTCTTTGGTAGGGTTCGAGAAGTCTTTCGAATAAGGAATAAATAATCGAGCAACAGAATCGGGTATTTCGTTCAAAGCATCACTGTTGAAGAATTCAAGAACACTAGTGTTTTGCAAGATAACATCATCACAAGCAAGGATTTTCGAGAACAATTCTTCCACAGTCATACTACTAAACATGTGAAGATTGATGCCGAATTGCTGGGCTAAATCACGTGGTAGAAGTGAAATCTTCGTGGGCTTCTCGGCAGCTTTACTCACTGCTTTTGGTTTAAGCCTAACAGCCGCGGTCTTGGCAGCAAAGGCCTTTTCCACTTCCTCTAAAACACCCTTCTTGTGCAATTTCAGAATCACTTCTTCATTAGGAATGTCATTCCAAAATGTTTCGTTCACATTATCGATTTTGCTCCAATGCATTTGCTTTAGTTTTGTTCTTGGCCTGACATGCAGAAGAGGGTTTGCCAGAGCGGGCGCCAGATTACTGTGTTGACCACTGAAAACAACTTTTCCCGGAGTGCCAGACTCGGAAGTTGCACCTGTGTTCTCCTTTGATGCTGCAAAAAGTGGAGGCGGAAGTGGAGGTGGGGGTGGTGGTGCGCTGCCACTACTCAGAGGCTTGAGACAATCGGGAAGTGGAGGTGGAGGCGGAGGCGGAGGCGGCGGTGGAGCGGCAGACATTGATGTCTGGGTCGATGATGCATTTGGCAAAGAGGGAGGAAGGGGCGGCGGAGGAGGTGGCGGAGGTTGCAGAGATGTTGAAGATGCAGCGGTTTCCATCGGAGTTCCTGTGCCTGCTATTGTCTCTGAAATGAAGCTTGGTAATGGCGGAGGTGGTGGTGGTGGTAGTGGGATGGGAAGTGACTTGGACCTCTGCGGCGTCATAGACTGTCCAAGGTTCATATCCTGTGACGACCCTGCAGCGTTACCAGCTACTTGCGTCTCATTAAGTAGAGTCAGTGTATGTTTTTCCAGCATCGGGTCGTCGCGTGAAAATCTTTTGAACAAACCACTGCCACTGGCGAAATCAATTGAAAGTTTGACAGGTGTTGCTTTTTCAGGTTTATTCCTCAATCCGATGTTTTCCTTGAGTGGAAGCAGCTTGTCATCTTTAGCACTGAAGTGGTCAATGGTAAGATTGTTCATGGCCCGAATTCTTCCCAACTTGACCTTCTGAGTTTTTGGTGTCAACGCGGACGGTTTCGGAGCGTCCAAAGAGGGTTCATGCAATGACGATGAGGTTTTGATAAAACTTCTGGTATTTGTAGAGCCCATGGCATCCTCTGGCCTGAGAATCTCCTCTTCATTCACAGAAGTCTTTGGACATGCAATTCTATAAGTAATTTCGGATGACACATTTGCGGTCAGACGAGCATTTTCCTTGAGTTCTTTGTATCGGTCATCATAAGAAGACAGGTGAGCTAGTTCTCGTTCCAAGCGATTGACAGTATTTCGGAGTTGCATGGATTCCATGATTGCTTTGCGAGCAATCTCGTCTGATTCCAATCGGCCGATCAAACGGTGCATGGTGAACTTGAGTCCTGCAGTGTTATCGAGAACGGCATCAGGGTCCTGCAACATCTCTCGGAGAATTAAATTCAAAGCACTTATTAGTTTTGACATCGTATCTTCGCTCAACACGGTTTTGAGTGAGCTGAGATGTTTTATAAAGCCCTTTATTGTTGGGTTCTCCTCGCCATCGAATTCACTCGCAACATCGTTCGTCTTATTACGACCGAAGCTGAGAAGTGACCAATGGTCCAGTGCACCATCAATGCCATCAAATTGATCTTGTGCCAATAAGTGTTGTTTGTCTTCATCCTCGAAATCATTATACTTGTCGATATAGTCGTTGATGACGTCATTATTCATCACGCTGAGCTTGTCGAATATTATGGGTAATCTGGAATCACTGAACTCGCGTCTCATCAATGCCCTATGTCTGAGTTGGTCCGTTTGGTCCAACAAGAGTGTAATGAATATAAGGGTGGTTTGTGCATAGCTTTTGAACAAATTCTCGCTAGCACTGCGATGGCTGTTGGTGGTATTCAAATGCTGATCTATTGCGGTTTCAAAAACGTTGAGCCAAGGCTGGAACCTCACGAAATCCCCAGTTGTATCTTGAAGAAGCACGAAACCCTGAAGCACGTTGCCGCTGTAGTTTGAGCGCTTGTAATGCGTGAGGTACACTAAAATCTCTGTGACAAGCAATCTCGTGGTCATGCTAGGGGATAAAAGGGAATGGATAATCAGGTTGATTATCTGGATATGCAATTTTGGCTCCACCTCAGGATCTGCCTTAGGCGCGAGAGCATTCGTTATGTTGGCCTCGCCCAAATGCTGCGGTTCTTTCGACACAACTATTTTCAAGCACTGACAGAGATACTGCTCTTTGATGATGTCTTCGTTGGACTTGATAGACCGTGTGTTGATGCGGCTCAAGACAACTGCCAAAAGATAGTCGCCTTGGGCACCCTTGAACTCTTCTAGCCAACTCGCGGAACCATCAAGGTTTTTAATGAGTCTTTTGTAGTCCTTCGACTGGAGCTTTTTGCCCATGAGGTTTGAAATGAAGTACCTCACTGAGCCGTCTCTTCTAAACTTCTTTGACAAAGCGCTCAAAGCGCCTAGGTCTGGAGACGGGCGCACATCGACCTTCGGTGCCCTCTGTTCTTCCGACAGCCTTCTGGCAGCCAGGAACGAGTGGGAGCGAGCTTGCGGATCTGTCTCGCTCGAGAGAAGTCCCGGCTTCAGCGGACCGTTTTTGAGGGCCTCGCGAACGGCCGTGATGAGAAGCTTCAAGTCAAACGCGGGGTTTGTTTCGTTTTCGCTGAGAAGAAGCTCCCACTTCCGCTTGGTGGAGACGTTCTTGAAGGACTGCTCGGGAAACGCTCTGGAAGAAAGAAGGTGGTCGAACGCAACATCAACGACAATCTTGCCGGGAATGGCGTTGACGTTCGAGGCCACCATTTTGAACGACTGGAGAGTGCTGGACGACGAGGTTTTCTTGGGAGGAACAAACATCGGCCCCAGCGGGTGCCTCGTGAGCGACGACAGCGAGTTGCTGCGGCCCACCGAGTAGTCCTTGGCAAACGGGGATGCTGGAGTTTGCAGCGGCTTAGAGGAATTCTGCAGCGGCTTGGAGGAATTCTGCAGCGGCTTAGAAGGATTCTGCGGCGGCTTGGAGGAGCTGAGCAAGCTGCGGTCAGCCGAGGCCGAATGGGGCTGGGAGGCGGCCAGCGAGCGGCGGCGCCGCGTGCCCACGTCGGAGCTGGAGCGGGCTATCTTGGGGTCAAGCGACGCAAAACTGGCGGCGCTGTGGTTGAGCGAAGGCTGGTAGAGGGCGTCGCGATGGAGCGGGCGATCCTGAAACAGAAGCTGTCTGTCGTGGAGCAGAAGATAAGGCGGCACCACGGTATCCGTTACGGTCGAGTTGTCGCTGGAGCCGGAGACCTTTCTGGCGGACGCGCTTTGGCGAGGCGCCGAGGCAACTGGGTCCACGTTGGATGATGGAGGAGCGTGGAAAGGCTCTAACGGCCCCGAGCACGGCGGAGTGGCCAGGCGGCTCGGGCTGTAGGAATCGTAGCCGATAGCCTGAGAGACGTTGGTCGGGAGAGCGGGCGGCGACAGCCGGGTTGGTGCCTGGGTGTCCTCTGAGTCGGACACACCGCGATCGGCCGAGGCAGCGGCGATGGAGAACATGGAGGCCTTTCGTGAGATTTTGCGGAAGCCCCTGGCGATAAACTTGCCGGGCCGGAGGGATGGGCTTGTCCTGGCGTTCCCCAAATCTTGGAGATCACCAGGGTCGGCCATTGCTTAAGGCGGTGGGCGGAGGAAGGTGGATCAGATCACCTTTGTGCACAGTAGTAGCAGAAGTTGGAGGCCGCGTGCGGCCGAGGAAGGTGGAGCGAGCGCAGCAGCGCCAGGTCCAGGTCCAGCGCCCATACAAAATCCACGCATGCACCAGGCTGCTTCAGGCGGCCACCCGAGCTTCGCCGGGGCGGAAAATATAAAAGGGGCCTGTCGCCACCTTCAGGAAGGCTCGGCGAAAAAGGAAAAAAAACAGGCTGCAGCAGCTAGGATTTTGCGGCACCACTGTGCGCCGGGCTGCTCCAGCTGCTGGCCCTAACGGTGCGGCGCTGCGGCGGAGGGCACGGCGCTGGCGCCAAACGGCCACGGGCGCGGGCGCACTGGAGCCGGCTACAGCACACGGCTGGCGCCAGCAAGCACGCCCGCGGGCTCACGCGCGGGCCCACGATTCGCGTCTAGGGCCAGGCGGCGCGCCGGCCGCGTTGTTGTCGCGCTGCCCGCGCGGGCCTTTCGGCCCTACGCTGCAAGCACGCCTGGGCCGCTGCCTTTATTTACCTCTTCTTTTCCGCCCTCTGCTACATCGGCTCCAGCGGATTTTGTTTTCACTCTTGCAAACAAGTCCGACAAACAAAAGCTCAACCAAAGCTTCTACCAAAGCTCCTCCAAGCTTAACTACCCTGCATTTTCCTTCAAATCTACCAAATCGCATGTCCTCCTACAAGACGCGGAAGGCCCCGTCGAGCCAGCGCCTGATTGCCAGCTTCTTCACCCCTGCGGGCGGCGTTTCGCTGCTGAAACCATCAAATAGAACAGAAAAGCAAACGCCCGAAAGAAAACCGGCGCCGGGCGCCCCCGCCGCCCAAATGGCCAATTTTGCCCACAAAAAATCGGCTTTCGACGAGTTTGGAAGCTCCGACACGTCGTTCGGCTCGCCCGAGGTGTTGAACTTCCGCAACCCTGTCTTGAACAGGGCCTCAAGCACCATCACCGGCCTGCCAGATGCCCGCAAGCCCGCCGGGTCTAAGAACAACGCTCTTTTCATCACGTCTGACTCGGAGGAGGAAAAGGAAAACAAAGGCATGAGATTAGCAGCCAAGAGTCCCCTCTCAAGCCCCTTGCGCAAACCCGTGTTGAAGAGAGCCGCGTCGTCCAATTTGTTTGACATTCTCGACGCCCAGCCCAAGAAGGCGCTAAAGAAGCCTTCCTTCACGCTGTCCATCACTCCCACGACGCAGCCCAAGCTAGACACCGTAATGCTCAGTGACGAGCAACGCGCCATCGTTGACGCAATCGTGAACAAGGGCCAAAACGTGTTTTTTACAGGCTCTGCTGGTACCGGTAAGTCCGTGGTTTTGCGCCAGCTCGTGGGCGAGCTCAGCAGAAAGCACGGCCGCTATGCGGTGGGTGTGACTGCCTCAACAGGCTTGGCTGCATGCAACATCCTGGGCCAAACTATTCACAAATTCTTGCACATAGGCTTGGGTGTCGGAAGCCCACAGGAGTTGGCCATCAAAATCAAGAGAAACGGAATAGCAAAGAAGAAGTGGAAGGCGTTGGCTGTGCTTGTTGTGGACGAGATTCTGATGATAGACGGCAAGCTATTCACCAAGATTGATGAGATTGCTAAAATTATCCGTGAAAACCAACGCCCGTTTGGTGGAATTCAAATTGTGTGCTGCGGTGATTTCTACCAACTTCCGCCCGTGGCCAAGGATTCTTCGAGCCAGTACTGTTTTCAAAGTCCGTCGTGGAACAAAGCAATGTCCCGCACGATCATTCTCACAAAAGTCTTTCGTCAGAAAGGTGACAACGAGTTGATTGACATGCTCAATGCCTTGAGAGAGGGAGCAATTGACCTGAATATGGCGAAATTATTCTCTCTGCTCGGCAGAAGAGTCGAGTACAACGACGGTATCGAACCTACCGAGCTTTTCCCCACGCGTCAAGAGGTCAAGAGAGCGAATGAAACGCGTCTTTTACAATTGCGTGGTCAAATGGTGACGTTTATGGCGAAGGACAGCGAGAGTCACCCACAGATGAAAAGGCTTTATGACAACTTGATGTGCGAAGAGAGGCTAGGGCTTAAGGTCGGAGCGCAAGTGATGTGTCTCAAAAACCACACAGACAACACAGTCGTCAACGGTTCCATAGGAACCATTGTCGGTTTTGTTTCTGAGGACTTGTTCGCCAAGATCTTCACACAGTTCCATGCATCTGACTTCATCAACCCCTCCGGCGAGTTTATCCTCATGTTGAGACTCATTGCCGGCCTAGTTGGAAAATCTGAATGGGCTCCTGAGCAGAGACAAGTGTACGAAGTCTTGCCCGACAAGTGGAAGCCCAAGCTTGCAAAACTAGCACATGAGGCGTTTCTTGTTTCAACACACCAAGAGCTTTTGCCAATTGTGAACTTCAAGACGGGCAAAGATTTCACCATGATTTTGGTCAGAAGGGAGGAGTTTCAGGTGGATCAAGGCAAGCTCGTGCGCATGCAAGGCTCGTCTTCCCCAGAAATGATGACGCGTGAGCAATTGCCATTGTTGTTGGCGTGGGCAATGTCTATTCACAAGGCACAAGGCCAGTCCATAGACCGTCTACGCGTGGATCTCCGAAAAGTGTTCGAAAAGGGCCAGGTCTACGTCGCTCTTTCAAGAGCAACCAACAAGGAGCATCTCGAGGTATTGAACTTCGACCCTCGCCGCATCAGCGTATCAAACGAGGTGCGCGACTTCTATAAGACGTTGAGCCTGTCACTCGACTGATAAGGCGCCGGTGTGCACATAGCTATTTTACGGGAATGTAATGTCACGAAAACAGGATGACAAAACACTTGTTCCCATTGATGACGGTCAAGAAAAAAAATTGCACACTGTCGTATGTCGGGGCCATTGTGCCATGCGATTAAGGCCCTAAAAATGCTAACTCTTCTAGGTGCTTGAACTGCAGATTGAAAAAGGTATGTCCCAATCTTCGATGCGAAGACATAACTTCCATACATACAGCTACTAACATACCAGCGAAAATGCGATCAGCAAGAAATATGCTCATACTGCCAGTCCAAGGGCGTACCTTGCGAGCGCACGCCGAGCGACGGCCGAAGGATTAGGCCTACCCAGAGCGAAGTGCAGAAACTCAGAGATCATACTGTTGGGCTAGAAAACACGCTCTCGCGTGTTTTTGAGCTAGCGGAGAGAGAAAAAGAAAATCCGCTCGCCAAAGAGTTGGTGATGCTTTTGAAGCAGTCGGACGAGCTGCGACGGATCCGCAAGACGACGAAGAAAATCCCCGTTTCGATCGATGCCTCAAGCGGAGGTGAGTTCTCTGTCTTTGGGCCCACGTCGGCTTTCCACAATCTAGTTGACACTTCTCAGAAACCGCAGGCGGCAGAGATCTTTGACAACGGCTTGATGAACCTGTCACTGTTGATGGTCTGCATATCCAACTTTTTCAAATGGATGTATCCTGATGTGACAGTGTTCATTCACAGGGAAAGTTTCTTAAACGAGTTCCTCAACCCCACGGAGGGAACAAACAAGGGCTACTGCTCTGAGGAGCTCGTGTATGCCATCACTGCGCTTGGCGCAAAGTGCTCAGACTCGGACTCATTGCGTGAACTTGCCCCGAAGTTTTTCGAAACGTCTCGGGAGAAGATTCTTTCCAAAAAGATCTGCCTACCGCAAATCAACACTCTCCAGGCTTTGCTTTGTCTCTCGCTCTACGAGTTGGGAGACGGGAACACCTCGGCGAGCTGGATGCTCTCGGGAATGGCGATTCGGATGGGCCACGACTTGGGATTCCAGTTAAACCCTCAGGATTGGGCAATCGACGAGGCCAGCACAAGCTCGCTGCACCAGGCGATAATTACCGACTTGGACATTTTGGTCCGTTCGAGAATCTATTGGGGCTGCTACATTCTTGATCACTTTGTTAGTTTGATCATGGGCCGGCCCGTCACTGTGCGCAAGACCGAAGCGAGCATACCGTCGAGCGAGGTGCTTCCCAATTCAACCAATATCGACGACTTCATCTTCCAGCCAGTCATGACAGAGGGCAGCGTGAGCAATCTCGATGCATTCCAAACAATCGAGCCTCTTTGCGCATTGAGCGAGTGCATTGGTAGTCTTTTGAGCGACATTTTCTCCGGAGACTCCGAGGAGGACAACTTTTTTTATCTCAACAAGCAGAAGTTGACAAAGTACAACGGCTTCGTCGTGGAGTGGAGACGCCGTCTCCCGAAATCCCTACGGTGGACCACCAAGTTTGCACTGAACCAGCCTTACAACCCAACCGTCATGAATTACAGATACTACTATTACATCGTGCTCATTTGCCTCAACAGGCCCTTCCTCGGAGTCAGTGCCGCAGTATTCAATGAGCAGACGCCGCTTGAGATCTGCAGCAAGGGCATTTCCGAGCTTGCGTCGTGTCTTGAAAGCTTCAACGCGTCAGGCCTCCCGCTGAGCATCTTGGTTGTATACTCGTCGATTTTGGCAATGAGTGTGATTTTGATGCAGATCCAGGGCTTGACACTGCAGGAGACGGTTGCCGCCAGGACAGTCACGGAACTCAAGATATACTACACCACTGTTTCGCGTGCTTGCACGGTGTGGAAGTTGGCGGCCAAGTCGCTCATCATTATCAAGAAGAAGGTGGCGGAAATCGGCAATGGCGCCATCTCCGATATCTTCAACACTGTGGAAAAGTTCTACACGAACAAGCTCTCCCAGAGCGAATTCGACCAAATGTGGGAGTTGGGGGACGACGTGTCGAGCTGGGTCAACCAGGACAACTTGTTCGCCAACTTTTTCGATTTTGTCGAGCACTAGCTAAAATATTCTCCGGCCGTTTCCCGTGTGCTAAACGTAGAAAAATCGAAATAGTCACCCTGGTGTGGTGGCGCACGAGTGTAAGCTGCGACGCAGTCGCACGATGAAATTTGTCAGACATTTGCTTTAGCCCACCAAGTATGAGCGAAGCAGATAGAGAACCCGGAGATTTGGGATACAACGGCTTCCTTGTGTCGCTCTTCTACTTGGCGCCCATTGATTTCGAAAATATCAATGATGCCAACGTGGCGATCGCCTTGAAGAGTCTCCCCAGAAAGAACTCGGTCACCAAAGAGAAGCGGCTTGCTGAATTTCTCAAGTTGCTCAGCACATCGGCTTTCGACCACCGGGACTACAACATTCTTGTGTGCTGGCTCCAGCTCTATCCGCGAATCGCCATCGACTCGCTGAAGAATGTCAGAGCCTTGGCCCACCAGATCCAGGCAACTTTTATGGACAAGTACGGCGGAAAGGAATACAGCAAGTATTTGAAGAGTTCCATGCCACTGTGGCTCTGCGGTCTTTTCGACGAGAAGGGTGTGTCTTCTGTGGTGAAAGAGGGGCTCTTGTCGAACTTCAAGAGCGAAGACAGCGTCAATGTGAAGGTGTGGGCGATTTTCCACGAGCAGATCGTCAATTACTGCTACACGGTGTTGGTCCACGAGAGCACTGGAACCATCACCGACGAGAGGTCCGTAACCGCCGACGAAGCCGCGTTAAAGTACGAAAGGGCCATGACATTTGCGCTTCTGATGCTAGCAAAAGTTATTGTGCTCGTCAACGAAAGCGCCTTCTCGCTCTTAAAATCCGAGTACAGCCAAATCGAGAGCATTTTTACTCTGGACACTCTCTGGACCCACATGGAGTCGTGCACCTCCAGTGCCACGTTGAACAACGCACTTTTCCGTTCCCTCTTGGCCATCATCCATGAAACCTTTCGCCTCAATTCTGAAGGCACTCTTCGGCCTTTCACGGCTGGTCTCAAGGACATCAAATCGGTTTACAAACTGGTGTCCAAGAAACTCATAAAGCACGTCAAGTTTTCCGGTCTGGGCGTCAGCTCGGTATCGCTTCTTTATACGCCCATCATTCTTCCTTTCTTGGATGCTTTGATCGCCCTCACTGGCTTTTCATCCATGGACGCGACAGCCAAGAAGAGCTTGAAGATCAAAAAAAACTTTTGGCAACTTGGTGGCTCCAAGAGCCATTCTCGCTTCAAGGACTACTTGAAGTTGGGCCCATGCAACTCCCATCCTTCTTACTACACGAAAGTCGACTTTTTGGTGAAGACTATCTATAAGAGCGATATACCCGAAACAGAAGACTTCTCATTTTTGCAGTTCGATTCATTTAAAGACGCTCAGACCCTTTTCAATAAGATTCTATTCCCACCTTACTTGAAACTCAGAGGCTACGACGCTTTTGCTTACAAAGCTTCAGCGCTCAAATGCTTCGCCAACATCCTTGCTGTCTTCTCCGGAAATGTGAAGTTTGAAAAGTTCCCATCTTTAGCACTTACCGCCTTTTGCATTTGTTTAGACTCTATTTCTCAAACAAGATTGCGTGGGGACAATGCTTTGTTGAGAAAACAGTGCATAAGCACCCTTTCCCTTCTTGCTCAAAAAATTGTCCCCTTGGATATCTTAGAGAATTCTTTGCTCGAATCTCTCAAAGGCGACGATGCTTCTCTCGCTGAAAACTTCGAATTGTCTGCTTCCAAACAAGACTTTGCGGCAACCTATGTTGCCGTGCTTAGAGAGACAGATGGTCCCCGTTTTGAGAACTTTGTCTCTCGTCTTATAGAAGAGCTTGAGGGAAATCTTGACGGCGGGTCCTCTGAACTTTTACTCAGGGTTTTGTATCAAGCTTTCATAGCTTGTGAACAAAATGATGGTACTATCTCTGCCTGGGCTAAGGACAATCTAGCCTCTTTTGCCTCCGCTGAATGCATCGAGTTACCGCTCGAATTTTTAGCCGCAGTGGTCTCGAAAGATGACAAATGTCAGTACATTGAACTAATTAATGACTTTTTTTTGAAGATCTCAATGGAAGTACAACAAAAAATACCATCTCTTGCCAAATTGATCGGTAATTATGCTTACGATCATACTCTCCTGCTAAAAGATAATTTCCCTGACTTCCATGACTTTTTAATCCTGTTGGTGAATAAGAGCGATAGACTGGCTCAAGAAACCGAGATCATGATGATCTTTGCGCACGATGAGAGTATTTTTCATCTTCTCGCTGAAAATAATCTCGATGAATTTGCTCAGGCCAAGCTTCTCCACAAGATCATGGAAAAGAGCCAGGATATCAGTGGCCTCTCCCTTGCTGCTGTTAAAGGCTTGATGTGCTTTGCACTCGACACCATAGAAAAACCTGAGTCACTGAGCTTCTTGTCTATGTGTTCAGACAATTCTATGATTCAGGGAAAGCTATTTGAAAAGATTCGAGATTCTTGTTTGAAGAGTGATTTGTCTCCACTTGCCAAATTCTTTTTTGGAAATTTCCGAGTTGAGAGTTTCGAAAACGCAGTGATCAACGCCGTCGACAGCATCGACATATTGTCACTTTCAATTGCAAACCCAATGGGTGAGAATATTTTCATGATACAGCTGAGCGTCTCGCCCTCATTAGAATCTTCCATGCTTCCAATCTCGTCTTTTTTAGCCGATATTCTCGACCTTTCGCGCGAACCCAGTGACCCGCTCGTGATTCTTTCGGCTGTCTGTCTCGAATATATCAGAGATTACTCGTTCTTAAGTTCGAAAGATCTTGATCCTGTCTTCTTTAAATTCGAGGATATTCTCTCCACGGCCATCTCAACCAAAGTGAGCACCACACCCGATAATGTCGCTGATTTATTTTGCGGAAGATCTGACAATACTTTCGTGAATTCATTACTCGATGACATTTCCGGAAAGGGTCCATTCACTGCAATGCAATATTATAAAGCAAGGGTAATACTTAAACTTTTTGATTTGACTTTCGAGGACATGTCTCTCGCTGTTTTTGAAAACTCCGACTTTCAATTTACCAAGCTAGCTAATCACCCACTCAAGCTCGCGGTTTTATTGCGGTCGACCAATAAGTTCATGGGGGTTTCTAGTTCGTTGGACAGGATCAGAAACCATGTGTTTGGTGAGCTTTTGGGAATTTCTGCCTCAAATATAGAGACCATTGGCATAACCTGGCTTTCGCTTGCTACTAACTTTGTTGATGTGGAGAGTTCTTACTCTGCTCTTCCGGGCCACAAGCTCGGAATGTTGATCAACAAAATTCAAGATTGGCTCATGTCCGAAAGATGTCTAGATTCTGAGTTTGTCCCTGTCCGCACCGTTGTTGCTCTTTTTCTCTCTAAGTTTATTCCTACAGTGAAGAGCGACCTTCCTGATAGAACCTGGAGCATGTCTGCTGACGCTTGCCGCGATAACTTCAGCATGGCTCAAATGCATCCTTCAATGCATGCCCTCAAATATGCTACTCTCAAGCTTTCTATAGTGTTGGAGAGGCACATGAATGACGTGGTATACTCCGAATGGGAAGATACTCGCTTGGATATTTACAGCGAAATGCTTGACGCACTTTTGGTGAGTACAAGTAACAATTGGAGCAGCCAATCAGAGATTTTGGTGAACGAGTTGTTTGAAAGAATAATCATTGCGGTGAAATTGCCTGGTGCCTTAGTTGCTGAAAATGTGGACAAGTGTTACAAGATTCTTGGTCTTGCAAACGATACATCACTTCAACGGATTTCCGTTGCATTCCTTAAGCAGCATATTTCTACAACTCAAGAGCAAAAATTGCTTGAATTTCAGTTGGGCTCAACGAACTTGGATGATGATGCCTCGGTCAACAGAAATGCGTTGGTAACGTTAGAGCCTTCACTTATCAGCGCTCTAGACGCAGAGAAGCACATGGAAGATGATCTTCACGCTGAGAATTTTACGCATGTTTTCAAATACTTGTGGAGCTGGCTTCTCATCTTCGATCATTTCAAGGAGGCTTCATTCGCCATGAAGACAGCTTATATCAATCAGTTGGTCGCAAATCAGTCGATCGATATACTCCTTGGCACAATTATTGACACTCTTCCGATCAATGATCCTGAATTCCAAAATGAACTTGTGCTCGAGACTGTGGACAAAAGTGCAAAGGTTACTTCGGATAACAGCTTACTACAAAACTATTCCATTTTGCTGAAATTTAGCTCTAAAAAAGACGAGTGCTTGTTTTTGCTGGCTCATTTGTTTTTCTTGGCTTATCTTCACATGGGCACTCAGGTTCAGCACTGGTACAATGACATCCGAGACTTGCAGCTCAAAAACCAGGTTCATCGGTTTTCTGTTCGCTTCGTGTCCCCCATTCTTATTTCTACCATGCTTCAAGAGGTGGAGCGCTCGAAGGATAAATTGACGATGAAGGATGAAAATCTTACCGTTAAGGTCAACAAGGTCACCAATGAGATCAAATCGGTGTACCTCATCGATGAACAAACCATGGAAATGGTGGTGAAAATCCCAGATACGTTCCCTCTCTCCAACGTTTCCGTTGAGGGTCCCTTGAGGTTGGGAGTCAAAGAGAATCAATGGAGAGCCTGGCTATTGGCATCCCAAAGAGTTGTTTCGTTGACTAACGGGTCTATTATTGAGTGCGTTGAGCTTTTCAATAAGAATGTGAACCTTCACTTTTCTGGTTTTGAGGAGTGTGCAATTTGTTATTCTATTTTGCATCAAGACCACACCTTGCCATCCAAAAACTGTCCAACATGTCTGAACAAATTTCACGCCGCATGTCTCTACAAGTGGTTTAAGAGCTCTGGAAGCAGCACGTGTCCATTGTGTCGTTCAGCTTTCAACTTCAAGGCAAGCAGAGGATGAATCTGCACAATGCTCCTTATTTATAATTATACATGTCATATAAAGTCAGCATTAAGGCTTATCTGTACGTGTTCGTGACCCTGCCCAAGCCTGCCTGTTTGGAATAGTTGTACAGGGTGCGTTCCTGACCCAAGGCGCACCCGTCATTGTGATGTTGTTCTTCGTTGTGTTCGTCACTGGCATGCCATGTCTCATCATGGAGACTTCATCTTCTGTTTTTTCGGATTTTTCCGGTCTGGCTTTAGAGAATTTCAACTCCTCCTTGCTGTGAGCGTCTGTCCATGGGTATAAACGCTCTCCAAAATAAAAATGCTGCACGACGGGGAATTTGCTGAACACCTCCACTTCGTACATCTTGAGCAATCCTGATTGCACTTTTTGCCAAAGCGAAACGGATCTGTGAATGTCGAAAATGATAGGCGAGTGCTCGTTAAAAGGGCCCATCTTGATTTTGAATATGAAAGCGATGGCGTTCACATAAAGGTTGGACGTTTTATAGGTGCTGATGGTAAATGGGGTGAGCACTTGAGAGACTGGCGGGATGTATTTCGGGGAAGCCCCAAAATCTTTGCGTTCCTGAACAGCAAATTGTGCAGCTCCCAAAATATAGATGAAATGGAAGTGATCATCTAAGCCCCACACACCGTGTGATCCTGCGGGCTCTAAACTGTATTCGAGGATCAAGCGGCGCACCACATCATAGTATGTTGCGAAAATCAGAAGAATCTCTTGGCCTGAGGTGTCAGAGTTCAAAATGTTCAACTGAAGAAGCCCACCAATAAATGCTATGAATGACAATTCGTGTCCAGAACCGTAGTCAAGCCTCACTTCAGAGCCAAACGAATTGAGCAAGTAGTGCGCCAACTCGATTTTTTCCTCGGGATCTGAGCTCAACGAGCCAATATGCTCTTGGATATGTTCTCGAGCTTTGGAGTGCCATTCCCTGCGGGCCATGTTTCCGAAGCGCCGGGGACCCTCTTGGGGAGGGGTTTTGTCGATTAGGCTGTTGAGATCGCCGAGAACACGAAGCACTGCTTGGGTGGTAGGCGGAAATGAGGCACTATTTTTCTTGCGGTCGTCGTTTTCAAAAAAGGATGTCAAATCAACCTGCTGATTACGGGTGATGATGGCTGGTGACAAGAACCCGTCTGGCACCTCCACATCGTGCACCTTGTCCACGAAGAACCGCATCAACAGGTGCAACCTTTCGCTGGCTTGCGAGCGTTTTAGCAAGCTGACATCTGGCTCGCTATTTATCTTTTTAACCGGCTCTTGAGGCGGCATTTTGGAGCGATGTGGAAATAGATGTTGGTGTTAGTAGGCGAACGGTGTGCGAGCGGCGCGCCCCATAGTGCGCATTGCACCCCACGCTTTAGAGAAGCTGGCCCTGGCAATATTCTATGATCACTGCGATGAATTTATGCCGCTTTCCTTTTTGGGTAAAAAAGGCGGGTCCAACTCATGCTCAATTTTGACCGGCGACGAGTCGGGCGAAAGCCGCATCATATGACGTATGCGCTTTGTCGGACTCGTCTCTGGAGATGAGGTCATGTCTGGAAAATCTCGTGACACGATGGCCCGTTTCGGCTGCCCACCAGACGCTTTTCTCCGAAGAGGCGACTGGTTTTCCTCCGTGTCAGACTCGGCGGACTCGTCTGAAATGACAAAGAGATTCTCTTGAATGTTCTCCTTCGCCTCTTGTTGTTTGCCTAATAGGAACGCTAGCGTTGTCTGTCCGGGAGCAAGCTCCAGGCTTTTTGCATTTCGGCGGCGCGGAGAGCGTGTAGGCGATTTCGGTCTTCGGGGCGCCGGCGGTTTCAAATCAGGCACCAGTTTTAGCATAAAGTCTGTGGCTCCCGTGCTGGTGAAGATATTGTTCGACAGTTGGCGACGAATGCGCTCTGGCCGAGAAGGTGAGAGTGTTGGGCTGTCATCAGGCGGTGACTGGCGCAGGGATTGATCTTTCTGCAACGACACTTTTTGTGGCAGTAGTCCCAGCCATAGCTTGTCCAAAGTTGTTTTTTGAGGCGAAGCTTTCTTCTTAGGCGATCGTTTGTTTCTAGTCTGTTCGAATTTTTGAACGAAGGCTGGTGACACGTATTTGACGCTCTCGAGAGGAACCTGAAGATACATGACTTTGTCGTCATCTTTGGGTGCATCAAGCAACTCGGGTGCTGTTTGTTCTGGGAGTTGTTCTTCCAAAGGCACATCGTTAGCGGTAGCCTCGTCGCTGCTGACCGGTTCGACGTCATCGATTTTGGTAGCAAAGTACACGAACTCGTTGAGTTTCACTCTTTGGAACTTCAAAACGGCCAAAGGCGTTGCTTCATAGTCCCGGAGCCGCTCCAACTCGATGAGGGGCCAGAACTTTTCTTCTCGGAGGAATTTTAGTAAGAATGGTCTTAAGTTATACTTGCGTTCTCGTGGAAGTGCCGTCTTCAACAGCCGCAAGTCCATTGCCGGAATGAATTTTCTCGCATTCTTGACAAGCAGCAGCGTCCCCACAAAAGTCGGAGACGCAATGCAGTTGATCCTCTTGACCTCACAGTCCACATCGACCGCCAAATCATCGTCAATGGCCATGGGCTCGCCAAAAGACGTCGAAAGCGGCGTGAATTTGAAGAGCGAGGTGTTGACCAACGGAAAGAAGTAGAGCAAGGCAAAGTAGTCGTCAATCTGGACTCTAGAGCGGAGTTTCGTGACGCGTCCAAACACGGACGTTGCGTTCTGGTCCATGAAGTCACCGAGGTACTTGTTGAAGGCGGCCAAGCTTTCCACGCGATCCAACTCCAGCTTCAAAGCGTAGTGTGGATCGGACAGTAGCGCCTCGGCGCGATCCTTATCCAAGCAAGCCTCCACGAGCATCTTGGTGAAGTCGGGAAAGCCGCCAAAGTCTTGGACAGCCTTTCTTGGGAGATCCAGCAAGACACACGTGCCGCAAAGAGCGATTTCTTTGGCCCGCGTGATACCAATGCTCTCGGAGCCCGTCGAGTAGTCGCCGCCACGCAAGACGGCGATCATGATGAGGCGATTGCGGGTAAGGTTCGTTCGCTGGACAACGTGGTCCATGTATATGGGCGTGACGTAGTAGTCTGTGGAGCTTAGAACGGGATTATTTTCGGCGTCAAAGTATTTGACGCGGCTAAACATGCGAAGCACCTTGGTGGCACCAAACACCAACGTATCGGAGTCATCGGAAACCACGTAGTCAACCACGGCAAGCCGCTGAAGCCAAGCACACTCGGCCTCGGCCTCGGCCGGCGCTTGCACCCAGTCTATGCGGTTGCGCATGAGGATCTTCTTGATGGACTCGACCAACAGCAGCCCTTCGCCGTACGAGGACGGGTGCACGGAGCCAAAGAAGCGCAAGACCTCGTCGTAGGAAGAGGTACCACAGACGTCCTCCACGTGGCCGTTGCGGAGCTTGCCCGGCTTCAAGCGGCCGTCAAATACCACCACGAACGAGACGTTGTTTTTAACGAGGTACCAGAGCTTGGCCATGAAGTTGCGGATGATGCGGCGCTCCATCACCACATCGAATGTTTCGGTAGATGGAAGCTGGGACCAGAACATGAACATGTAGGCGTCGATGGCGAGGCGCGGCGGGCGGCCATAGCAGCGGAGAAAGGTGGAAAGAAACACGGGAAAGGCGACTCTGTCGTCGGATTGCAGGCTCAAGAGGGGCCACAAGTCAGCGATACCCATGTCATATCGATGCTAGGAAAGGTAGGGGGTAGGGTAAAGGACCGGTGGCGGCGAAGATGGAAGAGAGGGAAAATGATCGGAGGTGGCGGAAACTGCTGGGTTGTAAAGAAAAGCAAACACAGAAAACTGGCTGGGTCCCACTAAAACTGAGATTAGTGTTGGTGCTTAACGGTTGGAGTAGAAACAGCGGCGCGCCACCGCGCATCGCGTTTTGTTGGTTGATCGCGGGCCCGGGCCAAAATACGAATGGAACGAGGAGAGAAAAGAGCACGTAAAAAAGAAAACAAGATACTTAAAATGGAAAAGAGAAGAAAGAGGCTAAGAGAGCCGAAAGAAAAGGAGAAAGAAACAGAATAAGACGATGAACCTCCGAGGCCGCACCAGAACATCTCCCCAGCCCTAAGGCCCCGCCCATCTCCAGGCCTCCGCAAAGCTTCGCCGCATAATTCCGCGCGCCGCCCGCGGCTTCTCACCACATCTCACATCTCACATCTCAAATCTCAACACATCTCCAGCCCCAATGGACCAAGAAGCAATCGGGCTGCTTGTGTGCGGCGGCTTCCTGGGCACCAGCGTCACCAAGCAGGCCTACAACTTGATCACCAAGTACAAAATCTCCACGATGATCCTTCTGAAGAAAAACGCCCAGTCCGTGCCGCAGATGTGCAAGCTCATCCACGATCTCCAGTACATTGCCTTCCACATCGCCCACTACAAGTACCCGCTAGCGTTTGCCATTGACGAGGAGGGCGGCATGATGAACTCTTTGTTCGACTCCGAGAACTTGACGCAGTTCCCCGGCGCCATGGCCGCCGCAGCCACCGGCGATGCAGACTTGGTCTACCACATTCTGAGGGCCTTGGCCGTGGAGCTCCGCGCCATCGGCTTTCTGATCATCTTGGGCCCGGTGCTCGACGTCGTCACCAAGCTCTCGCACCAGTTGGTGTCTGTGCGCTCGTTCGGGCCCACAATAGACGAGGTGGTCAAGTATGGCCGGGCCTGTGCCCGCGGCTTGAAGGATGGCGGCTTGATCACCGTCGGAAAGCACTTCCCGGGCATTGGCAACGCGCGCGTCGACTCGTTGCTCGAGCTTCCGATGATGGCCGACTCCTTGGACCAGATCCGCCGCTTCAATCTGATCCCGTTCAAGGAACTCATCCAGGATGACCTTTTGGACGGCATCAGCGCTGCCGGCTGCGGCGTGCCCACCATTGCGCCGGACGAGACACACGCGTGTCTTCTGCCCGTGCTATTGACCAAGCTCCTCCGCGAGGAGATGGGTTTCCAGGGCTTTGTCATCAGCGAGTGTTTGGAAATGGACGCGTTGTACCACTCCATCGGCCTTGGCCAGGGCGTGGTGCTTGCGCTTTACGCGGGCTGTGACTTGGTCATGGTATGCCATGACTACAATCTCCAGGTGGAGGCCATCGAGTCCATCTCCATCGCCTTGGCCAACGGCATGCTTGACGAGCTGATCATCAACGCTTCCGTATCGCGCTTGGAGAGGGTCCGCCGAATGCTACCGCGCTGGGACGAGATCTTCCCTCTGGGCTTCCGGACTGACCCTGTTCTCTTCAAGGATGCACATCCGGACCAGTGGATGAAGCATCAGAGGCTTTCCGGAGAAGCATACACAAAAAGCATCACCTTGGTCCGTGGCTACGAGAGCGCGCTTCCCTTGACCAAGTACGTTGCCGCGGACCTGGGCAGCTACATTCTCGTGCTCACGCCGCTCCTCAAACCGCTCTACTCCGAAACAGGCGCCCAAAAAGGTGGCGACAAGAACCCCAACTTGTACGCCGGCGAAGAGGTGTTCCGGCCCTTTGGCGAATTGTTGGCTCTGCATCTGGACGACCAAGCCAAAAAGAACAATGTGTTTCACACCACATACACCGCCAACGGTCTCTCGGCCTTCCACGAGCAATTGATTGAAAACTCCAGCGCCGTCGTCGTGGTCACTTCCGAAGCCCTGCGAAACATGTACCAGATGGGCATTGTCAAGTACGTCTCCATGCTATGTGGCGCGTCTCCACTGTCGCTTTCGGCATCGACCCACAACACTCAACTTGCCAAACCGCTCGTGATTGTGGCCTCGCTGTCGCCATATGACTTCTTCTACAACAAGAGCATTGGCTCGGCATATCTATGTTGTTATGACTACACTTTGCAAAGCTTGAAGGCGTTGGCAGCGGTCATCATGGGCAGCCAAACGGCTCTGGGCTGTGTTCCCGGCGAGAAGAAATTCAACGTCGAGAAGTCTCGAAAGCGTCGCTCGCTGGCTGCGATTTTGCCAACCAGCCCGGAGCGCTTGATGTCCAAAGCCAAAAGAAACCAGCCTCCAAAAAGGCGCTGGCTCGTTGATGAGTTTGATATGACCCGAGACTGGCGAGGCTTTTTGAAGTTGTTCAAAGACAACAACCTGCAAATGGGGGACGACACGTTCTTGAGACAGCTCCTCCTGTTGATACACTCCCACTCCAACAGCCAGAAGCACTTTGTCGTTCGAAATTCCTCCTTGAACATTCTCTACGGTATAGTGCTCACGTGGGTGGACGAGGTCGACGATGATCCAGACGTGGCAGAGAACAAGGTGGGTAAGGTGGTGTATGTTCTTGTCGACAAGACCAAGCGCTTGCAACTGATTGGCAAGAATCTTCTCACGCGGGCGCTCAGACACCTCTCGGAGGAGAAGCAGTGCAGAAAAGTCCAGTTGAAGAGTCTGTTTCCTCTCATCGAGCTATTTGACAAGCTTCAAGGACTCGACGCCAAAGCAGCGTCCTTTTTCGGCAACTGCGGTTGGTCGGTGACAGACGGAGCCGACGAGGCCACCAATGTGGCTATGGTGTTGGAAAACCCAACGGAGTGGGCAGTGCCTACAAAGATATTCCGAGAATTGACCATTGTGGGCGTTCGCTTCGACATTTGTCTGCTGGCAGAAAAGTTGATGTCCCTCATCGACAGGGCCACGAACGCCGAGAAGCAGCACCACTGCAGGAGCCTCTACCGGGAGGCCGCGAAGTACATCAACTCCAACATGCCCTTAGAGGCGAAGGTGATAATTGCGCTTGAACCCACGATGCAGAGCGTGATCGGAAGCATCATTCTCTTCACGAACAAGAGCCTGATGGCACAGTTCTATCCGTTCATGAATGTCGGGCACAAAAAGTGCAAGACAGAAATCGCGGGGGCCATTGTGTCGCCCGTGATTGATCCGTCGTACTCCAACTTGACTGAGATTTTCAAGTTTGGGCTCATCTGTTCCGGCGTGACGTATCTTCGATCGAATCTCTCCGAGGGCTCGGAAATGCGCATCGAAAAGTGCTTCATGTTGGACGTGCCGAACGACAAGTCTGTCGAGGGCGTGCAAGATATCGGATTCAAGCCATGGAAGTACTACCGGAGCTATCTAGACGAGTTCAAAAGCCCTCTTCCGCAGCTTGGTTGATGGAGATGGTTAGCAGCGATGATAGTTGCGCGCTGCATATAACACGCGGCGTACCCCAGATTTTGCGAATGGGGTAGTCTCCATTGCGCCGAGGCTGGCCAGATCACCAGTGCGTTCCGTTGCTCCATAGCCAGTGTCTTGCCGCCGCAACATGCATGGCCACCATCAAGCTCGGATCGTCTGCGATGGTTCCCGAGGATGTCCCAGCCTGGCTGCACTTTGGCCCGCCCAGATGCACCGAAATGAATAAAACGAAATAAATACAAGCTTAAGTTGTTATAAGCTTAGGCTTTCCAAACACTCACACGACCTTTTCATTGCGGTTCCCGGGCTGAAACGGCTGGCCTCGGATATCAGAACTCTGACGGGGCCCCGGGCCTCCTCGGAAGTCGCCAGGGTTCGTGGTAAACGTTACTCCCGCGCGAGTGCAGGACTTACCCCATTCCCCCGAGGCGTGTCAGCAAGATTTTGTATGGGCGGGGACGACTCCGAGTGCACCCGAAGGGACCCGAGTTTCCCCTTTGGGCTTTCCCCATATTTTAGATGCTCTCCGGGGTAGCGCTTCCTTTTACCCGGGACAGCGTGTCTGACTCCAGGTCATATAAATAGGCATAGGTTCCTGGCCACTTATGGCTTTTTTGTTTTCTCATCACTAAGCAATCATGATTCCCACCGCTGTCGAATCCTCATTGAATTTCTCGGGTATCTCATCCATCAAAACCGTCGAAGACCCATTGGTCCAACAATTGTCGCTTAAAAGCGACGTCGTCATCAGACACAACGCTCCACCTCCAACTTTGTACGAAGATGGTTTGTTGGAGAAGGGCACCACTATTTCCTCCACCGGCTCCTTGATGGCCTATTCCGGTGAGAAGACTGGTAGATCTCCAAAAGACAAGAGAATCGTCGA
The DNA here is from genome assembly GCA_002893725.1 of Metschnikowia torresii. Taxonomy (NCBI): domain Eukaryota; kingdom Fungi; phylum Ascomycota; class Pichiomycetes; order Serinales; family Metschnikowiaceae; genus Metschnikowia; species Metschnikowia torresii. Next base: position 1,564,662 of record NXHD01000001.1, on the reverse strand, counting down.
CGAGGACAGTTCTTCGCACAACATCTGGTGGGGTCCAGTCAACAAGCAAGTGGACGAGTTGACATGGAAGATTTCCAGATCCAGAGCCTTGGACTACTTGAGAACCAGAGAGAAGTTGTTCGTCGTGGACGCCTTCGCTGGCTGGGACCCAAGATACAGAATCAAGGTCAGAATTGTGTGTGCCAGAGCATACCACGCCTTGTTCATGACCAACATGTTGATCAGACCTACTACCGAAGAGCTCGAAAACTTTGGCGAGCCAGACTTCACCATCTACAATGCTGGCCAGTTCCCTGCTAACATCCACACCAAGGGTATGACCTCCTCCACGTCCGTTGAGATCAACTTCAAGGACATGGAGATGGTGATTTTGGGTACTGAGTACGCCGGAGAGATGAAGAAGGGTATCTTCACTGTGATGTTCTACTTGATGCCTATTAAGCACCAAGTCTTGACCTTGCACTCGTCCTGTAACCAGGGTAACGAGAAGGGTGACGTGACATTGTTCTTTGGATTGTCTGGAACCGGTAAGACCACGTTGTCTGCCGACCCCAACAGAAAGTTGATTGGTGACGATGAGCACTGTTGGTCCGACAACGGTGTGTTCAACATCGAGGGAGGCTGCTACGCCAAGTGCTTGGACTTGTCCGCCGAGAAGGAGCCCGAAATTTTCAACTCGATCAAGTTTGGCTCGATCTTGGAGAACGTTGTGTACGACCCCAACACCAAGGTTGTGGACTACAACGACCCGTCCATCACCGAGAACACCAGATGTGCCTACCCCATCGACTTCGTTCCCTCGGCCAAGATTCCTTGCTTGGCCGACACCCACCCCACCAACATTATTTTGTTGACATGTGACGCCAGCGGAGTGTTGCCTCCTGTGTCTAAGTTGACCAACGCTCAAGTCATGTACCACTTTATCTCCGGATACACCTCCAAAATGGCTGGTACCGAGGAGGGAGTCACGGAGCCACAGGCCACGTTCTCCGCATGCTTCGGCCAACCCTTCTTGGTGTTGCACCCCATGAAGTACGCACAGCAGTTGTCGGACAAGATCTCGCAGCACAATGCCAACGCATGGTTGTTGAACACCGGCTGGGTCGGTGCCGGCGCTGCTGCCGGCGGCAAGAGATGCTCTTTGAAGTACACCAGAGCCATTTTGGACGCGATTCACGACGGCTCGTTGTCCAAGGTGGAGTATGACAACTTCCCCACCTTCAACTTGAACGTTCCCAAGACGTGTCCAGGCGTTCCTTCTGACATTTTGAACCCAACAAAGGCCTGGACTGCAGGCGACGCAGCATTCACCAAGGAGATCACCTCGTTGGCCAGCAAGTTTGTGGAGAACTTCACCAAGTACGCTGACCAGGCCACTTCCGAGGTGAAGGCCGCGGGCCCCCAGCCATAGGCGCAACAAGCCATAGGCGCACCTCCAAGCCAAAGTGCGGCAGGACCCAAAGCTACTGATTTATTATAGGCATTACATGATATGATTAGCTAGTGTAGAAAGAGATACAGAAAAGGAGAGAATTGAAGAAACACGGGAGAGAAACGAAGTGACAGGAGAATTGTCGAGAAACAGAATCGAACATGCCAGAGAATCGGAAGAAGCCAACGACCAAAAGTGTCAAAAAGCCCCAAGCCATTGCCAATGGCCGGATCACGTGAGCAGCCGTTGGATTACCTTCCGCGCCGCAGGGTTGGGCACTGGTGTCACATGCTGTGTGCATGTGACCCAGACGTGGGGTTGCAGCAGCAAGCACATGCACTAATGCCCTCACCACCACACGCTACGGTTCGGGAAGCGAGGGCCGATGCCGAGCCTTATATAGCACTGAAACACAAGAGCCTCCTTCTTCTTTTCCTCCTTCTCCTTCTCCTTCGTCTCCTTTCCCCTATTCTTTCACAATGACCGACTACGTCAAGGACCTAGTGCTTGGCCAGCCGTGGTACGTGCTCTTACTCGGGGCCATGGCCACGATATACCTCCTTTCCAGCATCCGCTATGCTTTGTTGTGCAAACAGCTCAGGGCCACCACGCCGCCGTGGCACGGCGACAGATTCTTTGGGTTCAAGATCCTTTACCAAATGTTGACGGCAGGCCGTGAGGGCCGGGCGCTCGAAGAAATGAGAGAGCGCTTCTACCAGACGGGTGTGCAAACGGCGTTGATGCGGTTTGCGGGCAAGAAGGCGCTCGTGACCAACGACCCTGAAAACATCAAGGCCATTTTGGCCACGCAGTTCAACGACTTTGTGTTGGGCCTGCGCCACGCGTGCGTCAAGGTGACGTTGGGCGACGGCATCTTCACGTTGGACGGCGCCGGCTGGAAGCACTCGCGGGCCATGTTGCGGCCGCAGTTTGCCCGCGAGCAGGTGGCACATGTCCAGCTGTTGGAGCCCCGCGTGCGGTCGCTCATCCGGCAGATCAAGCGCCACGGCGGCCGCCAGTTTGACCTCCAGCCGCTCTTCTTCATGTTGACCGTGGACAGCGGCACAGACTTCCTCTTTGGCGAGTCGTGCGACTCGTTGAGCCAGGGCTTGCCCATGGCGCTCGACGAAAAGAACGCCGGCGGCATCGACGAGGACCTCAAGCGCCAATTCCCCGTGGCCTTCAACTACGCGCAGAACGTGCTCAACGTGCGCTTGAGCTTGCAGCTCCTCTACTGGATCTACAGCCCCTCCAAGTTCCGCAGCGCCAACAAGGTGATCCACGACTTCACTCAGTTCTACGTGGACCGCGCATTGAGCATCCCCGAGGACGAGCTCGAAAAAAGCTCCCGTGGCGGCTACGTGTTCTTGTACGAGCTCATCAAGCAAACCAGAAACCCCACCGTGTTGCGCGACCAGTGCTTGAACATTCTCTTGGCTGCCCGCGACACCACCGCCGGCTTATTGTCGTTTCTCTTCTACGAGCTCTCGCGCAACCCGGAGGTGTTTGCCAAGCTCCGCCGCCTGGTGGTCGACGCCTTTGGCGACGGCGAGGACGCAGACCTCTCGCAAATCACATTTGAGTCTTTGAAGAAGTGCGAGTACTTGAAGTGGGTCATCCACGAGACGCTCAGAATGTATCCGTCCGTGCCCCGCAACTTCCGCATCCCCGTCCGCAATACCACGTTGCCCCGCGGTGGTGGCGCCGACGGCCTCCAGCCCGTGTTGGTGCAAAAGGGCACCTTGGTTACGTACTCGGTGTACAGCACCCACAGAGACAAGCAGTTTTACGGCGACGACGCCGAGGTGTTCCGGCCCGAGCGCTGGGGCGAGGACTCGTGCAAGAAGTTGGGCTGGGCGTTTGTGCCGTTTAATGGCGGGCCCCGCATCTGCTTGGGCCAGCAGTTTGCCTTGACCGAAGCTTCCTACGTGGTGGTGCGGCTCTTGCAGACATTCCATCACATTTCCACCGACGACGCCGTGTACCCACCGCGCTTGTTGACACACCTCACAATGTCCTTGATGGACGGCGCCAAGTTATCGCTCAGCTAGGCCACATACCACGTACCACGATCGATCCCACAAATTTTTTAATCCTACAATTTCTCGATTCCCCTGTCCTCCTCTAAATCTAGCTTGTAGAATCGCACTACTCCTTCATCACGTCCTGCACGCGCGCGGGTCCTCCGAACAAAACAAATTTTATAGCGTGCTCCACCTCCAGCGCCAATCTCCGCCGCCAACTCCAGCACCGCCTTTTTTGCACCCCTCCACCATGTCTGGGCTGTCTGCGAAACTTAATTGGTCGATTGACGTCTTCGCCGACTGCTACAACAGCGTCAAGTTTGCCGACACCCTTCCAGACGACTACCTCGACTTGCTTCACAATGATTTGCATGCTTTGTTCACCGTTCCCGCCAAAAGCGACCAAAGCAGGGCGACGTTGGCCGCGGGAGACTCGGGAAAGCCGGTCAAGCTTGCGGGTGGCGAAGAATACATTTTGAACAGGCCGTTTGTCGAGCAGGCCGGTGTGCTCGCCTCGGAGTTGAATTTGGACGAGCTTGCGGCGGCCGAGTTGCTTCTCCAGGCCTCCAAAACCACCTTCGGCCACAGCACGGGCCTTGTGGACGCGGGATTGCTTCTCTTCTTCCAGCGCTACAGCTACATCATCAACATTGTCGGCTACTTGATTGCCAAAAGCAGGCTACAGCTTGTGATCAAGGAAGACTCTGCGCAGTCGTTCTTCACGAAGATCCTCGACGGCTTCCTGCAGCTCTACCTGCTCATTGCCATCCAAAACGATCTCATCGACAAGCAAAAGATCACCGGAAACGTCAACGACTTGCAATTTGTCAACAAGGTTGCGTACGTGAAAAGCCTGCTCTTCGACAACCACCAGTTGCTTGCAGAGGCGCTCTTTTCCCTCATAGACAACTTTCCGGAAATGGCCACTTGCTCTAACTACAACGCTCTCGTTTCCCACATCAACTCCACCATCTCCGACGACACCGACAGCTTGATATTGCATTACCTACCAACACTCATGAGAATAGCCACCAGCGTGAAAGAGATGAAGGACTCTGAAGTCAAGGCTTTTCACCTGCACTTTTCTGCGGCTCTTTCCACAGACTACAAAAAGATTCTCGTTGGCGAAGAGGTGGACTCCTCAAAGTCTTCCTTGCGTCCCTATCAAATGCTAGTCAGCTTGATGTACTTCATTGCACTCATCCCGTGGTGCAAGGAGCTGCCTGCGAGAACACATAATTACGATTTCGAGAAGGACATCTTGCAGTACATCGAATGGCTCACTAACTACGGATCCTTCGAGCTTCTTCTTTGCTACGCAGCAGAGACAGCAGACCCAAGAAGCCGTGCATATTACGAGAACAGCAACATCTACTGCTTCAGAGCCTTGCTCCAGAGCTCTATTCCCCACTTGTCCCCCAAGAAATTCTTGTACTCCGGGCATGAGGAGTTGGCTCACATAGCCAAAACGAGGCCAGAGGCTACAAATTTGAGTAAGCTTTGCGACACTCTGGCCCTTCAAATATCAGCATCCATGAGCGACTCTTTAATTGCTCCTTTCTTCCATGAACTTTTCAGCAATTTCATCAGTCATGCTGCAATCGTCCTCACACTGCTTCGAGACAGCGAAGAAGATTTTTTCCTTTCATCTATAAACAAGAAATTGGTCGAGAATACTGCAGAAAAAACGAGCTCTTCCTTCGATGCGAAAGATGCTGAGGGTTCCGTCGAAAAATTCGCCAAGTCTTCTGACGACTCAGATCCATATGGATTGAACCTAGATGAAATTGCAGCCAGAGCAGAGCTAGAGAAATTTTATGTCGCATTTGCATATACGCACAGTTTCCGCAAAGATCTTTGTGAATCTTTTTGGGGTTCTGACGATACAAACGTTGTTGGATTTATCAACTGGGGATTGGCAAACAGCACATCTCCCCTCATCACAGCAACCTTTTGTCTCTCCTTGGGCAGTTTGACTCATGGTGGAGCAAACGCTAGCAAGAAAGTGTGGGACATACTCCTCAATTCGCAAAACAGCGTATCGAGAAAGAATGATTATTCGAAAATTTCAATTGATTCGATCATCAATTCTTTACTTTATTACATCAATGCCCTCACAGATGGATTGGAAGCAGATTTGATGTCTCAGTCGAAAAAGAGGCAAGAAAAGCACGACAGTGTTTTTTCGATTAACAAAACATCCCAAGAATCAGACACAATTTCCATTCTGTTATCGGAGGACTCTGTCATTTTCATTGCTGGATTTCTCATTCTCCTTTCTGACATAATTGAAAACGCAAAGAGCGTCAAGTCATCAAACAGAAGTCTCCGCCAAATTGCTTTTGATAGATTTCTCCCGATCATCGAGTCTTTCCTCAAATTTGATAATTTGATCACGTCAGCAAAAACCTCCTCTCAAGATACAAAAGCATCACCTGTCATTTTCGAGGGCACAAACAGAACTATTATTGTCAACTTGATACTTAATCTTCTTTCGAATTTTGCCGATGAAGAAGAAGATGTTTTTTTGAAAAACAAAATTTGGGAAACGGTTGATCGGTGGATTTGCCACTCTCTTGTAGAGAGTGATGCGAACAAAACTTCTCAATCTGAGTCGTTGAAGTACATGGGTCTTTCTGTATCACTGACCACCTCGCATAAATCAGAGCTCAATAGATTCAAGCTTCTTCATCGGGGTATTAGCATGATGCAAAGTTTTCATTTGGCATTTGAAAACCTTTCAGAGGTCTTGAATTTCGTGAAACTCGTTGAAAAGCTACTTGCTCCTGAGGTGACTCAGCCTAAAGAAGATGACATCATATCCTTGGCTTATCCCTCGGATTTGGGAAGCTCTTACAGATACAAAAACCAAATTGGAATTTGGCCATACTTGGAGTTTTTAATCGTGGAGGTTTTCGCGAAATCATGCGATTTATCAGACGAACTGATCAAGAAGGAGTTGCAAACGCGTCTCTTGTCTATCTTTTCCAAAGCATTGCATGAAGTTGAATGGGATTTTCAGAGCGAAGTTATTCCTGATGTTTTGGCTGGATTCGAAGATGTTCAAAACACTTTTGCATCTGCATGGAGTATGAGCGGTGAAAGAACAGTCTTGTCCTACCGTAATTTCATCAGACTTCATCACTCCTTGGCAATCATTAATTACTTATATGATGAAAGGTCTTACAATGCTTTGTTTAAGATAATTGATTCGGGAAGTGGTGGAGATGAAAGTGAAGCTAGTAGCATGGCATACCTCGCACTTGATATTGTCGAGCGCATCTTGAGATATCAAAGAGTGTATCTCGATACGCTAGGACCTGCTTTGAAGAGTTTCGATACAGATGCTGAAAACAGTGGAAAGTCTGCCGGCTATGGTACGAGCATGAGTCTCATACTCGCGGCTCCGAAGCAAGAATTTGGAAACATTTACTACCCCGCAAACCTCGGAACAAATGGCTTGTCTGACTTTTTCGAGGCGATGTTGTTTCATACGTCGAGCATTGCAAATATCGCGTTGTATGTTGGCAGCTCGAACTCTTCTTTGGCAAAACTCTCCTTGCGGGTGTTAGACATCCTTTCAACATCGCCGGTGTTCATTTCTCGCACTCAGTACTCGAATTCTCAGCAATTGCAGTCCGACAGATTATTGAGTATTTTCCGATGCATTGATGAATCAGAGAAAATCAAATTCGGTTTTATTCAGCAGATGGAGTCCGTGTCCGAATTTTTGGAGATCAAGTTTGACATTTTGAAGTACCTTCTTTATAGCTTGCAGGATTCAAAAACGATCACCGTTTCACACTTTTTATTGGGCTTCGAGATCAAGGCGAATGGTCTTCGGATAAAAGAAACGAACGACAATATGTTGTTGATTGACAGTCTTGTTGCGCTTCTTTTGTCTAGTTTGGAGTCGATTTCTACAATTGACTACCAGCAAGGAGTCAACCACTTGATTGAGTACGGACCTGCCAAATTGGCTCGCTTAATTATGGAAATTTTTGTTTGCCTTTGCCGCAGCTCGTTGTCATCGCGTGCCACCTTGTGGCGCTTGCGTCGTTACGATTTGTTTTCAAATTTGCTCAATGCACAACCGAAGATCGACGACTTAACCATTTGGAACGAAGCGGCATTCGATGGTAACTTGCAGGACGATGTACAAAACAGTTTCCTTCTGGACTCTTCAAACAATGAGACTTTTATTAACTTTGTGAGTTTCAGAGATTCTATTCTCCAATACTTGTCCATGGAATTCCATGATGTGAAATCTTCCAACAAGAGGGACGAATACATCTCACTTCTTATGGATAGCTCCGAGTTTTTGAACGGCACTCCAAAAGTCCTCAACTTTCTTGACGTTTTGAACTATCAGACTTACAATCTTGAGGACTACAAACTCGCAAATTACAGTCAGAAGTACCACATACAAACTTTGCTGGCAGTATACGAGAAGAAGAATTCATACAATAACGAGCCCCGTCATTTGTTTCCAAAATTGGTGGCTTTCAAGAGCAAAATGGCTAATACCTTGTTGACAGACGGGCTCTCGAGACTGAAGTACAGAGAGGAGGCAGTATCGGAAAGCCAGGCCATCGAAAGCATTTTTAAAAAATACAATTTTGTCAGCAATATGAAGAAGATGCATTCCAAAACGTTACATTCATGGGTGCAGTTTATTCAGGTGCTCACGAGCGACGGAGTGAAAGACAAGTCTGGCTTTATCTTGATTGTGCTCCAGATAATTCTCCCCAAGATCAACAATGATTACTATGAGAAAGACATTCTGTTTGCTGAGGAAATGATTTCACTTTGTGTGTTTCTTTTTGACCTATTCGATAAGGATGGTGGCTCTGCTGGCCAAAGCGAAGAACCCAAGAAGCTTATCGGTTTATTGCCTTTACTCAAGACATGTTTGAGCGGGTTACTCTGCTCCAATTCATCTACGTCATTGCGGTCGGACCTTTACTTGTTGATCAACAATTTCATCCAGCGCAGTTTTCAGCTGAGCGAGCTACTTGCAGAAGTGACCGAGGTGTTGAGATGCGTGGATAAGAGATTTATCGATGTTCTCAGTAACGACTCTGTTTATTCGGAGGGCGTTCCTCGTATCACATCCATCATCTTGATGGAGTCGTTGATCCACCTCTCGAGTGTGGAAAAGTCCACGACGATTTTCGACGCGTTGGTGAAGAACAACTCGTTGTCCTTGTTGGTCAGATCGCTCAAGAGAGCCGACGAGATTATCCATGCGTGCGGCGAAAACAATCAGGAGGGCAAGGAGTCGGGTATCAGCGTGGAGACGCTCCTCTACGAACTCACGTCGTTGAAGACCACACTCTACGTGCTCGTGAGAATTGCGCAAACCAGGGCAGGTGCCTCGCAGCTCGTTCAGCACGAGATCTTTGCTGTGATCAAACGGCTCCAGTTTTTGGAAGCCGACGCCGAGCTTGGGCTCGACTTCCTCATTTCCAGCAGCGACGACGTCAAGGGCCGCAGCGCGTCCATCAAGTTTGCGTTGGACGTGCCGTGGGCAGCCAAGAACGCCGAGAAGACGGGCGGCCCATCGGCCACGGTGTCGTTCTACGAAATCATGGTGCCCACTTTCCAGCTCGTCGCGACCATCCTACTCTCCATGGGCCCCACATACAAGCCGGGCATTGTGCAGGTGGAAGAGCTTATGAAGCACCTCCACCCTTTCGTGGTGAGCATCATGAAGCGAGACGCACTCATGGAGCAGTATCAGGAGACACGCGCAGGCCCGGCGGCAGACGTCAGCACCGCTGCGGGGCTCGAGAGCTTGGTACGGCTTTTCACGTTGATCACCTCGGTGATAAACGGCGCGCCGCACGAGACCTAGGTCACGCCAGGCGCATGCAGGCTCGGGATCCCCCGCGCGGCAGCAAAAGACGTTTTGGAGCAAAAGAACCGACAGGCCAGCGGGCGGGCGTCGGAGTCATAACAACGGGATACTCGCCCCGAAGCGCAGTCAGCTCCGCCTCGCCTCGGGCGCCCGCGCTATCGATAGTGGGAAGCGAGGGCGATTCCGTGGGGCGCCCAGAAATTAGGCTTGCGTGTATGTGTGGCCTGCACACGCGAGCTGATGACTTCATCGACCATCGCTTAATAGGCTGAAAAAATTTTCGTATTCTCTTGGAAGCGCCGCGTCCACAAGCAACACTTGCGTGGCCGCGGCCGTGGTATTAGACGCTTCGTGGCGCCCATAAACCCGCTTGAAAAAGGCCCCAGCGCCTGCTGCATGGTGCCCGCCGCACCGGCCGTTGTGTTCTGTGCATCAGGCCCACATTGTATTTTTTAAGCTTATCTGGCATTTTCGGACCCCTTGTCCTCTTGGGGAAGTAGAAGCTCGAAAAAGAAACTACCCCACACACAGGACTGCGGCCCACCGCATCGCCTGCCCACTTCGCTATATATTCCGTATCTGTCCCACATATCTTTTCCCCACCATGCTTTCAGACGAGGAAAAAAAAATACAAGACCCAGCGCTTAAGCTCTCAGACAACTACGGCGTCGACGAAAACGAGACGTCGTCGTCGGGCGAGCGGGCGCTTGACCCTGGCCACACCAAGAGAAGCTTGGAGTCTAGACACATCAACCTTATCGCCATTGGAGGCGCCATTGGTACGGGTCTTTTCATCACGATCGGTACCAACGGATTGGTCAACGCCGGTCCGCTCGGCCTTTTGTTGTCGTACTCCTTTTGGACCGTGATCATCTTGATGTTGACCGTCTCTGTTGGAGAGATGGTGTGCTACTTGCCTGTGGACTCGCCGTTCTTGTCCATGGCCGGCCGTGTGGTCGACCCTGCCTACGAGTGTGCTGCCTCCGTCAATTTCTGGTTGATGCAGAGTTTGTACATTCCTTTCGAGATCACCGCCGTCAACGGTATGATCCATTTCTGGAGAGACGACTACTCGCCTGCCATCCCGTTGGTCATCCAGATTGTCATCTATGCCGCGATCAACATTTTCGCTGTCAAGGTCTACGGTGAGACCGAATTTTGGTTGTCCTTGGGTAAGTTGATTTTGTGTATCGGCCTCTTGTTCTTCACCCTCATCACCATGTGTGGTGGCAACCCCCAAAATGACGCCTTTGGCTTCAGAAACTGGCATGCTGCCGGCGGCCCCATCGCTGAGCACATCACCACCGGTCCGCTTGGAAGATTGCAGGGTTTCTTGGCCGGTTTGTTTTCCGCATGCTTCACTGTGGTCTCTTCCGAGTACCTTTCCATGACCGCCGGTGAGGCTAAGAACCCAAGAAAGAACATGGCTACCGCGTTCAGAACCGTGTTGTACCGTTTGGTTATTTTCTTCGTTGGTGGTGCTTTGTCCGTGTCCATCTTGATCGCCTACAACGACCCTAGATATGTCGAGTTGACCTCCGAGTCTTCCAACGCTGCTTCTTCCCCATATGTTGTGGCCATGCAGAACCTCAACATCGAAGTGCTTCCTACCATTGTCAACATTTTGGTGTTGACCTCGGCCTTTTCTGCCGGTAATTCTTACACCTACTGTTCTTCCAGAACCTTGTACGCCCTTGCGCTCAAGGGTGTTGTTCCACGCTTCTTCAAGATCTGTACCAAGAACGGTGTCCCAATCTACTGTATTGGTGTTTCTGTCTTGTTCTCCCTTTTGTCTTTGATGCAGTTGGGTGACTCCGGTGCCAAGGTCTTGAATTACATGGTCAGCTTGTGTACCGGTTCCCAATTGCTCAATTACTTGTTCATGGGTGTCACCTACTTGCACTTCTACAGAGCTTGCAAGGTCCAGGGCCTCGATAGAAACCAGTTCAGTTACACCTCCTGGTACCAGCCATACACCGCCATCATCGCCACTTCCTTCTTGTTGGTTGTGGTCGGAATCCTTGGCTACACCGCCTTCTTGGACCCATTCTCGGTCGACACTTTCTTGTACAATTATGTCATGATTTTCGTGTCCTTGGCTGTTTGGGCCCTCTACAAGGTCATCAAAAGAACGAAATACATCAAGCCCGAGGACGCTGACCTTATCACTGGTCTCGAGGAAATCGAGGAGCACGAGTACCAATACTATGCCGCATTGGAGGCCAACGGCAAGTCTGAAGGTCGCTGGGGCAAACTCGTCTCTTGGATTTTGTAATACTTTACAGACAATGCCACTTTTTTCATTCAACTTCAAATAACTGGATTATACACCGCATTGTCATAATGGATCTTTCAATTTATTGTCTACATTTCAATGTACGTCCTTTTATACTAATAATAATTCCTCGTTAGCTATATGTAATTTTGAAAACTTTAAATGATCGCCTTCTCGGGGAAGGTATGCTATCTGGGATAAGCTCCGCCTTACCCTTGTCATGTGGTTCATCAAGACTTCTCTTGGCTGCATTGTCTTCAAACTAATCGATGCACTTGTCTGCAGATATGTCTTCCAATTGACTGAAGAGCCATTTGCTCTGGAAGCTTGTGAGGCCGGATGTTTTGGCTCGCAAACGCAAGTTCCTGTCGTCCGTGATCAAAACACAGTACCGGAAAAGCTTTGCGCTCTTGCTATCCAAAACAATTGGCTTGGGCCCATTCAAGGTGCAGTTCAAACCTTTCAAAAGTTTTTTGCTGATTTCATCATACTCATTAACCACATTCAAGAGCGTCAGATCCACATTGCTCATCCAATTGGAGTTATTCTCGAACTCTGAGGTCTCGTTGATGTCACTTGCAACAGTACCATCAAATCTTAATGGTAGAATATCCCTGGATGAATACAATTCACGAACAATGATGACCGACCTTGTGGCTGCATCGGCTATTGTGGCCTCTGCAGACTTTCTAAGTGATCTAAGCTCCTGAAAAACTATCAAGGGGATCAGTACTTTTATAACTTTGCTCCGAACACATTTAAAAATTCTTCCACAATGCTTCAACCAAATATTTGTGTCAAGATTAATGTAAGTGAGCAAAGTGTCCATGCGATCACCCAAGTCACCCTCGATGGAAAGATCAGGTACCCCGATCGATGGGAGATATTGCGAGTTTATGACGTTATAGAAATCGTGAAGGTTTCCTGAATCGTTCATTGCATGACCGTTGACGCTTTTGGTGTTGCTGGTGTAAAAATTCTCCAGCAAATCTAAGTCAGCAATTTCTTGATGAGATTGAAGGTTTTGGTCAAATATCATGCCCTCTTCATCAAAGCCCGGTGAGCCATAATTTCTTCCTTGGCTAAGGCTTGTATTATCCTGCATCTGTTTTTCGGAAGAAGCTGTTGAGTCGCCGGAGGCAAACCAAATATCATCTATCTCTTGGAAGGTATGAGGTATCGAGCTTATCAAATTCTCGGCAGGAATTGGTACAATGAAATTGTTTTCCACAAGCCGCCGATCACTGAACATGACATCGTTGATGTAAGTGAACAACTCTTCGGCTCTGTCTTCGTTCACAAATGGGGCAACTGCTTTCTTCTCCATATTGTTGTAAACTTCTTCGTTAAATTTGAAGCCATCGGTAGTTCTTTCCAAACCAAAGTCAAATTTATCGGCTATATGCCTGGCGAGCAAAATAATTCGTACGACTCTATCTTCATTGTCCCGATCTTGTTGCTCTTTTCTTTTGCTCTTGGTACTTTCATTGCGTTGTTGTGATTCCAAAACAGGAGAATTTGCAGAGATAGGTGTGTAGAACAAACTATCCCTAGTAACACCAGCTGCTTCCAACGACTCATAGTCCTGCTTGGCGCATATGACATCAAACCATAATGATCCCCAACAACTCCAAACCTCAGGCAATGTCTCGTGATCATTGAAATAGTCAAGTGCGTTGGTCGAGTGGTTGATATAGCTTCTGCACAGCTTACTCAAGTCCTGATTGGTGCTTATGGTTTTCAATAATTCGTTCAAGTAGTTGATGAGTGTGTTCCATGGGAAAAACTTGCGGAATAACCAGTGGAACATGTATTTTGAACTTTGGTATTCTTCGGTTGCCTCGCCCACCGCAGCAAGAAAATACAACCAAACAATAACATGAGATGTGGACGCTACCTTGGGTCCAATGAGGTAGTAGTTGAGAATTCTGAACGAGAGTTCCAAGACTGACTTATTGATGTAAGATAAACAGAAAAACCAGTCCATTTCAGACAACTCCGATGCAATTAAGAGTGGACTCTCAGATGTTCCCATGCTGCTGTTCAAGATAGAAAGCATTTCCGCGGGAGTTTCTTCAAGAGAATTTTGTGTCTTAGACTTTCTCTTACGATCTTTTTTGTCCTTCCGTTCTTTCAATGCCTCCGGAAGCTGGAACAATTTCGCAAATGGATTTTTTGAGTCACCAAAGCCTATAAGATGATTGATATTCGAAATAGCGAAAGGAGCACCCTTGTTGAACCAGAAGTTTCTCTTCTCGATGGTGTTGAGGGAATTCGCCTGATGTTCCTGTTCCTGTTGCAGCTTTAAGTAAAGATTAAAGGATTCAGAGCTGTATTTGTTTTGCGACGAGCCAGACACGCAAAATGTACGGGAGAAAAAGTTGTAACCTTGAGAATCACAGCCGAATGTGAGGCCATAACGAGTTACCAATTCTATCCCGTATTGCACTTGAGCATCTTGAACATTTTCTTCGTGATTCGAGTATTCGCCACTTGTTTGTGACTTGATTTGGTTCGTATTGATGCTCAAAAGAACTTTGTGTATCTTTATGAAGTCGATGATTGGAAGCTCGAGCAAAGACAAGATATTTCTCTGTGTGCAGATATTTTCAACCACCAATCTGAGATATTGCTGGGTGGGAACAAATGGATCACGGCAAATGACCGATTTACCGATATTGACAAGAGCATCGAGGTTATCCTGTTGCACCGTGCACATATGATAGTATATTTTTCCATGACCATACATGGTCTTCATAGAAACGGAGTACCAATACTCTGCGCTTATTTTCCAGTCTATGAATCTTGATGAGTAGAGAGCGATGGCCATTCTTGAAAGGTCGCCGAGCTTCTCGCACCACCAGCCCTCCATCTCCAATGCGGGATCGGTCAAGTTCGAGACAATATTGAAGCAGTATGCAATGTAGCACGAGAATATTTCGTGGTCCTGGAACACGGTCATGATATTTTTGAGAACCTCCAAGAAACCAACGATTCCGTAGACCCACATTCTCCGGGGGATTTTGTACAAGTCAACAATGTTGCGGCCAGTCTTGAACTGAGTGGTGTTTGATGTGGGTTTCAATGCAGTGATAAGGAAATCGTAGTAGTTATTAAGAAGGGTGACATTGTGGTGATAGATGGTCCACAAGTCGTTTGAGATTTCTGCGGAGGAATGCGAATAGTTTGACTGGATGGGGCTGCCGGCCATCAGCGGCTGGTACAATGAGGTGTGAAGTGAAGGGTTTTGGGCTGCAAAATTGCTCAGGTTGATCTTGATTGTCAACTCGATGCAGAGCTTTTGAACAACCTCCTCGAAGTTGACAATGTTTTTATAGGTTTCCTTTAACTTCGTGGCCAACTGCTGCTCTTCGTCGGACATGGCCCTCTGTGAGGGCGGGGAATGGGCAACCTGGGCCAGCGGTGGGGCGTGGGCCTCGGGTGTGGCCTTCAGGGGCACCAAGCTAGCCAGCGCCACGAGAGGACTGGAGGCGGACAGATCGGAGTTGTTCTGCGTGGAGGCATTGAAGGCCGCCGGGCTATGGGTGGAGTCCGCTGCCGGCTGAGCAGTCTTGCCGGGATGGATAAACAGCGGGACAGGCGAGAGGAAATGGGAGGCTCTGTTGAAGGCACGGGCCGGTGGATGGTTGGAGCGGGCCGCGGTGGTTGTGTTGGAGTAGTTCTGGGCGTCGGGCACATTACTCTGGAGGGGAAGCTGCATGGAGAGCGGGTTTGGCGTGCGCTTGCTGGACTGGTTGTTGTTGTAGGCGGACATGCTGTTTTGCCGTTTCTGGGCCGGGGTGGCGGCTGGATTGGCGTTTTCTGACGGCGGGATCGGGCGGGGCGTAGCGGACGGATGGAGGGCCGGCACGTGGACGCCGTTGTTGTTGTTGTTGGAGGGTGTGTTCGACGAAGGGAGGTTCGAGGGCACGGCGTAGGATGGGTCGAGGGTGTTGTTGTTCATAGCACGGCACGTGGCCCGGGATGGATGGCGATGGGAGCGGAATGCTATGGGAGAGCAGCAATGCTATGGTGGAGTGGGAAGGCTTTGGTAGCGGGAAGGATGTGAAGCGGGCCAGATACGGAGGAGCGGAAAGGAGATGGTGGAGCCGGGAGGACGACAAAAAAAGCGTGGTGGGACAATTGAGCAGCTCTAGAAGGACGGCAAGGCGGGCGGGATAAGAGGTGTGGACTATGGGCGGGACTCCGGAATGCCTAGGGGAGGTGGGCGGCAAGCAAGAAGAAAGTGGGCACAGGAGCGTATGACGCAGCGGGACTTTTTCCTTCGTGGGCGGAGGCAAGCGATGTGGCGAGGGGCGGCGAGCGGTGCCGGTGTGGAGCGCCACGCCGAGCGAGACGGGTGGGGCCCTATTTTGGCGCGGGCGGCTACAGGGCCGAAAAGAGAGCGAGAGAAAAGAGAGAAGAGAAGGAAGACAAAAGTGGAAAACTGGAGGTGAAAACACGAGGTGAAAAATGAGAGGTAAAAAACTGGACGGATGTGGAAAAATGGAGGTCGATGTAGAAAATAGGTGGATGTAGAAAAGAGGTGGAGGTAGAAAAGTGAAGGTGGAGGTGGATTATCGGAGGTGGAGGTGGAAAAGTGGGACAGTGGGCAACAAGAGACGGCCAAAGCAGACCGAGGCGGCTGGGCCAATAAGGCATGGTGCCGGTCCTTCCAGGCGCTGCGCGCTGTTTTCCGGGGCCTCTTCGGCCCTATGCCATTGCAGTTCCTGGCCCTATTTAGATACGGGCCTGTATTAGGGCTGGCGTGCGCGGCGGGCCAGCGGCGGCCTGCCTTTGGGCCTTTGGCCTTGGGGCCACTTTAGGCGCGGGCGAGCGCGGACCCTGTTGGGCCGGGGCCGCGGGCAGGCGACTTTTATTTTTCAGGAAGCAAGAGACAAATCACTGGGCCTCCCGTGCCAAACTCGGTGAATTTCCAGCTTCGGCGTGGTGGCAAAACAGAGGTTTCAAAAGGCGCCCTAACTTTTCAAGAGTCTCGGGGAGTCTCGGGTAAAGCCCAGTCTAGTGCTGAAGATCTCACTCAGCATCACAAGCTGGTCCAGACAACAGCCGAGTGCTCATGTCCATACAAGACGATACTTTCCGGTAGACTTCAAGACTACAGTGAACTTTCGGTATCTCACAAACACCCAGTAGACCCATGGATACTTGGGACTCATGGAAACTTCGTAGACCCATGGAATTTGTAAGCTCATGAAACTTCGTAGACCCATGAACTTGTAAGCTCATGGATACTCAGCAGACTTCCTCTGGTTTTCTTCCCCACTGGCACGGCAGTCCCGCTTCTACAGCAGTCTTCAATAGAAAGTATATTAAGCTAAATAATCTGGATCAGCACCCAGCACCGTAGAACGACATCCACAAGCAGGGCACACTGTGCGAGTAAACCCACGGATTACTTCAACTTCTTCTTTGGTCTCAATTGGTTGGTGTGACCACACTTTCTCTTTCTGCAGTTGGTGGCTCTTGGTGGCAATCTGGCGTAACACTTACGGCAGATCGACTTCTCGCAGTTGTACTTGGAAGCCAAAGCTTTCAACGATGGTTCAATCATAGCTGTCGGTGGAGGAAAAAAGTGTCAGCGGGTGGTGAGAATTTTTGACAAGAGTAGCGCGCGAAGCTTTTCCTGGTGCACAGGCCCCGAGTCCGTCTCTGCGCCTGCTCACGTGCGCGCGCTGTTCCGGGGCTCTTGCCCTAGCACCCTCTTCTCCCCACGCGGGCCCGCCAGCGCCGCACGGGCCGGCACGTGCACCGGCACTCCATACCCGTTTCCAATGCCTCTGCCGCTGGCGATGTAGTAGCTCGTGGTGCACGGGTGCGCGCGCCCTTCTCTCCGCGCAACACATGAGCGTCAACCATCAACGGGCACATCCATGGACTCTGAACACAATCAGCCGGGCCAGGAACCAAACAAGGCCGCAGATTCCGCCGAGGTTAGTGCCTCCCATAGTGAATCGCCCGTTGCGTTGATCGATGAAGTGCCCGAATCCACCCTCGCTCACCAGCCCGAACAGCCTCCATTGGACCAGCACTCAGATGCCGTCGACATCCCTGTGATCGAGGAGCCCCACAGCGAGGCTCTGCTGCCACAGGCCGAAGCGCTTGCTGTCAATCATGAACCGGTTTCCGCCGACCTCCAGCTGGGCAACTCTGAAAACGAGCCCCATGTCAATGCCGCCAGCGGGCTCACGCCTGGCCGCCAATTCACCACACCACTGAAACTGCTCCCGCCGTTGAAAGACATCGAACACATCACCACTCCCAAGAGCTTCAATGTTGCTCCGGACGCCACCCAATCGGCGGGCGTGGTCAGAAGCTCGCCCATGGACCCCCGCGGAGCAGACCAACTTCATGGCTTGCCCCAGGCTGACGAGGATGCTTTCGATGCCACGGCCAACGACACATTTGCTCCCGTGCACAACAATGGCCATGACGATCACGCCAGCAAGTCGGCCGAGCTCAGCGCTGCGGCCACATTTGTTGATGTGTCACCATCGGTTCTCGCTGCCGTGCCGGAGGACATCATTTCCAAGTTGTCTCTGAGAGCGCTGAGCTACCAGGGCTTGCAGTCTGAGTTGTCTTTTTTCAAGTTGAACCAGGAACAGATGAACGAAGTGCAACTGAACAAGTTCAACCAACTACTGAAGAAGATCGATCTGCTACTTCAGGCTAACAAGTCACTTGTGTCTGAGAACGAAACGTTGACCTCCGAGTCCCAAAAAAAAGACGGCCTTCTTCTGAACTTGAGAAACGAGCTTTCTCAACTAAATGCCAAGGTGTACTCGTTGCAGTCGATAGAGACGGAATCCCAGAGCTCCCGCGCTATTCTATTGGAGCAGAAAGACCGTGAGATTCAGAATCTTAGCAAGTCGTTGGACCAGCTCACTCAATCAAATGTCGATCAGGGCTTCAAGCTCGGTGAGTTGACAAAGGACCTCAATGACGCATTGAACGACAAATTCAATGCTCAGTTGGACCTCAACAAATACTCCAATGAGCTCACTTACACCAAAAAACAGAAGGACTGGTACGAGACTCAACTCAAAAGCGTTCAGGACAAGTACACTGATCTTATCAAAAAGCACGAGTCAGAATACCTCAAAGACTCAAACAAAATCTTAGAATTGACCAATCAAAACAATGCTCTTCTTGCCTCGAATACTTCGACAACCGATCAGTTAGCCAAATTGGAGTCTCGATTAGAGGAGTCCTCCTCAACGATTTCGGAACTAAAAACAAAGGTCATGACGCAAGAATTGAAATACACCAAGGAAATTTCTGCCAAGAATGACACAGTGGAACTTCTCCAAATGCAGTCAAGAGAAAAGTCTGACAGAATAAGTCAATTAGAGGAATACGCAGAGGAGCTCAAAACCTCGTCGGCTGAGACTGTCAGTAATCTTCTGTCTCAGTTGGAGCAAAAAGATGAACACATCGTTCGCTTGGAAGAAACTTTGAAGCGTACCGAGGATGCGTTGGATACTGAATTGCATAAGGAGACAGAACTCCCCAAATTGGCCTCTTCTGCTGAAATGATTCTTCAAAATAGTGGTCTGGGAATTTCATTGTCCGCATTATACACTGAGTTCAATCACTTGAAGAAGGAATTGATCTGGGAGAAATCTCAGAAAGAGAAACTCTCTCTTCAACTTCAACAGTTTGTTTCAGAGTTAGAGGCACGCAAACCTGCAATTACGAACTACAGGAATCAGATCAGTCACTATGAGGAATCTCTCAAAGACCTCCTCAGCAAAATTGACCTGATGAGAGTTGATCAAGTTGAAAGTGAAAAGGAATGCAGTCGCTTAAGGACAAGATTGGCCTCCTACGAAGTGGAACTTCTGTCTTTGAAGAGCTTATCCAAGGATTTGGGTAGACAACTTTGCTACTACCTTATTTATTCCAAGATTCGCGATGGAAACGAAGATCCACTTAGTCTGCACGAGAAGAAGGTTATTGATCAAATTCTCGCAAAGACAGGAATTAAAGAAGCTGAGGCAGAGTCCGAGACGGATCAGTTGATTACAGAAAGACTCATTGGTTTTGCCAATGTGGCCGAGCTACAAAAGAAGAATGAAGAGTTAGTCATTGCAGTCAGACTGCTCGGAAAGCAGTTGGAGGAGAAAGATCTGGAATCAAACACTTTTGAAGCGGCAGCAGTCGAAGAAGCCAAGGAAGCCATTTTGACATTACAGAGTGAGCTTGACAGCATGAATCTCAAATACGAAGCTCTTTCCAAGGAACGTGATTTGTTAAAGAGCATGGGTCAAAACTCATTCAAGATAAATGAATCGACTGGTGACTTCCAATCACTGAAACTCGCAACAGATTTGACATCCAAGTTGCAAGAAACTGAATTATCTCTCAAAGCTTTGCAAGTGGACTCTGCAGCAAAGATTAAAGAGTTGAGTGCAAGCTTGACAGAATCTAATAATTCTCGAGATGAAATGAAGGTGAAGTTAGCTGCTGCAGAGCAGAATATCGTACTGAGTGAATCAAAATTGGAAAATACGAAGAAGCTCCTCGAAAATTTCAGAACGGAAATAGAGCATGCTAGAAGCGAGGTTTCCTTCTGGAAGGATCAATGTTCCAAGCAAGAGGATATTTTGATTAACAAGTCAAATGATTTGAGAACAGCAGAGAAACACCTTGCAGAATCAGCGAACATGCTCACAGACTTGGAAACCAGGAAAGAGGTTGCCGAGTCCTACCAAAAGAATTTGGCGGAAGAAATTGTTCATCTAAAGCAAGATAAGAGTCAACTCAACATTTTCGTCTCCAACTTGCAAGCTTTACTCAAAGAAAGAGAAGCATCCAGTGTGCTGTTGTCGGACAAGTTATCTCGGAGCATCGAAAACTATCAAGACTTGCAGCAAAAAATAAATGAGAAGGAGGATAGAATACAAATCTTGACTACCCAAGCTGATATGGCTTTGAAGGCTCAAAACACCAAGTTGGAACAAGTCAATGAGCTTAGTCAAAAATTATTCGAGACTCGGTCAAAGTTAAGAGAAAAACAAGCGCTTGTCGACAAATTACGGGCTGATCTTTCGAGAAAATCATCGGCGGTGGCAAGCTCCAAATTCTTCCCAAGTAACACCAATCAGACGCCAGCAAACGTTGAAAGATCAGATTCTAGAGTTCTTCCATCTGAATATGAGGATCTCAAAAACGCTCTCAAGCTCGCAGAGTCCCAAGTATTGGAATTCAGCAACATTGCTCAGTCTGCAGAGGAAGCTCTTATGAAAGCCACAGAGTCGTTTGATCACTTCAAGCTGTCTTCCGACGATAGGTTGGCGGCCTTGCAGGATGAGAAAAATGCATTAGTTCAAGAAGTGAGTCAGCAAAAGACACAGGTTAAGAATTTGCAAAATGAGTTACTGGAGAAGGAGTCACGTTTCACGGCTGAGGTACAAGATCTCAAGGAAAAACTCAACGAAGCATCTGCTAAAGCAACTGCCTTTGATGAAATGAAACTCGACTACGAGAAGAAGTTGTCTTTGATTGCTGAAGACTTGAAGAATTCGGAGTCTATCACACATGATTTGCAAAAAAGATATGAACAGAAGATTACAGAGACAGCATTTTTGAATGAGCAACTTGTATCTAGAAAAGATGACGCGAAGTCTTTTGAGGCAGAAGTCAAGATTCTCTCGGATCAACTCGCAGAAGTTTCTGCCCAGTTGAGATCTCGTGAAGATCAACTAAAGGACATCAAGACGTCCCGCGAGGAAGAGCTCGAACTCACCAAAATCAAGTTGAAGGATTTGCAATATCAATATGACCTTGCTATCAACCAAGTTGAGTTGACTCGTCAAAGTCCAGATGCGGATGGTACTGAAGGCGATGAAAGTATGAGACAAGTCATCAGTTACTTGCGTGGAGAGAAGGAAGCCGCAGAATTGAAGGCTTCGTCAGTGGCCGACGAGATGTCCAGACTTCAAGTGCAGCTCGAAGCAACTAGATCTGAACTTCATGCCGCTAATACGCAACTTTCTCGGATGGGCTCCGTGAAGCTCGAGTTGGAGAGCTCCAAATCCGAGCACAACAAATTGGTGGATCAACTTGAGCAATTAAATATCCTTCGTGAGAGTAATGTCACACTCAGAAATGAGAACAAGACTCTTTTGGACCGGATCACGTCGTTGCAATCCGAAATTGAAAACTCGAAGTCCAATATGAGAAGTTCCTATCCAGAAGCTACAGTTGATGACACCGATTCCATCAAGCAAGAGCTCAAACTTATTCAGGAAGAGAATGAGAGATTGAAGAATCAATTGAACAACAATGGCGAGCTTCAAACATTGATGCAAAGATTCGAAAACCTCAAAACAGAGTTTAAGACAAAACTTATGGGACATCGGAATAAAAACAAGGAGTTGGAGAAAGCACTTGCAGAAGCAAAATCGAGTTATGAAAGTAAAGAACAAGAACTTTCAGTCCTCAAAGCAAATCATTCCGATGCTGGTGCAGTTTCTTCATTGAAATCCCAAGTCCAAGCATTAGAGGCTGCAAAGGAGGAGGATCAAAAGAAGTTTTCCGAAGAATTGAAGAAGCTAAATTCGGACTTTGAGAAGCAAAAAGCAGCGGAAAATGCTTCTTACGAGGCGCGCTTGAAAGAAGCACTCACAAAAACTCAAAACGGTCCAACCAGTGATTCTTTACGAGATGAAATTAGAAGAGAGGTTGAAGGTGAGTGGCAGAAAAAATTGGACGGCGTTCGGTCTGATCTCAAAAAAACCTACGAGCAAGAGCTAGAGAAAGAAGTTCAGTCGAAGGTGAACAAGCATATGAAGCTGGTTGAGAACCAAGACGAGCCATCCAACTCCGATGCTATCAAAAAAGTCATTGTTGATGAATACGAGTCAAAGATCAAGAATATGAACGATGAATTCGATGCAAGAATTGCGAAGGAGAAAGCAAACGTTGAAAAAGCAATTGATAAGAAGTATGAGTTCAAACTTAGAGTGTTGAACAGAAAAGTCGAAAAGCTTGAAAAGGATCAAGGTGGTGCTAAGAAATCCAACGGTGGCTCGCCTGTACCACAAGCAAAGCCTGGCATTCAAAAGCCGGATGAAGCCCCAGGCGGGAAGAAAAGGCCGGCAAATCAGAATGCTCCCCAGCCAGTCAACTTCAAGAGATCGAAGGACTAGTCATTATTTACATACTGGCGATCTCAAAGATTTCCTCTGTACACTAATTAACGCTATATGAAACCACTCAACAAATAATGTACAAATTCCAGCCTTTGGTTTGCAGTCCCTTGCTCTTAAAGACAATTTCGGTATTCTTGGATACTTCAGGCAAGCTGACGATGGCTCCATCGACACAAAACCGACGGTTTTCTTGCGAAAGGTTCTCATCTATTCTCAATTGAGCACATTCAGCCAGTGTGATTTCGTCGTAAATGACATCTTCTCTTTCTATGTGTTTTCCACCATCGTAGACGGCCTTCATGATATCTAAGATATAAGAATCGTGATTTTGGGTCTTGAAGGCAATCAAATACATGGAAGAATCGAGAATGTTTCCCCGTGGCAGAATGTCGAAAAGCGGCTCGAAATTCCGGGAAGGTGTGAGAACGAAATACGCAAAGGGTCCTTCATGCTTTTGAACGAGACCTCCAGCACTCGTGACTTCGAACGTTCCGGGATATTCCTGCTTACGCTCCAAGTTCCTTTGAGCCGCCATATGAAACCTAGTTATGCCATTTTTTCTCATTTCAGCAGTGTCGCTGTCGGCAACCAACAGGGCATGGAACGCCCATGATGCCACCACAAGAAAAAGAATAGGGGAGGTTATAGGCGACGTTTTGCCATCGCTGAACTGATAGAATGACCCCTTTGGAAACTGAGCCTCGTACACATTTAGTGGGTGAGCGTGTTCTGCCTTATAGCAGAATATCCTTTTGATAGCTTCGCCGATACTAGTCAATCCAGTTGATAGCGCTAAAGAATTCCCTGTTCCTGCTGGAACAGTCAAAACTGACAAGTTTCCGCTTTTTGTCTGCAGAAGACTATTGATGAGTTCATTGACAGAAGTATCACCTGATATGACAATGATCAATGTAGGCTTACTTTCTGCCTTCAATGATGATGCAAAGTCTGAGATGTAGGAATCAGATGTTGTTGGATGGTAGGAATGTTTAACTTCGAGAACATCGTCGAATAGTGGCCTAAGAATAGTATTATATATTGACTCCAGTTCAATTGACCCCTTCCCAGCCTTAAGAGATTCTAATACGTAAACCTCCTGAGTGGCGAGAAACAAGTTATTCTTATCTAATTCCAACCCTTTAAAGTCAGTTGCGTGAGATTCCAGTTGCTCGTGCTTCAATATGAGGTCAAAGTGTTCTCTATTCTGATCAAAAAACGCTGATGTCCTCGTAGTGGACTCATAGAAAAGAGGTTCCATCGTGCTCCGTAAGCGATGCGGAGATTCAACTAGATCAAATGATGTGATATGCAGTATCGCCAGCTTATCTTCTAGGCATATATCCAGATCTGGAGCTCTGGTGGCCACTAGAGCCTGAGTGATATTGATTGTAGCCATGTTGCGAGTTTTGACCTCTTTGTAGGGCATTATGGTTGTTGAAGCCACCGCTGTTCTGAGCTGGGTATCCATTAAAACCACCCTTCTGAGCCTGTCCGTTATGTCCAAAGCCCCCATTACCGGGGTTTCCGTAGCCACTGTTTTGCTTACTGTAACCACTATTGTGACCATTGTTGTAGCCGCCGTTGTTGTAGCCACTGTTGTTATAGCCACTGTTGTTATAGCCACTGTTGTTGTAGCCGCTGTTGTTGTAGCCGCCGCTGTTGTAGCCACTGTTGTTATAACCGCTGTTGTTGTGACCGCCATTATTATAGCCACCGTGGTTGTAGCCGCCATTACTGTAGCCAGTGTTGTTGTGGCCGCCATTATTGTAGCCGCCGTTGTTGTAGCCACCGTTGTTGTAGCCGCCATTATTATAGCCACCGTTGTTGTAGCCGCCATTATTATAGCCACCGTTGTTGTAGCCGCCATTATTATAGCCACCGTTGTTGTAGCCGCCATTATTATAGCCACCGTTGTTGTAGCCGCCATTATTATAGCCACCATTGCCACGACCGTTATTTCGGCCATTATTTCTGTTCTGATTAGAAGCGTTATTGTGCTTGCCTTGAGGACGCTGGCCTTCTGCCATAGCAGGGCCACCTTCCACTAAAGCTCTGTAGCCACCACTTCTCATCATGTACATCATGTAATCTTTGTCACCAAGAGGGCCCTCGTTGATGTAATCCGAATTGTTTTGGAAATTGTTGAATCTGCCCCCGCCTCCTCTTCGAGACATGGCATCAATATCCATGGAATTGAGCACTTTCCTGTGCGAAATGTACCCATTTAATAGCATGGACTTACCTGGTGTGGTACGTGGGAATTGGTACCACGTTGGTAAAAATGCCGAGTTCAGAATGTGGGGCATGTCACCTTCTTTCAAAGGAAAAATCAACTCCTTGTTGAATTCAAAATCTTTCGTGCCTTTGACAATTCCGGCCAAGCCAGAGACGCTTGACTTGAAAGATATCTCCTCATCATTATCAAATGCATTCAAAAAGCGTTTATAGTTTCGATTTTCACTGGAGATATAGAGCTGTGCTGTTTTGTTGGTATTTCTGTCTTTCTCTGCATCCGTGAGCAATGGGTATTTGGCTTGAACGGCGGTGAGCAATCTTGTTTCATCAATGAAAGGCAATAAAGCAATTCCTTGCCAGCTCATTTTAGCACCATTCATATCAATTTGAAAATCCTCAGGATAGAAATCGATGATGGGACTGTCAGCATCGCGCATGAGGCCTCTGAAAACTTCTGGCAAGGTATGGCCCGAAGCAGCGGGCAAAACAGACATGAGCTGCTCGTAAGGTCTGAAAGGCTCACCTAGAGTGAACTGAATGCCTTTCTCGCCCACAACGTCTCTTAAATTGGTGAAATCTGCCGCAAATGGGGCATAGTGGTAAGGGTAGTACCACTGCCAAGATGGACATCCTTGGTAATAGTAGAGAAGAACCCATGAGATACCCTCCAAATAGGAGTAAACCACCTTTTTCCGGATGTCTTTGATTTCATCTGCTGTTTCCACGTGAAACTTACTTTTGTAGTAGCGATCATTGTAGCCTGCTTCCCAGGTACGGACAGGGTCCTCCTCGTCCTCGGAGTCTCCTTTTGTGCTTGTGTTTGGCGCCGTGCGCTTTGTGCCCTTTGAAGGATTTGTTTCGGTCGCCCGGGAGCTGTCCGTGTCCGCCAGAGAGTCGTTCGTCTTATCGCCGTCAGCAGTGGACTGACCGAATTTCGAGCTCAAAAGTTGTTTCAACGCATTGGCAGCCTCGGCATTTGCCATGTTTGCCTTGGTGATGACATCTCGGTTGTGAACAATATCCTTGTTGGACAATTGTGCGTAGCCATCCACCAACTTTCCTGATGTGTCCATCAAAGGCATGTCGGTGCTGGCAACAACAGGAGCCTTTTCCTTGCCCTTGGACACCGTAGGTAAGTACTGCAGTCTCAAGGCTTTTTCCTCCTGCTGAGCGACTCTGCGCCGCTTGTCGTTGTTATGCTGGCGACGGTCGTGCTCGTGACGACGCTTGAAAATGTCATCTTCCTTAGAGGACATGGCAGTGAGAAGCTGCTCGACGCTCTCTAAATTGAGCTTTCCATCGCATGTGATGTAGTCACGCAGCCTGGAGATCACCTGCTTCCAGCAACTGACCAAGATGTCAATACCGTTGTCACGCACGCTCAAGGCGGGCATGTGAGGCAAGAAATCGTTACCGACGAAGAAACACATGAAGATCCAGTCGTCGATGGCCCGCTCCAAGTCCCACGCAACGGACATGCGCTGGTGCAACTCCACCTCCAAGTACTCGCGAAGCACGTTGACGTGAAGCCACAAGAACGGCTTGCGGGCGTCCTGTTCGTCCAAAGCCTGTTTCTGCTCCGCAGTCATCAGCAACTGTTCTGCCACACGCATGCGGTTGTTTCCGGGCGCAAAGACGTCCTCACGAAGCACGCGGAAGTGGGGCTCGTGCGTGGCGAGGCCCAAGAAAATAAGGTCGGCGTCCAAACCATAGATACAGTGTTTGGTGTTGGGGTCGTACTCGGGGTCCAGTCTCTGCGATCTGATGAAGCTCATGAGCTTATGCTCTCCCTCACCGGGCACCGTGGCATCACTAATGATGACCTGGAGGTCCTTCCAGCCAGGGTCGGTGGCAAGCTTGTAGGCAACCCAGTAACGGAGCGCGGTGGCGAGGCCGTCCATGAAGGGAGTGCCGGGCGTGATGGCGTTGGTGTCCCACTTGCGCTGGCCCTTGATGGACGCGTCAATGCTTTCGCCTCGGGCCTCGAACTCTTGAATCTTGCGCTCCTTCTCCTCGTTGGCAATCTTGGCATCCTGCGCCGCACGGAAACGACGTGCTCTCTGCTGGTTCATCTTGGCACGGGGGGCAACGCCGTCAACGGCAATCACGAGCACCTTGCGGGGCCGGGCCATCATGAGCACACGGTCGGTGTACTTGAACACATCCAAAAACATCTCGTCCTCGGTGGCAGGTGCCGGTTTGTGTTCCGGGTGGGAGCACGGATGGACGATACCGTTCATATCCAAGTAAAGGTTGTCTAACTCTCCGTTGGGGTTGGGGTCGGAGAACTGGGGCACTTGGCCATATTGAGCATCTCCCTGCTCCTCCACAACGGGGGAGATGATCTTGGGGTACTTCTTGGAAAGCCACCGGAAAAGGGCTGGAACTCCCATATTTCTAGTGCGTGCTACCGTCGATCGCTTACCACTGGCTCAGCAAGACAGTGTGGCGTAGATGGAAAAGTGGTAGCTTTTTACTGTGTTTTCTGGTGTGTGTGTAGCGGCAGATGAGCGCTGCGGCCTGCTGGCCGCTGGCCACGCCGGTTGCAACATGTGCGCTTCATGAGCGTTTCAGACCGGGGCTTTTGCGGAAAGACGTGCGCGTTACAGCTCTGGCCGCGTCCCTCCGTTTTTGGTGTTAATATGAAACGCCGATGAAACGCCGATGAAACGCTGATGCTACAGAATTGGAACGGGATGCGTGTTGCGCTCAAGTGGCCCCGCAGTCTGTCGCGCAGAAAAGTTTCGCGCCATTTTGAGCACCCACATCACCACGCGAAGCAAGAGAAAAAATAGTGAGAAAACTCCTGGGCCCTTGCGTTAAAAAGGCTGGCGGCGTCCAAAAAATATCGACAACTGCAGGATTCGAACCTGCGCGGGCAAAGCCCAAAAGATTTCTAATCTTTCTCCTTAACCACTCGGACAAGTTGCCTGTTATAGAATTTTTGATGTTACGGTTCGTGGAATTCTGTGTGTGTGTTTATTGTGTCTAGTTAGTTTTTTTTCACCATTGCATCCTTTTTCATTGCGGCTGCGCACGCTGTCCCAAGCGTGTGTGTGAGACGCAGACCCGCCTCCCTGATGATCACCTTTCAAACGTAGAAGCTTTGAAAACACTGATGCAAAAAGGATCGCTGGCTTGCTTTTCTTCACTTTTTGTCTTTCTGCCTTCTTATCTTTTTGTCCTTTTGTCCTTTTGTCTGTTTGTCTTTTTTTCTTGTTGGATATTTACTTTTGTCTCGCGATGAAGCTGGCCAATTCCTCGCCGACAACTTGCCGCATTTACACAAATTTCGCAATGATACTATTTTGGCACAGAAAAGAACCAACGTCTTTAGTTGAAACAAACATGAAACATTGGAATTTGGTGTACAGCATGAAATCTACCACTAAAAGTCAAGACAATCTTCAGATTTCTCTCATTCGGCACATGCGACATTTTTAGAGAATGCTCTTTGGATTTGGGATGAGACTGGTGCTGAGCAGTTTAAGAACATTGGAGACTTGGAACATTGAGGCCGACCTCAGAGACCAACAAAAGCATATGATTTGAGAACAACATGTCCTTTCTTCCGGCTTCCTCGGCGACCAATACCAAAAACAAAACCTTCACTTCCATACATCATAATGAGAAAACATTGCCTTCTGGCTTGGGAGACGTAGCTTGAAGACATGATTAGAGCTAAAGGTGAACTCTTCAATTCATGTTCATATTATGTTTGAGAAGTATTGGCTTTATCAGACCTATATGTTTAATAAATTTTCATCTCTCAATAAGGGCGTGTGGCGTAGTTGGTAGCGCGTCTGCCTTGCAAGCAGAAGGTCACTGGTTCGAATCCTGTCTCGTCCACTAATTTTTTGTAAATTTTTCAGCTATTCTCCGATTACGATTTGTAATACATACTCCTTCTCTTTATTCCTCTCCTTTATTTTTAATGCTTGTTTACAAAATCGAACACCACTTTTTTCACCTCCCCTCTCTCAAACCTCTCGTAGTATGACTTGGCCTCCTCTATAGAGCACTTTTTCTCAATGAAATCCACAAAGTCTTCCTTCACTTGCTCAAACACTTCAAGTGCTTCCGGAAACAAGGACCATGTGTTACATCTGCCGAAACTGATAGTAACGCCCTTGGCGTATGCCTCTAATGTATTGAAGGGGAACTCGTCGTGGCCCATACCAACGGAACTGATGAACCCGCCTCTTCTCACTTGCTCGAAGGCGGTCTTTAACGCGCTGGTGGCACCCACCATCTCCAAGACAGCATCGAAACCTCTGTTGTCGGTCATTGAGCGCTTCAATTCCTCCAACTTACCGGTTTGAGACTTGAAGTTGATGGTATCCTTGGCACCTAGTCGTTTAGCGGTTTCAAGCCTATCGTCGATGCCGTCAACCACAACAATGTGCTCGAAGCCAAAGAATTGAAGGGCTTTGATTGCGCAAAGACCCACAGGGCCCGCGCCGATCTGCAAAATGGTGATGTCTCTGGAGTCAAATCTGTCTTTGAAATGGGCCACGATCTTCTTGACTCCAAAGTAGCCGGTGACGAAGATGTCGGCCATCAACACGTAGATGGAGTCGTCGATTTGTGCGTCAGTTCGCGGCTTTTTGATGAGGGTGGACGCGGCAAACGGAACCAAGACGTACTCCGCCTGGCCTCCCTCTAAGCCGACCTTGCCGAAGGTGTTGGTTTTGTCGCAAGTGCCGGAGTAGCCATGCTCACAGTACCAGCAGGATCCACATTGGATCGTGAAGGTGGAGATGACTTCGTCGCCGATCTGGAAGACCGAGTCATCCACGGCGGTGCCCTTCTTCACAATTGTTCCGACAAACTCGTGGCCCATGGTCTGATTTTCTTTCAGTGGTATATTGCCGCGGTAATAGTGGAGATCGGAGCCGCAGAGGCCCGAGTACTTGACCTTGACGACCACATCGTGAGGAGCCGCAGGCTCGGGGATGGGCTTGTCGATTGTTTCGACAAGAAACGGTTTTTTGAAAACAGCAGCTCTCATGGACGGCAGAAAAAGGGTGGTGGAGAAAGCCCTGGTGGGCCAGTTGGCTGATAATGGAAAGTGATAATGCGGGGGACGGGCGCGCGGCTCACGTGCGCGGAAAAGCGGCTAACAGACGTGGGCGGCGCCGTGGTGCCACACAATGTTGGCCAAGCCGCGCACGAGCTTCACCACCAGGCCCCAGCGCTTCCACATGTTGGTGAGGAGCACAAGGAGGATATTGGAGTGCAAAATGTGCGCGCCGATCGTCCACAGCAAGTAGACGTAGAGCGTGAAGCACGTGACGGCCCACGGCGACTGGTGCTGCCAGAAGGTGGTGCTTTCAGACAAGACATGGGAAAAGCGGAAGAGAAGCGACGGCTTGGGCGTGCCGACCACGGCGCCGTCGCCCAGCAGGTCACACAGCACCTGAAGCCGGGCACAGAAAAAGTCGTAGAGCACCAGGCGGAGGGTCGCGGGCGAAAGTAGGAGGTCGGCAAAGCCCAGAAGCAGCAGGCTGTCGTGCGCGAGCTCACAGTGCCGCCGGAGCATGGCGTCGTTGTTGCGCAACACGTACGTGACAATGTCCATGAGAAACGTCTGGCTGAACGTGACCATGCCGCCGTAGAAGGACACAAACTGTATGGCGAGCGGCCCGAAATAGAACACCATCATGGCCAATGCGGCCAAGCGGGCGGCGCGGGCAAAAGCAGCAGCCACGAGCTGGCGGGCAAACCGCCCGAGCTGGCGAGAGTCTGGGCCGTACATGCGCCACAAGCGCTTGTAGTTGACGACCGGAAGCGGAATGAGCCCAAAGAGCCAGAGCGTGTGGGCGATGCGGGGGGCTGTGGAGGCGCTGCGGGCTGTGGAGGAGGCGTGGGGGCCAGTGTGGCGCTGGAGGAGGATCTCACGCTGCAACGAGCGCAAAAGCTCACGCTCGTCGTCGGTCAAGCCGTCCGGCATGGCGAGCAACGTGTCGAGCGACTCGCCGAGGGAGGGGAGCCGGGGGTCGTCCATGGCGGGCGTTGCTGGGTGTTTTGGTGCGGTGGATTGGGGGATTGGAGGAGTGGGTGGTGGTTGATGGGGTCACTTGCGATCTCATCAGGCGCGCGGAGCGTTGAGCCGGGTGTGCACACAGCCTGGCGCCTAGGGCCGTTATCTTTGATTCTTTGATTCTTTGCATCTTTGATTCTTTTCATCTATTCCTCTTTTCGTCTTTGATCATTGGTTCTTCTTTGTTTTTTTTATTTTTTCATTCTTCATTTTCTGATTTTTAATTTTTGGTTTTGGATTCTTGATTTTTGATTCTCCATCTCCTTCTCCTTCTCCTTTCTCCTTTTTCCTTTCTTTATTTCATCTTCTTCAAAAAGGCCAGTGCCGTTCGCGCCAGCTGTGCTCGTGCTGCAACGGCGCCGCGGCCGCCTCGATGGCCCGCGGCACATCGCCGTACTGGTCGCGATGCGTATCGAGCCACAACCACGCTAGATCTCGACTGGAGCGCACGAGGCTCTTGAGGTCCTTTTCGATTTTGAGACACGCGTGCGGCTGGGCATCTGCAAAACACCGCAGCCGCACGCAGAACGCCCGTGGCTGGACAACGTAATGGGTGCAAACGAACATCGTGTGTGTGGGCCCGGCCACCACCACTGTGGGCAGCAAAGAGTCGGCGGAGAGCGGCTGGACCGCCGCGTGTTTGCACGCGTCAAAAACCCAGTCCATGATTTCGTACTGGTTGACGTACACGTGAGCAGAAGCGCCCGCGGGGCCGATGGGGCTGTTGGAGCCATTGGAGCCGGTGAGGTTGTTGGAGCCGTTGGAGCCGGTGGGGCAGTCTGCGCTGATGCGACTGGGCTCGGCAAGCGTGAAGAACAGGCCACGGAAAAAATGGTTGCGGACCACGAAGAAAAACCACAACACCCGGAGATCGATGCCGCCGGCCACGAGAAGACTGCAGATCACGCCGTCGTACCAGTCCACGGCGGAGGGGTGGTCGGGCGGAAGAAGCGCCGCAGCCACCACGCGCTTGCGGGCCCATTCCATGCCATCGCTGCGGCGAACGACTCGAGCAGGGCCTTCTTTTTCGCCCGTGGCAAGCGTGACGGACATCGCCAGTTTGAAAGCCTTGGCCTCGTATATTTCGGCACAGCAGGCGAAAAAGACGGCGTTGCGCAATGGCCCGGCGCTGTTGCGGACAAAACAGTCGGCCAACGCCAACGACGGCGCCTGAAGGAGCCTTGAGAAATTCGGCACAGCCACCACAGGCTGCAGCGTCAGCGGCAGAACATCCAGCAGGTCCAGCAGCGGTGGAAGCTGCGACAGCAGGCCCAGCAGCACCAGCAGGCGGGGCGGCTCGGGCCGCACGAGTTCACCTAAAAGCCCATCAAGCACCGCGTCGTCGGCCAGCCCCAAACGGAGACACGCAAACATGGCAAGCGTCTGCATCTCGTAGACCAGCACACCTCGGGCAGGCGAGCCGGCAAGATGGCGGCGGACGGCGGTTGCGGCGTGGAGCGCCTCCAAACAGCTGACGAAACAAGCAGGCAGGCCAGCCACAAATTGGAACGCGGCCACGGCCAGCTTGGCCCGCACGTATTCAAGCTGGGCCGCCACGGCGTCAGATTTGGGTAGCAGACCGTTGAAGGCCGCAAGGCGGCGGCGCAGCACCCGGGCCAAACGGGCAAAAAGGCGGCGGATGGGGCGCTGGCGAAAAAGTGCCCGGAGCTCATCGGCGGCGCCAAAGGAGGCGGCTGCGTCGAAAACAAGTTGCCCGACAGCCGCCGCGGTCTCTTCTTTCCCAGCTGTTCCAGTGGTCTCGATAGTCTCAAAAGTGTGCGGCTCCAGCTGCTGAAGCTTCTGCAGTGATTTCAGTCTGTCCAGATTCTTGTGCTTTTGCAGTGATTCCGTTGTCTCCAGATTCTTGAGCTTCTGCAGTGATTCCGGTGTGTCCAGATTCTGTGGGTTCTCCCTGCTCTGGACTTTCTCTTGGTCCCTGCAGCTCTCTTGCAGACCCAAGTTTTCTCGAGTGTGTAACCTTTCCGCCGCTTGCACTTTCTTCACGCTGGTTCCAGGTCTCTGTATCTTCTCCCGCTTCATTCTTTTCGCCATCGCCACCACGCACTCACAAACCCGCTGGTCGGTAAGAACACCAGCAGTGTACGAGGACGGATGGACAAACGCACCTTCGGCAACAAACGCGGTCACTTGCTGGAGAGCCGAAGGCAGAGGACTCACAATGGGTGCAAAAGATGCAAAAGATGCAAAAGACGGGGCAAAGCCCAAAGCGGCCCAGTAATCGATCTCCTCCATAACACGGCGGTCGTGAGTAAGACCGTGCAAACCCCAAAGAAGCGAGAGTTTGGCCCGAGGATCGGCGGTGGCCTCGGCGGCGATGCGGAGAAGCATTTCAGCGGGCCCGACGCGGCCAATGGCGGCTAGCGACAGCGAAAGCCAAAGAAGCCTTGGGAGCGAGCGGCACGCGGCGTGGCACAATACCACGGCATGGTGGCGCCCGTGGGCGTGAAGCGATTCGATGTCCATTGGCGGAAACACAAACGGTGGAATGGGCGCAGAGTAGGCGGGCCGGAGATGGCGCGAGGCCCCATGGGGCGGGTGGCCCCATGGGGCGGATGGCGCGATGGGGCAAATTGGGGCCACAAAATCGCGGCCGCGCATGTGACAGGGCCTGAAAGAGCGGGCCGGGATTTGTGAAGGTTGCGAAATGCGCGGGCTGAAGTTGCGAAAAGAGCGGGCTGAAGTTGCGAAAAGAGTGGGCTAAATTGCGAAAAGAGCGGGCTAAATTGCGAAAAGCGCAGGTCGAATGGGCAGAAAAGCGCGGCCCTAATGTCAATATTTGCCGGCAGGGCCATTCCCTCCATTCCTTCCGCACTTTTCGGGGCCACGAATCCGCGCCCGCAATCTGGCCACCGATCTGGCCACCGATCTGGCCAGGCTGAACAGCGCCAGATTGCTGGCGGGGTGCCGTTCGTTTTCCGCGCTGGCCGTCCGGGCCCCGCCTCTTGGCGCCCACCAAACGTGGGCGATTTTGGGCGCACGGCTGGCCAGATATTTAGGCTTTAGCCTCGCGTGATGCGCCGGCGGCCAGAGGATGTTGGGGCCGCAGCAATTGCTGGGCCCATGAGACCCTTTAGGGCCGCAACCCACGCGGCCCGCCGATTCACGCCCAGACCTGCCCCGGTACATTTTCCTCGCCCAGCCGGCCCGCTGCTGCCTGGTTATGCCAGATATCCAAAGAGCCCACAGAAGAGAAGCGCCGCAGCCGCCGTGAAAATTGCCAGATTCCGTGCCACCGCCGGCTATTGTTGGCCTGACGCGCGCGCCCGACGCGCGGCCGGACTACTGAATTATTCCCTTTCGGGCCGCCTGATGGTGCGCGTCTGCCCCTGGTTAAAAATATACGCGCAGCCCAATTCGCACTTATAATAGCCGTCGCTCTGCAGAAGGAGCCTATTTTTTTGAACTTCTCTACTCCACCCAGCAACGCACTGCCGCCCTCCGCCGCCGCTCTCCACCTTCCGCTTTCTGCTTTCTGCTTTCGCTTTTTGCTTTTTGCTTTTCGCTTTTCGCTTTTTGCTTTTCGCTTTGCTTCCTGCCTTTAGCTTCCCGCCGCCCAGCCGCCGCCACCAGTCTGCCGCTCCGCCGCCTCCACCAGTCTGCCGCTCCGCCGCCTCCACCAGTCTGCCGCTCCGCCGCCTCCTTTTTTCCTCCTTCAACACGACCGTGTTTTGCTTCCGTGGAGCCCGCGCCCTTGTTACGTCTCGCCCTCTTGGCTCCACCAGTCCTTTGCTTGATCGACCCTTAGCTTCGTCTTTTTCGCTTGCTGCTTCCAGCACGCTCCACTCCTACTCCCCACTGGCCCCGCCCCTCCCAGCCGCACGACACGTCTCTTCCACGCGTGTCTGCTTGTGTCCGCCGCCCCGATGTTGAACAAGAAAACGCTTTCGCTCAAATTGAACAAGTCGTTCTCCGCGCCGCTGGACATGCCGTTCACACCCGTCGAGCAGACGCTTCAGACCCCCGTCGACGCGCCCAACCACAACTCCTACTTTGCCCAGCCGTCGCTGCAGCTGAAAAACTCCCTCTACTCCAATCCTCACTACAACGAGAGCGATGAGATCTTGACCGACGTCGACGAGCCCCTGGGCAAGCCCGCCAACCAGTACAGCGTGTGCTTCACGCCCGCGTTCGACCTGCTCCTCATGAACATCTACTCTCACATCTTGCTGCTTCCCACCACCACGCCGTTCCTGGGCATGGTCCCGCCGCTGGGCATCGCCTCGCGTGCCGCCTCCGAGACCTTGGCTGCCATGATCCGGCTGATGGACGCAGACCAGCAGCCCGTCTACGACATGCAGAACGCCTTGAACGCTGACACCATCAAGTCCAACCCTTACAAGCCCGTGGTGCTTCTGCTCATCCGCAAGCGCTTGCTCGACCTCTGCTCGCTCAACAAATCTTTGCGTGGCAAGTCGTCCGCTCTGCTCAACCCGGCGCTCACTGTCGTGCTGATGCCCGGCCCCTCCATGGGCGTCCCCAACGGCAACTCCCACACGTCCCAGAACTCGGTCTACGGCGGCCTGGGCTTGCGCCAGCTGTCCATCTCCAACTTGCTGTTGAACGAGCTGAACATTCACAATTACCAGGCCAACCAACAGGCAGCCCTCAACAACTCCAGGCTGAGGTCCTCCTCCATAAACCTCAGAAAGCACTCTCTCACAAGAAACAATTCAACCACAAGCACTAACTGGCTCCATGTCGGCAACGTGGCCAACATCAGACCCAACATGGGCGGCTTCAATGGCATGAACGAGGATTACAACGGCTCCACCGACTCGTTACAACTGATGAACGACTTTGTTCCTCATGCATTTGTTGCCCGTGGCAACTCCCTGTCAAACTTGTCCCAGAGCAGCGCGGTCGGCGCAACGCCGGGCTTCAATTCCATGATGATGGACTACAGCACCCAGTCCAACTCTGCCAAGAGCTCGATTTCTCAAGGAAGCACCTCGCCTGCCGCCAGCCTCAACACGCGAGACAATTCCTTGTTGTACACGCCCGTGTCCAACTCCTCGGAGAATGACATGTGCATGCCTCCCTTCACGAGGACTGGTTCCTTGAACAGGCTTAACACCTGCGCCTTCCCCAAACCGCTCACCATCAACACAGACTCGCACAACAGTATGATGCTGTCCGGTGGCGGCTACATGTTCGGCGGCAGCTTGAACGGAGACGCGCTCAGCTCGCCGTTTGTTTCGGCCACCACGCCTTCAGAAGACTTTGGGTACTTCCCCGCTCAAATCAACCAACCGAATGGTGCTGATGGCAGTCTGCCCAATCTTGGAGGTTTACGTGCTGGTCTGTTAATTCCCGAGAGCCCCATCAACGACGCCAATGGCAACAGAGTCACTATTCCCGCGCAATATAGTCTTAGCGAGAAGAAGCGCGACTCATTGAAGTTGAAAAGAGGCATCCATTAGCTATCTTGTACATATGCTAGGTAGCTATCATGTATTATTATACCAAGGCCTAGGCAAGCCTGAAAGCATTGGATCACTATCGCAGATACATTTAAGGTAATATAGATTGTATAGACCGTTTAAATGAATTCACATTTCAAATCAATATTGTAGATCTTGAGGCGAAGATCTTGAAAAGACGAATACTGCCGGAGCCAGCGGACCCCAGCTTTCGTGGCAGTCCTGCATAAAAAGGATCCGATGAGATATGGTGGAGGCGAACCCAGCAGCCAAAACCGCGAGCAGCCATTCCTTCTTTCTTTGCCACGCTTTCCGCTTTCAAGTTTTTTGTTTCAAATTTTTAGTTTCAAGTTTGTCACAGGATTGCATGGACATCAGCAAAAGTGCCACCGCACGTGTCGCCCGGACAGCTCTCGCAAACACGCGCCCCGGCTCGAAAGTGGTGACGTTTAAGGTCACCCCCAAAGATGCAAACCACCACAACTACACCGCATGGTCGGACCGCACGGCAACGTGGCACTTGGCACAGAGCCTTGTGCCATCTGAAACAAGTCTGAAACCGCCGCCAAACGACAGCGAGCGGCGGGCCTTGCAAACGTTCAGCCAGGGCCCAGACGCGGTGCTCCGCATCCCGTTTCTCCACGAGTTGCCCAGCCCGTTCGACTTCCACAGCCGCCGCAACGGCGATGGCAGCTATTTGCGCGAGCCGCGGTTATCCGTGACCAAATTGCTCACGTCTGCGTGGTGCCAGCTCCGCACTTATTTCGAGGTGTATGCTGGGCTGCCGAGGGTGCCGTCACTGGCCCGGATGGTGGCCGGGTCTGCGTATCACGCCCGCCTCGAGGCTGCTGAGCACGCGGTGATTGATACGGCGCCATTGGAGTCTCATATGGCTGCGTTGCTTGCCCGGTTCGATCAGCAGCAGCGGGAAGAACTCACTCGGACGCGCAGGGCCTTCAGCTTGGCCAGCGTCTGGATGGAGCAGGCGGTGGTGCGGCTCGTGGAGCTCTCGGCCACGGGCCAGGCCCGTGAGATCTCCGTGCACGGCTATTTGCTGCTTGAGAGCTCGTCGTTGGCGCAAGCGAAGGACGATATCGCTGAAGGCGTTCTTGTCAACGGTTACGCCGACGTGGTGCGGCTAGAGCCTGCTTTGATGAATGAGGGCCACGACTCCAACGACCTCAAACAAAATCTTGCAGGCCCGGTGCCCAAAGATGCGTTGTGGGACCTTGGCGGCGAGTTGGCCCGGCGCAAAGCGGCGCTCCAGCACCTCTCCAACACACACACGTTACACATTCGTGACATCAAGACGCGCCAGTGGGACAACATCCCCAAGCAGGCGCTGGTGGTGCGGGCAGCCAAGCTCCAGTGCATGTACTACGGGGCGTTTTTACGCAATCTCGGCGGCAGTGCCCATTTTGGCTTCCACAGCTGCGTGGAAAACGGACGGAGGCGTGGCGTGGATCCGGACGCCGCCATCAGCACGGCGCTCGCCACGCAGTTGCTCGTGGTGAACTTCCGGGCCATGGCCGCCGATTGCTTGCGGCTTGCCCGCGGCGAAGGCATCGGCTTCGAGCCTTTTGACGCAGACAATTCTTTGCCTTTTGAGGCAGACAAGTCTTTGCCTCTTGACGCAGACAAGTCTTTGCCCTCTGACGCACACAATCCTTCTTCGGCGCTGGCCGCCGGCGCGTTCTCGCTCGAGGATTTTTTGACGGAGGGCGAGTTCCGGGAGTTGCTCCGAGCCCACTACGGCGAAGATCCGGCGCCACACGTCGATTTGGCGCCGCTTTTTCACCCGTGGAAGCGCCCACTTACGCTTCGCTACGTGTGTGCCCGCGCAGCGCAGGCCTACAACATGTTTGAGGGCTTCCAGCCGTCTTCCGTTTGCGTGGAGTACCACAACTCGCGGAAGGGCACGGTGATTGCGGAGGAATACGGCGCTTTTGACGACCAGGCGTTGCAGGCGGCGGTGGCCGAGGCCAGCGGCTTTTGGAGCGGGCAGGCACCACCATCTCACACGAAAGACCAAACCAAGTGCCAGTTTTGTGACTTCCGGCGGCGGTGCCCGGTTCTCAACACGGCCGAGGCGGGCAAGAGTGCCCAGATAGGCTCGTTGATCCACCGTCTCCAAGACTACGCGGCGTGAGCTACTCTTGAGCAGATTCGCAATTCAGCATTTCAGAATTTCCGAATTCCAGCATTTCCGAATTGCATTCTAGCATTTCCGCATGTGTGATGCCATCAAAGGCAGTGCCACACTGATCTATGGCACCGCCTCTGCAGACTTC
This sequence comes from Metschnikowia torresii, assembly GCA_002893725.1. Classification (NCBI taxonomy): domain Eukaryota; kingdom Fungi; phylum Ascomycota; class Pichiomycetes; order Serinales; family Metschnikowiaceae; genus Metschnikowia; species Metschnikowia torresii. The sequence continues at coordinate 1,525,884 of NXHD01000001.1, read as the reverse complement.
TGGATACAAGTACCCGCGTTACTTTGTGGGATTCGTTTACCATTAAATATCTAGAAATGGCATATTCATGGAGATAAAGTCCCGTGGCGGGCACACTGGGCTGGCGGGAGCGCTTATAAGGCATCTGGTGCGCGCACGCCCGCAACTCTCGCGTTACCCGGCGCAGGGCTAACGGCAGAGTAGTCAATTGGGGGGTGCACGGGTGCGGCTTCGCCTTACACTGCTCTTTTACGTTGGGCTTCCTTCTCTCCTCCACTTTATTTCAGTGTTGTTCTGTTCGATCCTCTCCTCGTTCTTGTTCCTTCTCACCTTTCTTCTAATTTCTTTTTTCTTTTTTCTTTTTTCTTTTCCCTTTTACTTTATTTTCCCCGTTTTCGCTCTTCTCTTCTTTTCTTCTCTCCCTTTCTCTTTCCATCTCACCACGTGCAGCGAAAGACGCCGCGGAAGTTGAAAATCGGCAGAGGCCCGCGCAAGCTGACGTCATGAGCACGGCCCGCCAGCCAACCGGGATCCAGCCATAACCGGGCCCGACATCGTCTTTAAAAAGCCGCCGATGCACTGGCCTTTCTTTCCAAGCAAAAGAGCCCCACAGGCTTTTGAGGCTCCACACTTCACACGGCACTGTGTGCAGGCGCGGCCCACCGGTTTCTCCGTGGAAGCACAACATCATGCAGCGACAAACAAAGAAGCCTGGCAACGGCCAAGGAAGCCAAGCGTCGGTGGCCAGGCCGCGCGGACCCGTTTCTGGGGTGTCGTAGCTGGCTTGTCACGTTTCTTTTATTTTCTTTTATTTTCTTTGTTTTTTTTTTCTTTTTTTTTTCTTTTTTTTTCTTATGACGTGATGTTTTGGTGGTGTGGAGAAAGATGGGCCTCAGCGGCGCCCAGATCTTGCAAAAGTAGGCAGCTCAGCATGGCACGCGACCAGAGTGAATTCTGAGTGGCCATCGCTTGGCCTGCAGCAAAAGAAGCTCCGATGCTGCGCCGGGGCGGGTTTTTCCTTGTGGATTGGTGAAGTGTGGGGCAGCACCGCCCGGGTCTCGGGCGCTCCGAAAACCGGGGGAACACCCGGGGAGCAGCGACTGCCAACCGGGGATGCCCCGGGGGAAGAACGGGGCACGCACCGGGGGATGCAACGAGGTCGGACCGCACCGGTGGGCCAAACCGCTGCAGCAGCGCCCGGCAAAGCCACACGTTCGGATATTTAGAAACACAGACACGGCGAACCCGAGCCGGCGTGGGGCACTCCTATTCGCCGACTCCGAAATCTGGGGTCGGATCAGGTGCAGTTAGCAGGCCCTGCACACAGACAGCCCGACTCGCTTTAAGAATAAGTGGGGCAAGCGGCGGGTGAACGGACGGGGCAAAATGAGCAGAGACGGCGGGACAGTGTAGTAGACACGGGCGGGATCAATAATCGCCGGTGTGTTTGGCGGCAACGGCGGCGGCGGCGTGGTAGCGGCATCTGCGCCAAAAAGCGCCATCATCGGGTGGTGAAAAACGCATGCAACTCCGAGGTTAGAGTTGCGGCGCCGGTGCGCATGGGCGGCTGCGATTGGCCACTGCGTAAACCGAGGGCCCTGTATGCACACAGGCGTGAATCTGGTGCCCATTCCCGGGCCTGCCGTCGGCTTGTTATAAAAAGGTCAAGGAGTCCCCGTACGTCACCGTTTTTTTTTCCTCTACGCCAGTCCATCCGTCTGTCCACGAACAATCAACATGTCTGCTATTCGCTCATTCCAACGTTCTGCCTTGAAGAGAGCCTTGGGTGTCAGAGGCTATGCCACCGAGCCCGTATGTTACCGTTTTTTCATCATTTCCCATCTTCTGTTTCCTTACTAACCGCGCAGACCTTGAAGGCTCGTTTGGCCGAGATCTTGCCTGAGAAGGCCGAGGAGGTCAAGCAATTGAAGAAGGAGCACGGTAAAACCGTATGTATTTGATTTTTGTTCTGTGACGCCTGCCCCTGGCGCTGCTTGACTGCCGAGGCTGTCGAGGCCATTGTGGCCGTTGCACAGCGCTGTTTCCGCCGCGAAAAAGACGGGCTGCCGTGGTTCCCGCCATGCCCGCCGTGTCTGCTCTTTTTGGTGGCGCTGCTGTCGCCGTTGCCGCTGTTTGCATGCCTTTTTACGTCCGTCGTCCACCGTGGGAAATTTTTGGACCGCGGAGTCGCGGACACGCAAGTCCGCACATGCGAGGCCGCACGCTGACGTACGCGGGCATGCAAGCGCGATTTCCGCGGAAGCTATCGCACGGCCCGGCCGGCAGTCAACGGCCGGCAGTCGGTTGCAGCGACCGGTTTTGCCGGCCGCCGTTTTCCAACGCTTACTAACCAGCACAGGTGATCGGTGAGGTTCTTTTGGAACAAGCATACGGTGGTATGCGTGGTATCAAGGGTCTCGTCTGGGAGGGTTCCGTCTTGGACCCAATCGAGGGAATCCGTTTCAGAGGCAGAACCATTCCAGACATCCAAAACGAGTTGCCAAAGGCCCCAGGTGGAAGCGAGCCCTTGCCAGAGGCTTTGTTCTGGTTGTTGTTGACCGGCGAGGTCCCAACTGACGCCCAAACCAAGGTTTTGTCCGAGGAGTTGGCTGCCAGATCCGCCTTGCCTAAGCACGTTGAGGAGTTGATTGACCGCTCTCCATCCCACTTGCACCCAATGGCCCAATTCTCCATTGCCGTCACTGCTTTGGAGTCTGAGTCCCAGTTCGCCAAGGCTTACGCCAAGGGTGTTCCAAAGTCCGAGTACTGGAAGTACACCTACGAGGACTCCATCGAGTTGTTGGCCAAGTTGCCAAACATCGCCGCCAAGATCTACAGAAACGTCTTCCACGACGGTAAGTTGGCCGGCTCCATCTCCAAGGACTTGGACTACGGTGCCAACTTGGCCACGTTGCTTGGCTACGGCGACAACAAGGAGTTCTTGGAGTTGATGAGATTGTACTTGACTATTCACTCCGACCACGAGGGTGGTAACGTCTCTGCCCACACCACCCACTTGGTTGGTTCCGCTTTGTCCTCCCCATTCTTGTCTCTCTCCGCAGGCTTGAACGGTTTGGCCGGCCCATTGCACGGCAGAGCCAACCAAGAGGTTTTGGAGTGGTTGTTCAAGTTGAGAGACGACTTGAACGGTGATCACTCTAAGGAGGCCATCGAGAAGTACTTGTGGGACACTCTTAACTCCGGCAGAGTCGTTCCAGGTTACGGTCACGCTGTCTTGAGAAAGACCGACCCTCGTTACACCGCCCAAAGAGAGTTTGCCTTGAAGCACATGCCAGACTACGAGTTGTTCAAGTTGGTGTCCAACATCTACGAGGTTGCTCCAGGTGTCTTGACCAAGCACGGTAAGACCAAGAACCCATGGCCTAACGTGGACTCCCACTCCGGCGTCTTGTTGCAATACTACGGTTTGACCGAGGAGTCCTTCTACACTGTTTTGTTTGGTGTTTCCAGAGCCTTCGGTGTCTTGCCTCAATTGATCTTGGACCGTGGTCTTGGTTTGCCAATCGAGAGACCAAAGTCCTTCTCCACCGAGAAGTACATTGAGTTGGTCAAGTCCATCGGTAAGAACTGAACGTTCAAGCGATATTTATTCGGTATATAAAATGTATCAATCACGAAGTCCTCTCATGAAGCTGGCAATGTAGAAACCGAATTGGGTAGCCAAGAAAGAAGAGCCGGAGCCAGAGCCGAAAAATAACACACCCGTACCTCCGCGACACCGCTCAGCCGGACATGAAGAGCGCTTTTTCAGCCGCCAACTGGGCCTCGCCAAAATGCTTCGAACACCCCGTCGGACGGTGGCCATTTCGGCCCGGGCGCTTGCTCAGGGCAAGGTGCTGTACTCACACACGCTACAGCTTCCACAAACGCTGTTTGCGCCCAAGTTGCCGGGAGACAAAGAGCGGAAAGCGCTCATAGAAAAGTCTGGACGGGCCCTTAATAAATGGCAGCAAAGCCAGACACGGCCTTCGAGCTTCACGCTCCACGATGGGCCGCCGTACGCCAATGGAGATTTGCATTTGGGCCACTCGCTCAACAAAATCCTCAAGGACATCATCATCAGATTCGAAATGATCCACAACGGTTCGCAGATCCGCTACGTTCCCGGGTGGGATTGTCACGGTTTGCCGATCGAAATGAAAGCCGTGGGAGACAACCGCCTGCTCTCGCCCGTGCAAGTGCGGCGCCAGTGCAGAGACTTGGCGCTGCTGATGATCGAAAAGCAGAAGCAGCAGTTTCTAGATTTCGCCGTGATGACGGATTTCGACGCCAACTACGTCACCATGAGTCACGCGTACGAGCAGTCCCAGCTCGAGGTGTTTCTCAAGTTGTTTGAGACGGGGCTCTTGTCTCGGCAGTTGAAGCCAGTGTGGTGGGGATGTGAGACACAGACGGCGTTGGCAGAGGCCGAATTGGAGTATAAGGCGGACCACAAGTCGACGGCGATTTTTGTCAAGTTTCCCTTGGCGCCGGGCGAGCTTTGCCAGCGTCTTGGCGGCAATGCCGCTGTGCTCATCTGGACATCCACGCCCTGGACCATCCCGGCCAACAAGGCCATTTGCGTCAATGAGAATCTTGAGTACACCACGCTCTTGGATTCCGCCACGGGCGAGCGCATCATTGTTGGCCGTGACTTGGCCGAGTCTTTGGTGCAGTTGCGCGAGGGTCTCTCAGTCACAAAAGACGTGATCCAAGGAACAGAATTGGTGGGTTTGCAGTATGGGAACCCCAGCAACAACTCCGCCGAGTTGTTCCCCATCTTGCACGGCGACCACGTTTTTTCTTCCGCCGGTACCGGCTTGGTGCACACGGCTCCAGCGCACGGAATGGAGGATTTCGTCATTGGCAAGCGCCACGGCCTTGAGGTGGCCTCGCTGGTGGACGGGAAGGGTCTTTACGTGGAAGCAAACATTCCCGCTGGCTACAAGGATTTGGCCGGCAGGTATGCCAACGGAAAGGCCTCCATGGCTGGTGTGTTGGAGCGTCTAGACGCACACAAGATGCTCTTCAACGTCAACAAGAGCTACAAGCATTCTTACCCGTACGACTGGCGGTCAAAAACACCCGTGATCCAGCGGGCAACACCTCAGTGGTTTGTGAATGTTGACAAGATCAAGCAGACCGCGTTGGAGCTGTTGGATAACGTTGAGTTCGTTCCAGCGAGCGGCAAAAAGAGACTCTCTTCCTTCGTCAACAACAGAGCCGAATGGTGTATCTCTAGACAAAGATCGTGGGGCGTGCCGTTGCCCGTTGTGTATCACAAAGACACGCTTGAGCCCGTGGAGGACTTCGAGACAATCAAGACCATTGTGGACAAGTTGGGCGAGTTCGGAACTGATGCTTGGTTTGAGGAGGAAGAGGACATTTCGCGTTGGTTGCCAGCAACATTGGACGGTTCCCATTACTTCAAGGGCAGGGACACGATGGATGTGTGGTTCGATTCCGGCACTTCGTGGACAACTTTGTCCAAAGGCACAGACTCATTCAGGTCCCAGGTGCCCTTGGCCGATGTTTATTTGGAGGGTAGTGATCAACACCGTGGCTGGTTTCAATCGTCTTTGCTCAACAAGATCATTGCGTCAGGAGACGGCAATTCGTACCTTCCAGTGGCACCGTTCAAGAAAATCATCACGCATGGGTTTATTCTAGACAAAAAGCTCGACAAGATGTCCAAATCCAAAGGAAACGTGATTCTGCCCCTCCAGATCATCAACGGTGGCGGCAAACCGCTAGTTCCTGCTTTGGGAACAGACGGACTCAGACTCTGGGTGGCTTCTTCCGACTATACACTGGACGTGAGCGTCAATTCCGAGGTGCTCAAAAGAGTCCAGGAGAATGTGAGGAAGTTGCGTGTCACTTTCAAGTTCATTCTTGGAAACCTCCAGGATTATGAGGGGCCTCTGCTGTATGCTGACCTCAGTCCGCTCGACAAATGGGCATTGCTCAGGCTTGACAAATTGGAAAAGAGCGTTAGCGAAGCCTACCAAAACCACAATTTCTCCAGAGTGGTCCGGGAAATCAACACGCACATTTCGAGTGACTTGAGTGCGTTGTACTTCGACATCTCCAAAGACTGTCTCTACACTAGCGCCAAAGACTCTGTTAGAAGAAGAGGTGTTCAGACTGTGTTGGAGCAGATTCTCAAGACGTATGTTGGTATTTTATCGCCCATCCAGCCCATCATTACCCAAGAAGTATGGGATGCATACCGCCTTAAGCCGGCTGCAACCGCCTCGCCGTTCATGAAAGAGTGGTCTTTTTTCAGCGTGCCGCCCGAGGCCGTTGAAAGCACTGCTGAAGAAGAGATGCAAGACATATGGGCGCTCAGAGACTCTCTTTATAAGGTCATGGAGCAGTTGAGACTTGAGGGCAAGTACAAAAACAAGCTTGAGGCGGAGGTGATTATTTTTGCACCTCCGAGTGCACTCGAGTACTTGAAGAAACACGAGACGTTTTTGGACGACTACCTTTTGGTGTCACGAGTCAAGCTTGCGGAGCCAAGCGAGGCATGTGGTGGTGCTGAGAGTGAGTGCTTCGATGTGGACCTCAAAACAGACACAGTTAAGGTGGCAGTGCAGCAGTCGCCGTCCTGTAAATGCCCTCGGTGTTGGAAGTTTGTTTCCGAGACCGAAAACCACCTTTGCGCCCGATGTGAAGCCGTGGTGTAAATAGCAGTCGGGTCAAATGATAACTAACGAGACGGCTTAGGCACGTAGAGAATCGAAGGACGAATTGAATCAATAGAATTTGATGGCCGAGGAAGTGGAACGCCCTTGCTTCGTCATTCGGTTTCCTTTTTTCTTTCTTTCTCCTCATTTTTTCCTTTTTCACCTTATTTTTATTTTTCTCTTTTGCTTCTTTACGGTCCTGTTTGAGGCAGCGCCGCCTGGGGCCTGCCAACTCTAAGGCAGAGTAAGCGTCCTTTATTAGCGCACTCGTGGGCATAATTGCAGCGCAGGAAACAGGATCATTCATTTCGCAATCGCAGGCAAGTTCAAAAATATATAAAAGCCCTATTTCGCCCGCCGTGTGGAAGCAAAAGCAGGTTGCAAAACGGCAGCACAAGACAGCACAGGGCAGCACAAGGCGGCCGCGCGCGAGGCCGATCCAGCCCACAACGCGCACGCTCTGGCCCTAGCCGGCGCCATTTCGCGGCGCGCGCGGGCGCGAGTGCCGGCGCAGCCAGCTTCGTCAGGCAGCTCGTGGGGCCTGCACTGGCCCGGCGCCCCGAAAATACAAAAAAAAACAATTCTCGCTCCGGCCCCCGCCCGGCCCCAGCTCTCTGTTTCCGCTCCACCATTGCAGTCGTGCTTCCTGGAAGCCTCAGGCTCTTCGAATATAAACCCAGCATACACACACACACATCGCCCTTTTGCTGAAACTATTCCATGAGTGTGGTGTTACAAAAGAAGGTCCTGTTGTTTCTCTCCTCCAGGGCCGAGCTCCAGGCCCGCTACGCGACGCTCAAGGATTCCGACACGGACCCGGACACAAAAGCCTGGTTGCACAATGTGTACGAATTCGACCTCTTGTGCTACGACTACGATGCCATCAAGTCCTACTATGACGTGTCCAAAAGCAAATGGCCCAGCGACTTTCGAAACTTGTTTGACGACTTTAAGCTGAGGCGCCAGCAGGTGGAGGATAAGCTCCAGATGTCTGATTTGCCCCTGTCCATGCGGGAGTTGACGGTACTCCGCCGTGAATTCAGAGAAAACGCTAAAGAGGGCGGGAAGCTTGCTTTCTCGTTGGTCTGTTCCACGTTGGACATGGCGCCGATCCTCAAGATATGCACCCAGTTTCCCCAACATGATCATCACGCGTCCCACCAACAAGAACAGAGTGTCTCTGCTTCACCGCCCAAGCCGGCTGAAACGAAAGCCAAGCTGCGTTTGCCAACATCTACCATTCCCGCCAAGCTGGCGCCGCAAGCTCCGTCACAATCCGCCAGACACCCAGCACCATCTCAGCACGCGATCCCCGCCCAAAATCCCCCATCTGAAGCACCTGTTCAGCAAATTGGCGTTGCTACTGGCACTCCAAACCCTATTTATCCAAGCGGACCAGCCGCAATGCCCATGGCTGCTCGGAACACGAACATTCGGGTTGCAACCCAGTTCCCCACACCTATCCCAGCTGTCCAACTGAATCCATCAACCACGACAAACCCCATCGCCGGTGCGCCCAGCTCCTCGAGTTTCCCATTACAAAATGAAGATTTGTCTCGGCCTGTTGTTTCTTCCGCAAGAAAGAATAGCCCTCCGCTGAGTCATTCGTCCACATTGAAGGAGGCCGTGAAGACACTGGGATCTCCTATGTCCCCTGTTACAGCTCCTCCCAGCGGCGCCAAAAGCAGACAGGAAGCACAGTCATTGGCAAAATCTGGCTCAACTCAAGGAGCTTCATCAACTCCCACCCACATGTCCTCCGGGAGAGGCAAATCTCAAAGTCCGAGCGCATCGCAGAACAATCACAGAAGTGAAAGCCACTCGGGATATAATAAGGCTTACAATGGCTCCGAAGAATATTCATTTCACAAATTCCCGGGCTGGTCCAGAGAGCATATTCAATTAATCGTCAAGGCTCTATACGCTCATCCCAATGATGCCGTCCCCGCTGTTCAACGAGCACTTTCAGTCAAGTTTGGCTTCTCTGTCACACCACTCACTGCAAAAACTTTACTTCATCATTACGGCTTGACGGCAGCATCTACAAAAACTTATAAGTCCTACAACAATTTTTTTAATGTCATAGCCATGCACCTCTACCAACACCGCAAGAAATATGTGTCGGTGCCTTGGGCTGATCTACGTCAGCAGTTTGCCCGGAAATCGAATATTTTCCTTGAAGACTGGGAGCTCAAGGGAAGATACTACTTATTCTTGCTTCATATACGGATTTATGGTGCAGAGGGAGAGCCTTTATCGAATTATAATGATTTGGTCAATGGTTATCAGAAGAGCATAAGAGATCAACTTTCGAAGGAAGACACACCAGAAATCATTGGGGAGAATCTTCCACCCAATAATGCTCGCAAACCTCCGGGATCTCCGCTTTACTTCGCGGAGCAATCTAATCAAGCAAAAACCACCCCCACCGGACCGTTCACGCCAGAAGTGGTGCAAGTGATCAACGAAGGATTGCTGCTTGTTGGCAACGTCCCCAATAGAATGTTGGTGTTGCTGCATTACGTCAATCTCCGTCTTCTGGTTTTGTTGGATCCCGGGGTAATTGAGGAGTACCTAGCTCATCAACCGGCCCAACTGAACACGCCTGATTCTTCGAAGAAGAAGAAGATGAAGCGACCACTAAAAGTCCCGCTCAGCGAAGAAGAAATGTCTAAGCGAGCAAAAAATGACACAGTGGTTCAATTATTACGATCAACCGACTTCGATGAGATTTTGCAGACAATTGACGAACATGCTTTTGATGACGACCACTACCGAAAGAGATTGCCAGAAAGAGTGTTAACAACATTTTGGAATTTTGACAAGTCGAAAAGTATAGTCTCTGTGATCGAGCTCATGAATTTCATTCCTAGTCATGCTGATACAACCACCTCTCGCATTGCTCGGCTCAACATCATCAACCTTCTAATCCTCAAGTTTCTTCGAAAGCACGATGTCAAAGTCACGGAAAATCTTTTGCGGGGCAGATTGAAGAGAATGATGGAGCTTGACGTCTTCAACGAGTCTGAACTCAACCTTTTGAAGCAGAACCTTGAAAGGAGGCCCACCTGACTACTAATAAACCAAATCCTGTATGAAAACATCAAACCACAAGGCCTCGTTTATCGAAAGTGGGTTTATATTTAAACATTTCTGTATTTCATGTAATGCGGTGTGAAAAGCACATAATGCTATATATTATACAACGATCAACCTCCAAAATCTACTTCTTTCCGCTCATTAACTGATTGAGCAATTGCGAGCTGGAGGATTGAGCTTGCAGAGTTTGATGCAGCAGGATGTTATCCACGTTCTTTCCAAATAAACCTGGAGGAGGTGGGGTAGATGTTTTGCTTCTTTCTGACAACCTCAAGTTACTGAGATGGGATGCAAGTTGTGGCGTAGGTCCACTTTTACTAGATTGTTGACCAGAGTTTTGTGAGTTCAACTGTCTTGCAGCAATTTGCTGCTGCTGCTGTTGTTGTTGTTGTTGTTGCTGTTGAAGCTGCATCAATAGCATTTGCAGCTGTTGAGAGGATGCATTTTCAGGCAAGTGATTCACATGCATCCTTTGGTTCATCATAGGTGCTTGGGAATGCAATTGAGTGCTTTGTTGCGACTGGTTGATACCTTGAGCTTGAGCTTGGGCCAAAGCACGGGCGTGAGCTTGAGCTTGGGCATGAGCTTGAGCCTGAGCGTGAGCTTGAGCTTGGGCATGAGCCTGAGCCTGGGCTTGAGCCTGGGCTTGTGCGTGAGCCTGAGCCTGGGCTTGAGCTTGAGCCTGCGCTTGAGCCTGAGCTTGGGCTTGAGCCTGTACGTGGGCCTGGGCCTGAGCTTGGGCCTGAGCTTGAATCTGGGCGTCTTTCAGTTGCTGCTGCTGCTGCAAAAATTGCTGTTGCTGAGTGAGTGGCAGACTCAGGTAGGCCAAGTGGTATTTCTTCATGGGCCTCAATAGGAAGCGCTCGATGATGTGAATCGAGAGAACCTTCTCCTCTTCGAGAGTGGAGCTTTTGTCGTATGCGATACTCTCGTCGAAATGGAAGAGTGGCGGAGGTGCCTCACTCATTTCACCAAAGTACACCTTGAGCTTGGACTTGGACTCGGCGAGCGCACGCAATCTCTCGCTGCAATCATCAACAAACTGGAGCACTGAGTTGTCGTCGATGTCTATGTCATCAGGCAACATGACACCGTCCTTGTTGGATCTTCCCTTGGATTTTTTGATGTCCTTGCGCTGGTTCTTCTGTTCCTTGAAGATTTCGCCTAACGTGGGGAAGGCAGCCGCGTTGGCCAACGGCGCGTTGCTCATGGAAGGCGACGCGTGCGGCAACTCGGAGGAAGCCAGGGACTTGGCCCAGTGGGCTGTGGCCGGAAGAACAGGTGCTGCGGATGCCATCACCGGCGTGTTGCCCGAAAGCACGTTCAACGAGCCGGCGTTGGCGCGGTCGTCCTCGAAATGCATGTCGTCGTCGGTGTGGTAGCCGACCAAGTTCAGGCTGCTGCCGTCTTGCAGGCCAATCATGCCCATTTTAATGCCCTGCTGCGTGGACAAGTCCTTTCTGGTGTACGAGTCCGCCTCCTCGCCAGGCTCGTGGAGGAACATACAGTTTGGATTAGGACACGAGTGGCCGCGCAAGTACGACAGGCAATACTTAGTTGTGCCGTGGGCGGCACGCAAAACTCGGCCGTCACAAAGCGAGCCATCAAGCTCGCTGATGCAGCGGGAGGCGTCCTCTTTGCGGGTAAACGTGACGTAAACCACGATGCTCTGGCTGGAGCTGGCACTCGGGTGGCCGGAGGGCGCCTTGCGGTTGATGACGATCTTCAGGATCTTGCCGTACTGGCCAAAGTACTTGTCGGAGCGCAAAACGGAGTGCAAGTCTTCGGAGGCACAAGGGGGATTCAACCCTGTGACGTACACCAAGTTCTTCTGCACCACGCGGAGGCCGGCCAAGTGCTTTTTGCTGGCGATCTCCAGCTCCTTCTTCTCCTTTTCTTTTTGCTTCTTTTCCCGCTCGCGCTTCTCCTTCTTAAACTGCTGCATTTTGTACTCCTCCACGGTCAACGTTTTGTACTCGACGCTTTCGTCGTCATAGAGGCGTCTGCAGCCGGGACACCGGCCGTTCAACTCGGGGTTCTGGCGGATGTTGTTGTAGCAAAACTGGCAGATCTGGTAGCCACACGGGCAGGGCTTAAAGTTTTTGTCGGAAATGTCCATTTCCTCGACACATAGTGGGCTGCGGTGTTAGTAGGGGCGGGGCGGCGGAATCACGTGCGCTGACATACCAATACTCTACCTCCTCATCGGAGATGAACAGGTCTTCGGGAGGAACCATGGCTTTGGTGGAGAAATGGCTGGCCACCGTTGACTTCTCGAGTTAGGGCGAGCGGCGCACGACGGCGCGCACGTGAAACAGTGTACTGGTGCAAGAGTCTGGGTGCACGGGTGTTGAGGTAGAGAGGCACGGGTCCACGGTGGATCAAGCGAGCGTTTCCTGGCCACTTGAAACCCCAATGTCGTTCTTTGTGGAGCTCTGGGAGTCCATTTTCACGCCCGGCACCACGCCGGCGTTGCTCAAGGCCACGCACGCATCATTTGTGCTTCTCCTCTTGTCCTTGCTGTTTCTTGTGTACTACACGCGGTCCATCCACTTTGTCAATCTCTTCGTGATAGCGCTGTTGCTTTGGGCAGCTGTGATTTGGTTTGTCAACGAATTGAAGATGGCGAAACTCAAGGATAATGATGAGTTGGCTGACGGGGCGGAGCCAGAGAAAGAGGCGGACGAAAAGGTGAAGAAGTTGGAGAAAGAGAAAGAGGTAAAGACAGAGGCTGTATCGACCGGTGCCCGGGTATCGCGTCCGGCCACCAGCAAGAGAAAGGCGTGATTGTTGTTAATAGAGAGCTAGACTCCAGCGCTAGCTCGTAGTAATATATGGATATATACGAGGCTGATCGTAGAGGAGTGAAAGAGACCGACGGGTAGAAGCGGAAAAGGGAAGAGGAGAAATGAACGAAGAAGAAAGGCCAAAGAGGGGGGTAGGAGAAAAAGCAGGAGAAAGGAAAAAGCATAAAGAAAGAAGAAAATGCAGAAGCAAAAAGAAAGAAGCAAAAAGAAAGAAGAAAAGTCGAAAGACGCTGGTGATAGATGTCAGTGTCAGTAGACACTACTGCCAGATAGTGACACACACGTAGACGAGAGAAAGCACAGAAAAAAAAAAATAAAACTCCAAATGAGTTTTTGAAAAAGTACAAGAGAAATCAAAAAATGAAAATCAATCATAGAGTCATTCAATCGCCAGCTCCAATTGCCATTTCAGTGCCCCATCTCCATCGCCAGCGCGCGCTCATCAGCCGTTCGGTTCTAGCCGCTCCAGCCTTGCATCATCCTCGTCCTCCTTTCCAGATTTCCAATTCTGCTCAAATTTCTAATCCTTTTCCAGCTTTTCACCTCCAGCCTTCTCTCTTCTTCTCTCGCTTTTTTTTTTCCTCTCGCCATTCCCTCTGCTTCAATGAGCTTTCGCTACGCCCTACAATCCTATATCGACCGTCCCGCCGGCCCAGCCGTGCTCCATCACGACAAACACCACGTCATCATTACAGACAAATTCCCCAAGGCCACGCGACATTACCTCGTGCTTCCGCGAGACGAAAACATGACGTTGGTGCACCCGCTCCACGCTTTTGCTGATGTGACCGTCTATGAACGCACCGCCGCCGCCGTGGACACCGCCAAAGCGCTCATGATGGCGAGTTTGGTCCGCGAAGGGCTTGTGGACTCCGACCCCGCGGCCCAGCGCCGTTTTGAGGCCGACTTCGTCCAGGCGGGCGTCCATAGCGTGCCCTCCATGGCCAACTTGCACGTGCACGTGATCACCAGGGACTTCCACTCGCCGCTGATGAAACGGGCACGGCATTATCAGTCTTTTACCACGCCGTTTTTCGTTCCTTTCGAGAGCTTGCGGCCTGGAAGAAAAAGCAAAGAAAGTGAAGAGTGTGGAAAAGGTGAAAAACGCAGAGATGGCTGTGATCACGGCGGTGGAGAGACCGGAAATCACACCCGCTGCGAAAAAGAGACCGGGTGTGGCCGAAAAGAGACCGGGGGTGGGCGCGAAAAAGAGACCGGGGGTGGGCGCGGAAAACCGGCCCTGATCGGCGCCGCCAATGACTCCGAAATCGACTCCGCAACCAACTCCGACTCCGCAATCGACTCTGCATCCGATACCGGCTCCGACTCCACCGGCGGCTCCTCCAACAGCCTGCACGGGGCACATTTAATTGTAGGGAACGCGATGTTAGGAGCTCAAAAGGGTCCGTGGGGGAGCGCGCCGGATATTAAAATGGCCAAGACAAAAAAGACGTCTTTCGACGCGCAACCAGCGCTAGTGTGCACATACTGCGGACAAAATTTTGGGGGCCGCTTTGCGACACTCAAGCGGCACCTAGCGGAGGAATTTGCTGCCCACTTCCCTCGGAACTGCAGAGGCATCCCGATATGACTCGCTTCCTGCCGCCCGCTGCGCAAGTCCTCGATTGTACGCTGCGTATCTGCAAATGGCGGGGCACGCTTGTCTTCCGGCCGTGACACTCGCGCATGCACCCCGCCCGTCTGCACACAGTAGGGGCGGAGTGTACCTCGCGGATGATAGCGAGAATTGTTCCGGCGCGCACATTAATCCGCGCCCCACAAGCGCAAACAGCGCACAAAGTGCAAAACCGCGTGGTCTCGGCTTGCTACTTTTCGTGCAGCCTCTGCTTTTTGCTTTCTTCTGCTTGGCACGCCTTTGAGGCAAATGCACCGGCTGCTGGTCCATTCGTGGGGCACGCAAGGTTTCCTCTGTCGTGTGCATGTGCGTCGCCCTTACCATGTGCAGTAGTGACGTGTATAGGAAATACGATGGCCCAACGCAGAGAATCGGAGGCGGGTGGGCGCTTTCGGGATTGCCCCCGGAAAAAAACGCACCTGTCATGCACGGAAGCCAGCACGAACGACGGGGTAGACGAAGATGGACCTCGGCGCCAGAGTGGAGGAGCAAATCGGCCACGCTTGCCCATGTGGCCTGCTCTGTCCAGCTCCCCTGGTTTTCACACTGCCCACTGAAAGTTGAGCGTCTCACGACGCTCGGTGACGAGCGACGCTTGAGATATGCATGACGTGGGCCTGAAAATAATAACCCCACTGGGGTACACGAATTTCCGGCACATAGGCGCGCAATTTCTCGCTCTTGCAGACCGACACACCGGACATGCATGCGCGTCGATCCCGGATTATCAAGGACCCCATTGCGCTAAGAATTTGTGCTATATAAGCCGGGCCTGCCGCCGAAATGTGGCTGTCCATCAATTCGCGGTTCAGTTCCACTATGAGTATTCTCGAAGCCAAGGACCCCAAAGATACCTCGTCCTTCGAGGATTTGCAGCACGAAATTAAGGTCGACAACCACAAGATCGACCACGAAGTTGTGAGACACAACTTCAACTTTGACAAGGAATTCGAGGAGTTGGAGATTTTGGCCGCCCAGGTCGCGGAGAAGCCCACGCTCGTCGACAGACTCTTGTCGTGCGAGTACAAGCTTGAGTTCAAAAATAAAAACCACATGGTGTGGCTCTTGGGTGCCTTTGCCGCAGCAGCTGGTTTATTGTCCGGCTTGGACCAGTCTATTATTTCCGGTGCATCCATCGGAATGGACAAGGCCTTGAACTTGTCTACACACGAGGCCTCGTTGGTGTCTTCGCTCATGCCCTTGGGCGCCATGGCCGGTTCCATGATCATGACACCGCTCAACGAATTTTTTGGCAGAAGATCCTCCTTGATCATCTCCTGTATCTGGTACACCATTGGCGCTGGATTGTGTGCTGGTGCCCGTGGTCACGAGATGATGTACGCCGGCAGATTTATGCTTGGTATTGGTGTTGGTATCGAAGGTGGATGTGTGGGTATCTACATCTCCGAGTCTGTTCCTGCCAACGTCAGAGGCTCCATTGTGTCCATGTACCAGTTCAACATTGCTTTGGGTGAGGTGCTTGGCTACGCCGTCGCTGCCATTTTCTACGAGGTCCACGGCGGCTGGCGTTTCATGGTTGGTTCTTCTTTGGTCTTCTCGACGCTCTTGTTTACTGGTTTGTTCTTTTTGCCTGAATCCCCCCGTTGGTTGGTGCACAAGGGCCGTTACGGAATGGCCTACCTAGTGTGGAAGAGATTGAGAGACATCAACGATGACAACGCCAAGCTCGAGTTCTTGGAAATGAGACAGGCTGCTTTCCAAGAGACCGAGAGACGTGCCCAGGAATCCCGCTTCGCCAGCTGGGGTGAATTATTCTTCATTCCAAGAAACAGAAGAGCCCTCACGTACGCCGTCATCATGGTTACTTTGGGTCAATTGACCGGTGTCAACGCCGTCATGTACTATATGTCCACGCTTATGGGTGCCATTGGCTTCAGCGAGAAGAACTCCATTTTCATGTCGTTGGTTGGCGGTGGCTCTTTGCTTATCGGTACCATTCCGGCCATCTTGTGGATGGACCGTTTCGGTAGAAGAGTGTGGGGCTACAACATTGTTGGATTCTTCGTTGGTTTGGTGCTTGTTGGTGTCGGCTACCGTTTCAACCCTGTGACGCAAAAGGCTGCATCCGAGGGCGTGTACTTGACGGGTCTCATCATTTACTTCTTGTTCTTTGGTTCTTACTCCACGTTGACGTGGGTCGTTCCTTCCGAGTCTTTTGACTTGAAGACCAGATCGTTGGGTATGACCATCTGTTCGCTGTTCCTTTACTTGTGGTCGTTCACCGTCACCTACAACTTCTCCAAAATGTCCGCCGCCTTCACCTACACCGGCTTGACCTTGGGATTCTATGGAGGAATCGCTTTTCTTGGTTTCATCTATCAGGTCTTGTTCATGCCTGAGACGAAGGACAAGACCTTGGAGGAGATTGACGACATTTTCAATCGCTCCGCCTTCTCGCTTGCACGTGAAAACATCTCCAACTTGAAGAAGGGAATCTGGTAAATAGTTTGGATTATATTAGCATCGGTAGTCTTGGACAGCCGTAGGTGATGTGGTGATGTATTATTTTGTTATTTGCTAGCGCAGGCAATCTAGCCATGCATCAATTCCAATCACGTATGGGCGTATTCAATCTAGCCATGCATCAATTTTGGTAATTTGACGGCCGGTTCTTGGCTAAGATACGGCTGAGTAGCTTTGGTGATGTAGCCCAGTGATTGCGGCCGACCGCGCTTGTGCACCCGTGCACCGCGGCTCATCTCATCAGCGCCCGAGATGGTCCCAGACCACCCTGGACAGATGGCAAAACGAATTTTGGGCGGCATCTTCGTGCTGTCAATCGCCCCGATCAATGACGGCACAGACTTGAAGGCCGAGTACGGCATCACGCACGTGCTTTCGGTTGTTCCCGGCGCTTTGCCTCCACACATCTCTGCCGACTATGCTCATCATCAAGTGGAAGTGTTGGACGACGAAAACGCCAATCTTATCGAGCACTTCCCCGAGTGCGGGCGCTTCATCGACCAGGCGCTTTTTGGCGATGCCACGCCGGCCAAAACAGTGAAGCATTCAGGCGCTGTGTTGATCCACTGTGCCCAGGGCCAGTCCCGGTCGGTGGCCGTGGCCGTGGCTTACTTAACACACCGTTACGGGCTCACATACGAGCAGGGATTGCACGCGGTGAAACGGAAGATCGCTGGTGCCCAGCCCAACGACGGCTTTGTCGAGCAGTTGCGGTTGTACATCGACATGGGCCACATGGTGGACACGTCTGATAAACGGTACCGTGACTTTCTTGTGGCGAAAAGCCTCAAGGAGGACCCCTCGGGCCAGCAGTTGCGGGAGCTCGAATTGTGGAACCGAGCCACGAGAGCCGGCGACAGCAACACTCTGGACAGCACGGGCAACACAGATAGCATCAACCTCCGTTGCAAGAGATGCCGCCACGTTCTAGCGACGCACGCGGACATCGAGAAACACGAAATGCCCGGCGAAGACTCGCGGCAGTCGCAGTTCATCAAGCGGGCGCCCAACTCGCGGCGGGTGATTCTGGCCATCGACGCCTCAAAAACATGCTCGCACTTTTTCGTGGGCGAGCCTTTGGCGTGGATGGCCGAGGAGCTTGAGAATCAGGATATCGAGGGTAAGTTCGCATGCCCCAAGTGCCAGGCGAAGGTTGGCGGGTACAGCTGGAAGGGCTCGCGGTGCTCTTGCGGCAAATGGATGATTCCTGCGCTCCACTTGCAGAGCGCCAAGGTGGATGCCATGAGGAGGATATAGGAGGTAAAATCACAAGAATGAAGATAAGAATGCATAGAAAGGAACATAGAAATAGCCCAGAAGCCAGTTGTAGTGGAAGGCTGTAGGTTTAGGAGGTGACGACAATTCTCAGTGTCCAGATTCTGTGACTCCAAGTCTATGTGACTCAAAGTCTAGATGACCCCAAAATTCTGGATATACATTTCCGTGAGTGTCCATCTTTCGGAGTGTTCATCATCCTGAGTGTCCAGACCTCTGCGTCCAAAAGTCTGTGTCCAGACATTTGCGTCCGAGATTCTGTCTTCAGACATCTGCGCCCGAAATTCTGTGTCCAGACATCTACGTCCAAAAGTCTGTGTCCAGAGATCTGTGCCCAGAAATCTGTATTCCGAACTTTGAACAGCTAGATGCCTCAGTCATCAAACGTCATGTCCAAATCAGACTCAAACGCACCAGGCATGGCGCCATTAGCCGTGCTGGTAGACACCTGGCGGCTAGAGCCGGCGGCGCCAAGCCAGTTGGACGTGTTTCCCGCAAAATTCCCATCGAGCGAATGGTCCTCCTGATACTCCACATCTTCGGCCATAAACGCGTCCGGCGTGTCGGATTCAAAGCTGTCGCCCGCCTCCGAGCTGCTGCCATCGGCGTCCGGCACCAACGCGTCCAAATCATGCTCCATGGCGGACGGAAACAGGAGAGATTCGCTGTGGACAGGCCCCACTGCGTGTGCACCATCGGCAGGAGCATTCGACACCGACATGGCCGACACAGAAGCGGAAACCGCCAGGTTCTCGGCCTGCACGGCCTGCTCGTCGTCGTCGTCAAGCTGAGCGTCGTCGTCGAGCTGTCGCATGGTTCTGTTGATGCCAATGGGCGCTAGCGTATCATAGCCGGCGGCCTTGACGCGGCGGAGGATGTTGAGGCGGCGCAGCGAGCGTGGAGACAAAAGCGGCACGTCAAACACGCCCGCACGTGAGGCCCTCTGGCGGGCGTGGTGGTAATCGGAGTCGGCGATGCTCAGGCCGCTTTGGTAGGCTGGATAGGCCAGGAGCGGCGGCGCAAAGGGCGCAATTTCGGACAGAATCTCAGGGGCAGCGTGGCCGTGGGTGTGGAGCGCGTTGGAAGGGGCGGGCACCGCCTGGGCGCCGGTTAGGCCGGGCGGCACGGCTTTTTCGTGGACCCTTGGTGTCCATTGTGGGTGGTGTTTCCATGGAGCACGGCCGTCCAAAAGTGCGGAGGGCGACGAAAGCATGAAAATTGGGCGACGACGGAAAAAGGAAGGTAGCGAAATGGCGATCAGCAAACGGGCGCTAGAAAAGGCCCAGGAAAGCGTGGAGAAAGATGAGAATCGAGGAAGAGATGGGGTTGGTTCGAAGACGCGGAGTGTTGATGCGCGCGATGGAATGTGGGGAGAAGAAAGAAAGAAAGCAGGAAGCAAAGAAACAGGAGAGAAGAAAGAAAAAATTAGAAAGAAAAAAGCGGTAGAATGAAAAAGTGAGGAAAGTTATTTTATTCACTGGGAACTTTGAGGACGTAGAAGGCGTGGCGTGTTTTGCAAGCTAGCCGCTTCAAGCAGCATGGCCTGCGTCTTTAGTAAAACACAACTAGCCAGATATTCCAGCAAGCTGTTCTCGATCTCACATCCCTTGAAACAAGCACTTTTTCGAAGCACTTTTTGGTATTCTTTGGCAGCTCTTTGTTTGAAGCTTTTCCTTTCGGAGCTACTACCATGATCATTCCATTGCCCAAGCCGCTGCTCTATTCAGACCCTCTATTTTCAACACGCGACCCATATATCTAGCACCCATCGTCGGTAAGAACATACTCGTCCAAAATCTCCTGCTTGGACGCACGCACCGGCCACACAAAACCCTCGCCGGCGCCTGCAAGCGTCACCGTACAGCCATAGCACACATCCAAGGGTTCTGCCGAGGCCAGGCCCGTCGCATCACCCGCCGCAGCATCCGCAGCCGCCGCCGCCATCTTCTCGGAATAGGCCCGCTCGGAATCGGCAGTCAAAGGCGCGGCGGTGCTGACGGTGATGTTTCGAAGCCACGCGCGAGCATCGTGGAAAATGCCGCCGCCACACACGCGGCAGAGGGCCAACGGCTCGGCCGTGGCGGCGCCCAACTTCTCGGCCGTCTTGACGACCGTCGACGCCGTCGACGCGTAGCCCGTGGCGTCGAGATCACGGAAATATCGCGTGGTGAGCTCGTTGACCGTCATATGCTTGGCCGGTTTGGGCCGTGCCGCTTCTTCGTCGGAAGCGGCGTATTCCGAGAGCCCGTCCGAAAGTGCAAGCACTGCCGCCACCTCGGCGAAGAGAGCGTCCCGGAGCGAGAAGATTGTATGGACCTTTTGGCCACCCACATCCACCGTATGGTCTGCCACTGCCTGAGGCAAACGCAGCCCTCGGCCTTTGACAGTGAGCGCAAGCACCTCGTTGGCAAGCCGTGTCATGCTGTGGCCGTACAACACCGTCTGGCAGCGCTGGGCCACGGCTGTATGGAGCACAATGTCTTCGTACACCACGGCCTGGAGATCGGCCCGCAGAGACCGGCTGGCGGCGGTGGCAAGGAGCTGCAGTACGGAAAGAACAGTTCCATTAGGGCCATTTTGTTCGGAAGAGCCATTTTTCTCCGCGGTTCCAGCTGCTTTTTCGGCCTGGCCCACAACATCAAACTCGGCGCTCACTCGTAGCGCCATGCGCTCCGAAACCGTATAATCATCCATGGTGGTCTCCACGTACTCAATATGTACGGGCGCATAGCGGCGGCACAACTGTTCGAAGTCGGCGGCCCGCGACTGCCCGTTTTCGGCCAAGTGCATCACCACCAAATCGAAGCCCTGTTTGCCTTTGTGGGCTGTGTTCTGCTCGCGGAGAAGCGACGCTACCATGTCGAACAACACAAGCGAAGAAACGCCGAAAGAGAGCGGTAGAAGTACCCGTTGAGCGCCAACACGCTCGGCCACCGCGCCGTACTTGACTTTGTAGCGCTCATCTTGCATGTGTTTGCGCTGCTTGCCACGGATGAAAAAGACAAAGCAGGCGCCGCAAAACGCTTCTTTTCGAGATGCCAAAACTGCGGGAACGGCTTTGCACCGCTGGCACGTGGGCCCGTCGTCGCTAGCCAAATATTGCACGGGCTGAGACATGGCTATGGCTTTTGGCTGGAGATGGTTGGCGATGGAGATGGCGATGATGTGCGCGGCGGGTCACGTGAGCGGCATCGAGGCCATCGTCAATTATACGCCAGTGAACAAAAACAGGGGTGTGAAAAGGCATCATGTTTTTACAACGCAACGAGGCGTTCACTGAAGCCCAACTCGAAGAGAAGCTGATCGAGCTGCCATCACGCCTGCTGCAGCAGTGACTGCGCCTATGGTCCGAGAGTGGCTGGTGCACCGGAGTGCTTAAGGTTGGTGTACACACAACAAAAGCACACCAAAGCGCCTTGATGCATGTTATGAGCGGAGCAGCACGGCACTTAAATTTACGTCCACTAAATTTGGTTCAGTTTTCCTCGGTGTGGGCATCGGCACTGCGCCAGGCGGCTCGGCATTTGCTTCGGCGACTGACCACGCACAGGCGCTTCCACGCGCCACGCGCGATCCCGCACCCATGCATAATGCCAAGCCACACGCAGTCCGCTGACGAATTCCGGTCCGCCACAGTCTAATCTGCGGCGGCAGTTCTCACTGAAAACTCATCGAAAAAAGCTGCTCCTAGACTGAGGTCGGCCGTGAAAACATCTCAGCCCCAATTCTCGGCTACCTGGTCCTCACATTTGTGTGTGAAACGAGATCTCGCTCTCATGCCAGGAACAGCGCGTCACCCTGCATGCGCACAGCCTGGCGGTGGATCATGCTTCCATCAAAGCCGGCCCACTGTGCAGCCGGGCACCTGTACAAGGTCCCCCTTGCCAGCTTCGCCGACGGCAGAAAATTATAAATAGCGGGGTGTGCCCTCAATTCCACAAACCAATTTGGTAACAATTTGCTAAAAATGTCTGCTAACGAGTTTTATTCTTCCGGCGAACAAGGAGAAAGATCCAACTACCCACAACAATCCCAGCAATCCCAGCAGCAAGCTGGTGGTGAAGATGGCGACAGAGGCTTGATTTCCACCGTTGTTGGTGGTGCTGCCGGTGCATACGGTGGTGGCAAGCTTGGAGGCAACAACCACTCCACCCTCGGTAAGATTGCCGGTGGTCTTTTCGGTGCTGTTGCTGCCAACAAGATCGAGGACAAGTTTGAGGACAGAAAGGAGGAGACCGGAAGCTTCTTCGGTCACCATGGCAACCATGGCGGCAACCACGGCGGCAGAAACGACTACAACCAGCAAGGCGGCTACGGCGGCCACGGCCAGGGCGGCCAAGGTGGCCGTGGCGGCCCAGGTGGCTTTGACCAAGGCAGAAACGACTTCGGTGGCCGTGGCGGTCCAGGTGGTCCAGGTGGTCCAGGCGGTCCAGGTGGATTCGGTGGCCAAGGCGGTCCAGGTGGTTACGGCGGTCCAGGTGGATTCGGTGGCCAAGGCGGTCCGGGTGGTTACGGCCAAGGTCAAGGCGGCCCAGGTGGCTACGGTCAAGGCCAGGGCGGTCGTGGTGGTTGGTAAACACCGACGCAATCAGAAAAAAAATCACAGTTTATAAAATTGCAATACAAGAGCTTAAGTATTCCTTATGTAGTGTACTAATGTCAGTCATGCCTGCAGAATGCCCGTGAGCAGAACTAGTCCGGCGGTCGGCAACCGCCCAGCCAACGTAAATTTGAATCATGGAAATATCACACGCTCAGCTTCCGCGTTTGTTATAACCTGGCTTTCGAAATCTGCCCGCGTTAGGTACTAACTTCTCTGATCCACATTAGCAAGTATGGATAGCCAAAGCCCGGACACGTGCTCCGCGCACGTGCGTTGATGCCTGATCAGAAGGCCGCACGCAACGGGTGGCCAACCATGACAAAATGGCTACCGATAGATCCAGCTCGCCGCTAGAAAATGATAAAGTGATCACGAAGAAAGAAGACGTCAACTTCACTCAGGGTGGCGTGGAAGACTTCAAATTCTACCCCGACAATCCAACGAGTCATCGTCACAAGCACAAATGGGTCAACAAGGGAGCGTCCAAGTTCTATGATCCTTGTGAAGAGAGTAGGCAGGCGTCCATCAATTGCGTGATGCGCAACCAAGAAGACAAAACTGTGTGTCAGGAGTTTTTCGACGCCTACCGTGAATGTTCGAAGGACTTCTTCGCCAAGAAGCGGGAAGACAAGCGGAAGGGAAACAAAGGATGGGGTTCGTGGTAAGCGCCTTATGAAAATTCGAGTTTTCCGTCTGAATGCTGGGAAACATAGGCGGAAGAACCTCTTCTGCATGTGCCGTAGAGTTTGGTCGGCACATTCATCATGAACGGGTCCTCCAAAAATCGGTTATTTTGAAGCGACGGATACTCATCAAGTAGGGCCTCGCTCTGAAGCTCGCTGTCCTTCATCAACGAGTGTGTGGCAAAACGAAAATCGTACTGCAGCCGTGTGTTCTCCATTTCGAGGCGTCCGGCCTGCCTGTCCAACGAGCAGACGAAAATGGCATGCTTTGCATCTATTGCGCCGGTTCGGATCTGGAGGTTGCTGAACTTTTTTATCGAAAGCGCAATGTTGCTTTTATCGGGTATCAACTTGCAAACCATCGAAAACACCAGGTCTAGTGCCTGCACTAGATCTACCTTGACTGTAAATAGGGTGTAGTTGAGCTGCAAGTTCAATAAGCAATTATCAGAGCAAGTGATGTATTCACAGAGCTTTTCACATAGTTTGGCATTCCACTCAGACAAAAAAGAAGTTCGAAAGTAGTTGGATCGAGGCTCATTGCTAAGTCGTTCCTCGACCTCCTTCTCCACCCGGCGCGAGATTTCTGTCACCATATCCACATTCATGTGCCGAAGGTCATCGAAATGCTTGACGATATGGTAAATCAGATCCTTCATGTTTCGGGCAAGCTCGTGAACCAGTTCTTGCTCAAGCTTGGAAAGGTTGTGGAATTCTTTTAAATTTCGATCAACGAAATTCAAATAATTGACGAAAAAAGCCTCTGTGAATTCGTGAAACGGCCTCACGCGGAGCCACTCGCCAAGCTGGAACCTTATGTTTTCGTTTCTGGCCCAAATGAATCTTGGGTTACTCATCTCCGGCCGCAGCAGAAGGAAGCGCAAATCGTGTTTGTGGAAGTCGATCAACTCTCCGACAAACGGGATATTCACATCGTTTCTGTCGCATGATTGCGTGAATGAGCTGGCCTGCTTCTCGAACTCGCCCATTACTTCAAGAAGTATAGTGTACTTCGCTTGTAACAATTTGCCCATCGTGTTAGACGAATGGTTGAGACGTGGCGCACCGCAGAGGTAATGGAGAAAGTCACAGACAAAATTCAATTTGCTGGAATTTAGCTTCAGTGAATGTATAGTGAAGTGACCATTTAGCACCTTCTGGCTGTTGTTCACCTCCGAGAAAATTAGGTCAATGTGCGTATCACCAGCCTTGGACTCGTTTTGAGGAGCAGTGAGACGAAATCTCGAGCCGCTCCTTAGGAATGAACATGGAAACCCGGCCAAAATCTTGAGCTTCTCATTTTTCGATACGCACTGTAGCTGGGAACTTGTGGCTGCGGACTGGAAACCGAATGGATCAGCCGGAACCCTGGACGAAGCCACAAGTTTTCTCTTTTTGGCCAGCTTCAATGTGTCATGCCCCACTTTTCGCTTGAGACGCGCAGCGCCGGCCAAAGCCGCGTCACGATTGATATTGCCAGGTGAGACAGGCAGTTCCCAAAGCTTTCTGCCTCGAACTGTTAGAAGAAACGCATCGAGGCGGGAAGCCAAGTTGAAGTGCTTGCGTGCAGAGCAGCAGCGGTGCTTGCTGGAGAAGTTGTACACCGTGCAGAATTGATGGCTGGTGTAGATCGGCGACTTGCCTAAGGAAGGCGAGTTGAACCGTATGGCATTCACAAGCGCTCCGAAGTCGTGCTGCAACGAGGAGATCAGGGCGCCGAGTTTCTGGCGGGCCCGCTCCGAGTGCTTGAGGCGAATGGCATTTTGGCGCCGGAGTGGGTAGGCGGCCGAGGCGTGGCCAGGGCGGTCGCCGCTGCTGCGCGAGCCCACCAAAGTGTTGCGGTTGGTGGTGTTGTGTCTCGCAGACGAGAGCAAGAGGCGCTGGGCCACGTTGATGGAGTTGAGCATGGCGGGCCGGTCAAAGCCGTCGTGGGCGGCCAGGCCCCAGATGTGCGGAGGGACCGCGTCGTCGTCGCTGGCGGAAGCAGAGTCGATATCCTCCTCGGTGTCGTCGTCAGCACTGGCGGCATCGTCGACGTAGTCAGCCTCGTCCTCGTCTCCATCTGTGGAGTCATCATGTGACGATTGGCCGGTGAGATCGTTTTCGAGCAAAAGATCGTTGAGGCTCGAGCCGTTGGTGCCGAGGCCGTGGCGGTGGAATGAGGACGGACGACTGGATGTGGGGAGACTGGATGAATTGGTGGAGGAATTTGTGGGGAGATTGGGGGAGGAATTGGTGGAGAGATTGGTGGAGGGAAGAATCTCGGGGACCAGCACATGGGCCAGGGTCGGGCGGAAGGCGCTGGTGGTGGCGGCGGAGGCAGCCGGCGAGGGCGGGACAGTGTCGATGTCCATGTTCAAATCCAAATCAGGCATGGCGCCGGGCGGGCGCCGGGGAAGCTGGACAAACATGCCCGGAAGCGAGCTGTGGCGCTCGGCGGAAAGCGCCACGGGAAACGCGTCGGCAGCCGAGTGGCGCGAGAGAATGTTGGCCAGGATTTCGTTCATCTGGTTAAGAAAACTGCCGGAAACGAGGTGGCGTAGATAGCTGGATCCTCTTGCCGGCGAACGGGGCCGCGTGCCTTCATCTGCCGGCAGCCGAGAAAACGACGGAGGCGGCATGGCTGTTTGTTGGTCTGGCTGATTGGCGGGTGACGGGCGGCGGATATTGAACGGAACAGTGGAGGGGTTTTGGTGGAGGGGTTTTGGCGGGGCGGTGAAATGGAAGCGTCAAGTGGCGGGCGGAGTGAAGTGGAGCTCGGCTATCGGCAGGGATGCGATGCACGGGGCCACTGCACCAGACACAGCAGGGCCAGGCGTGCGGCGCGGCACGGCAGCTGGGGCCGCTTTGATGGGCCGGCGGCGGGCCGAGCGGGCGGTTTTTTTTTATTTTTTTTGTTGGAAAACAGCCGGCGCTGACTTTGCGGCTGGATCTCCGGGTGCCGCAAAAACAAAGTCGAAAGTCATCCGCCGCTGGCGCTTATTAACCCTCACATTTTCTGCTCGGGTAGGCTGGCCTGGCGCGGCAGGAACAGCGCCAGGGTCTGGCGCCGGCGAGGTCGCGCCTACTCCGGCGCCGCGCGGCGGGCCCGAGAAAGGCAGTTTGGCTCTTGGCGGTGGCTGGATTTCATTTGGCTTTTGCGCGGGGCTTCCAAACTGGTTTGTGTCGCTGATTCTTGTCTCTTGTGATTTTTAATCCTGCTTTCGAAATCTCGTGTTTTTGAAATCTCGTGCTATCGAAATCCCGTGATTCCGAAATCCCCTGTCTCCGTTTCTTGTGTTGAAGATTCCCGAAGATTCCCTGCTTTGGCCCGGCAAAAAACAGGCATGGTTCCGAAGGGAATTTGATCTTTTGCGTGGGTGGGCACGGCTTGAAGGAGGATTAAGAAACGGTGGGGCGGGGGATGGAGATGTGGAGATGTGGCGGAGAGCGCGCCATGGGAAAAGAGAGGGACACAGTGAAGGAAAAGAGAGAGAAAATCATAGTTACAGAAAAGATATAGGAAAAAAGAAAACAGCAAAGAGAGAGAATGGAGAAAAGAAGAAAACGAAGAAAACTCAAAAATGAAACAAAAAAAAGAAAGAAATCGAAAACACAGCCGATCAACGTCATGTAGAAGAAAACCACAAGAATGCCAGTAGAGCAAAGCATTGCGGCCCTGTAGCCATGGCGCCATGGCAAAAATCAGTGGCCCTGGCCCTGTGGCCCTGTGACAAAACGGCGCTATCGGTGCGGCTAGCACCGCCGCACCAGCGCATCGGCTGCGCAGGGACGGCAGCGGCAGCCAAGCCCGGCTCATCTTTTCAAGCAGCGCATTCGGGAGCATTGCCGCAAACGGGAGCTCCACATTTCGCCCGCCGTCCCCGCAATGCGCTTGTATTTCCCTGGAAAGCTTCGTATATTGAAAGGCCCGTTGGCTTAAGTTGGCTTGCGCCTGCACGGCAATGTGGGGAACGCGTGAGGATGCTGCCGCTCTGCTCTTCCTCCACGCGCACATCCCCTCCCCACGCTGAGTGGAATCTGCGGCAGCGCTGCTTTATATATAAGGCGGCGACGGGTGGCTGCACAAACCTGCTCTTTTGTACCGCCTTCCAGCACGTTCGAGGCAGCCTTAAACACGCCTGAAACAGCACCCAAACACCCTCCCTTACGCTTCTCCTCCAGCCCATTTTGCACCCATTTCTTCCACCATGCTGGCACTGTTGCTGATGGATGAAAAGCCCACCACGGAATTTATCGAGGTCCAGCCTTTGCCACAGCCGCTGGAGGACTTCCTGGATATTGACGAAAAGAAGTTGATCCGGAAGCTCGATGTGCGCCTCATCCCGCTCTTCACCATCTTGTACCTCTTGAGCTTTTTGGACAGGGGAAACATCGGAAACGCCAAGATCGAAGGCCTCCCCGAGTCGCTCAATTTGCGGGGCAACCAGTACAATTTGTGCTTGACCATTTTCTTCATTTTCTACGCCACCATGGAGATCCCCTGCAACGTGATCTTGCGCTACGTCAAGCCCAAAAACTTCATCCCCGGCACCATGGTCTTGTGGTCCATCGTGATGACCTTGATGGGCACCGTCCAGAACTACCACCAGCTCATGGCCACGAGAGCGCTCTTGGGAATCACAGAGGCCGCGCTCTTCCCGGGCATCTCCTACATCCTCTCCATGTACTACAAGAAAAACGAGGTTTTGGTTCGCGAGGCCGTCTTCTTTTCGGCCGCGTCCATGGCCGGCGCCTTCTCTGGGCTCTTGGCTGCCGCCATCTCCAAAATGGACGGCGTGGGCAACTACGAGGGCTGGCGCTGGATCTTCATCCTTGAGGGCCTTCTCACGCTCGTGGCGGCCATCGGCGCCTGGTTTGTCTTCCCGCTCTACCCAAAAGAGTGTGCGTTTTTGTCCCAGCGGGAGCGTGACTTTGTCGTCCATCGTGTGTCCCACTCCTCCAATGCCAAGGTGCAGAATGTGCCCTCCATCGAGGACATGGCCAAGCCAGCAGCCTTGCCCGAGTCCCACGGCAACGATCGCCGCTGGGCGTGGGCCGTTTTCAAGGACTGGCAATCGTGGTGCATGCTTTTGGTTTACTTTGGCGTTTGCACGCCGCTCTACGGTATCTCGTTGTTCACGCCCACCATCATCAAGAACTTGGGCTACACCAGCACTAAAGCGCAGCTCATGAGCGTGCCCATCTACATCGTGGCTGCGGTTTTCAGTATTGTCCAGTCGTGGGCTTCGGACCGCGTCGGGGTGCGGTCGCCGTTCTTGGTGTTCAACTACGTGTGCATGGCCGTGGGCTTTCTCGTGTGTCTTTGTCTCGACCCAGCCACGAATCCGAACGGAATCTACGGCGCCATTTTCGTGGCGGCCTTGGGCATCTACCCTGCGTTCCCCATGGTAGTCATTTGGTTCTCCAATAATCTCGCAGGCTCCTACAAGAGAGCGGTGGGCATGGCGTTCCAAATCGGTATCGGAAACTTCTCGGGTGCGTTTGCTTCCAACTTCTACCGCACGCAAGATCTGCCTCGTTTCATCTTGGGACACGCGTTGGAGCTTGGCTTCATTGTGATGGGTTTGTTTTTCGCTGTTGTCGCCATCATCTCCTACCACCGCATCAACCGCAGCAGGAAGCGGGCGTTGGCCAGCGGCGATTACGATTCCCTCTCGCAAATCGAGTTCCAGGAAATGGGCGACAAAAGCCCTCACTTCATGTACCGGCTCTAGAGGCCACACAGGGTGCTGGCCGCCCAGCAAATGTCTTTCGTTCGTGAAGACCTTATCATGTATAAGGAAAGAGTGTATGACCCAAAGTGGCTGGAACGCGTGTGCTCTGACCATCTGATTATTACCGCTGGCGGTGGTTTTTTCACTGGCCCGTTTCTATTGATATCGATGGAAAGCCAGGGTCTGGCTGCGGCGCCTCTGGTAGCGTGTGCAGTTGCCGTTCAGCCGCACGTGTCCAGCGAGCAGCGGCAGACGCCAGGCGCATGGACCCATTGGCGCGTATGCGAGCTTCTGCGTTGATTATATCTTACATTCACGATTTTCTTGTTTCATTTCATCGTCTGGCTGGGCAAATCTCAATCTAGCGATCTGGATGGAGGCCGCATGACACGGCCGGTTCTTATGTGCAGGGCGCCCGAGATCTAGACCTCGTGGGCGGCCGGGCGGTAGATGGCGACGCGATGAGCTGGGCTGGGCATGTTCGAGACGGCTGAATTTTTCAAGTCTGTTTTTTGCTACCGTGAAAACGGCCGTCGGGGCCGTCTACGCGAGGAGGCAATTCCGAGGTGAGACTCACGTTCCGTATCGTGGTCGCTCGCGGCTGGCCCCCGGAATAGTGCCGGAACTCCCAAAGCAGCGCACAGCATGCCCGTTCTATCGAGCCAGCGTAAATCGGCAAACACCGACGCGTGGGCGGCTGAACACTTTTGCAAAGTTTTTCAACGGCAAAACAGCAAAGATAGGCAGTAGTCGCTGCGCGTCGCCCCAGAAAGCCGCCAGCCCCGCCCGAGCCATTTTTCAATCGTCCAACTGTGGCAACACCCGCCGCTGTTTAGACCGGGCATCTGCTTCCTGCAGGCCATTCTCACGCGATAATACCAACTCTTTTTCGCCTCGACTTAGTGAACTTCTCTCTTCTTATTACCCCAGTGCCTTCCAGCATCGCGTACTAAACCATCCCTCCTTAGTAATCTTTCGATTCTGCTTGTCCCCGGCGCCGTTCGAGTTACCCCGTCTCGTTCCTCGCCGTGTCCCTGTTAAAGGTGGCTCCAGCTCTTTTATCCACGTTTCCCTGTCTTTGTGTATTGGGTGACTCCTGATTTGCAAAATAGCAGCCAAGTCGGTTTTCTAGCAGCCAGGTCGGTTATCCTTGCTGATTTCTCAACCTCCCCCTTTCCTCTGCGTTTCAAATCGCGAGCTACACCCCGCTGGTCCTCCCTTTACGTCGTTCACGTCGTATAGCCGTCCCCAGCACCCTGCCACAATGAGCAACGAGCAGTCCATCTATGTCTGCATCAAGCAGTTCAACGCCCGCTTGGGCGACGAGCTCACGCTCCAGATCGGCGACCGAATCGAGATTTTGGCCGACGACTCCGAGTACAACGACGGCTGGTACATGGGCCGCAACACCATCACCAACAACGTCGGATTATTTCCCAAATCGTTCACCAAGTTGGAGGCACCAGCAGAGTCGCCGGCACACCCGCTCTTGCGCTCACGCTCGCGGCGCATCATCACAAACGGCAGCTCCCACTCGGCCCAGCTGCCGAAAGTGTCCTCGCCATTGGCTCCGAAACCAGAAGAGCCTTCCGCCACCATGAGCGAGATTGACAAAGCCTTGGAGGAGTTGCAGGTTTCAACTCTAGACCCTTCCAAAAAGCACTTGCGTACGGCATCCAACATGCTGTTGAGCCACGACTTGAACCCCATGCAAGCCTCCAGCTGGACGCCCAAGCAGGTGTCGTCATACTTTGCCCTCGTGTTGGGCTTCGACATGGATATTGCAGGCAAATTCTCCCGCCACAAAATCACCGGCGAGATCTTGTTCCAGCTAGACTTGGCCCACTTGAAGGAACTCGATATCGACTCCTTTGGCACGCGTTTCGAAATCAACAAGGAAATCCAGAAGTTGAAGGACATCTCAAGCCGTGCAAACTCGCTGTCTCTGCAGCCAAAGGACACGCTGCTGCATTCTATGGGCTCCCCTGTGTACAATAACTCCAGTGACTCCAATCTAAACCAAGCGGGCAAGCCTTCCTCCTTCAAAACGGCCTCCAGTACCACCACGCAAGAGCCCAACTCCCTCTTACCGCCACATCTTCTCCCATCAGCAGATTTTGATCATCAAAATGCCAAGAGCGATCCATCCTACAAAAACGCCAGTTCTCGAAGCCAACGCCACCAAAGAAAACGCTCACAATCTATGGAGTTCTTGGCCACCCCTACCCAAAACTACGAGACCCCTCTGAGCCCGCTCGCAAATTCCTTCATGTCTCCTCGCAGAGCTCCCGAGCCTCCATCCAAGAGTCCCATGAACGTTGGCTATAAGTTTGGCGGCTCTCCCTCTCCTAATTTGAACACTGCCAACACTTTCCCCAGTCCAAGCAGATATGTTGTCCGTGAAAAAAGTCAGCGAATGGAGCAAAGACCGGCATCTTCGATATACGAGGTAGGATCTCATCACAGAAGGGCTTCCTCTGGGTTGGGCTCGCACAGAAGACATTCCTCTGTGTTCTCCTTTATGTCGGGCAATAATGACGACAATGTTAATTATGACAAACTCAGCGGGCCTAACGACGAAAAAGTTGACAAGCGTGCGTCCAAGTACTTCCAAGAGGGTGATCTTACGATCATTGGCGATGATCTCGACATTCCTGACGACGGCTTATCCCCCAAGAAAAACCTTAAGGAAGCGCTGTTCGCCAAGGATGAGAAGAAAGACTCTCTTGCGCCACCACAAAGCAGGCTCAAGAGCTTGAGATCTGTTTCGACTCAAAATTTGAAAAATCTCACCGGCCTGAAGAAGCTGAAGACCTCTGCGTTCCAAGAGGGCATCCGTGACATCAATCCTGACGAAGCGATCAAGACCGCCAGTTTCAGCGGATGGATGGCAAAGAAATCTGCAAGCACGTTGGGATGGAGATCGCGTTACTTCACTCTACATGGAACGCGTCTTTCCTACTATGCCTCTCTTCGCGATAGACGAGAGAAGGGACTCATTGACATTACTGCTCACAAGGCCTTGCCTATCAGCACCGAAGGTGACTCTAATACATCCAATGATAAGTACATTGCACTTTATGCAGCTTCGACGGGAAGTGGGCGTTATTGTTTCAAGTTGGTTCCTCCAGCACCTGGATTCAGAAAAGGATTGACGTTCACGCAGCCCAAAACGCATTACTTTGCTGTGGAGACACAGGAGGAAATGAGAGGATGGCTCAAGGCCTTGATGACGGCCACGATTGACATCGATGACACAGTTCCAGTCGTCAGCAGCTGTAACACTCCGACCGTGAGTCTCACAAAGGCACAAGAGCTTCTAGCGAAAGCTAGAGAGGAGACCAAGTTGAGAGACGAGGATCTCCGTGCAAATGGACTCGTGAGACATCCTGATTTCATCGAGGAGTCTACGGCCTACAATGACAGCGTAACATCAGACGAGGCCTCTCCACTTGTCGGATCCATTGATGAGACGACCCTTTCTTCCAGCAACGGAGCAACCCCAGTCACACAAAAGCCGCCTCAGTTGCTGGTGGATACATCTTCCAAGTCCTACCGCTCCCCTACAACACCACAAGCATCGACCAACTCTGGTGGATTTGCGTCTCCATACTTGTTGGCCTCGGGTTTACTCTCGCCCAAGCAAAGCGGGCCCGTCACGCCGGGTTCTGGAGGCGCCACGCCGTCTGCTGTTGGCTTAAGGCCGGACTACTTCGGCAACGTCAGTGAAAGCAAGAGCCGCGTAATGAGCGAGAGCTCACTCACGGACAAGCCGGAGAGTATTTCGAGAGGGAAAGGTACGGTAAAGAGAGGCAGCGAAAAGTTGATGGCTTACACCAGCGACGGCTCATTTGTAATTAAGTCAAAGAGGAAGTGAGCCGTGCATTCTTTTTGAGATACCAGCTGTGCTCATTTTATGTACTATATTGTTTGATAGAATTTATGACCAAATGCAGAGGCGTACATGATTCGTTGGCCACAAGAAATTGAAATTAAGTGGGTGGGGGGGTGCGAACGATAGAGTATGGAAGATTTGATGGGGCCACAATCAGAAAGAACAAGAGCGGAAGCAAGGGCCAACAATGGATGCACGCCGGCTTTGAGCAAATAATACTTAAAGACAAGAATTAGATAAAAGAATTCATACGAAAAATAAGGCCAGAAAAAAAAAATTAGCTCAAGTAAGCTTTCGTAAAATCAAATTCCTCCCCCACCCAGCCGCACCCCACCAGCCCAGCGTGATGCGCCTGTTGTTGTTTGTCCCTCTGCACTCCACTACCACTTCATCAGTGCCAGTACACCATCGGGCTGCTTGTGTCTCAGACGCATCCAAAAGCAACGCACGATTGCAGCCCCCGTCTGCCTATAAATACCCTCGGATCCCTCCGCCGTTTTCCGCCCAGCCCACTACACGGCCGCTATGGATGTCGAGCCATCCTACATCATCCAGCACCTCCGTTCGGTGGTGATCCACTCTCTCGACACGTTCAACCTTGTGAATGCCGAGTTCGCCGCCGAGCGCTTGATGGCCGTTGCGCCCAGCGATCCCGACGCCGTCCATTTGTATGCGTTGGCGTTGTACAGACAGGGCAAATATATGGCCGTGTTTAACAAGACCCACGCTATGCTCGAGGACCTGCCCACCCACTTGGGCTGTGCATATCTCTACGCCCGACTGTGTTTCCACGTGAAGAAGTATAAGGAGGGAGTCTACCGGCTAGTGTCCCTCTCATACTTGTACAACGATGCCGCAGCCCGCCAGCACGATTCGGGTGCCGATGGCGCCGCTGAGCTCCCGAGCTTTCTGCTGCCGTTGCAACGCCACCAGTACGAGGGCCACCGCTCCGTGCTTCCCGACGAGTCCGCCGTCTACCATTTGTTGGGCGACTTGTATAAGGCACAGGGCGACGTCAAGAACAGCATCATCAACTACCAGCAGGCGCTCCGCTACAACGTGTTCGACTTCGAGGCGCTCCAGGAGCTCGCCAAGACCGGCGCAGACTTATCGGTCAAGGCGCTCTACAAGAACGCCTCCCATGTGGTGCTGCCGCCTGTCCGAAAGCCCCATGCGGCCCACGAGCACAACGGCCTGCCCCAGACCAACAGCAAGGACTTTGCCTCGTCGGAGCGCGTCGCCACGCCATTTCTGAATCCATTTTCGACCACTCCGCGCCACAATGCCCTGGTTCTGGATGTGTCCACGCCACGTTTAGCGCTATCCAGTGTTCCAGATGCGCCGCTTCGCCGAACGCACGGCGCCGATAACCACCAGCCCGATCCGCCCCGCACTGGCTTGTTGGCGACGCTCTCAAGGCTCGGCGACAACAAAACGCCCACCTTGGCGCCGCGCTCCATCTCGTACGTCAAGCGCAGACCCGACCTTACGCAGCCGGACAATAACCGTCTAATCTCCAGCTCGGCTGGCTTGCTTTCCTCGGCCAAGGACATGCACTCGCCCGTGGCCCGCAGCGTCGAGGGCGCTGATGCGTACTTGCGTCGCTTGTACTGCGTCTTTGCCAAGCTGTTCAAAAGCTTCCAGCGCTACGACTGCTACAAGGCCATTCGCATCCTCAACACGCTCTCAGACACCGAGCAAAACACGCCGTGGGTTCTTTCCAAGCTTGGCCGGCTCCACTACGAGATCGTCAACTACAAGCAATCCAAACACTACTTTGTCAAGTTGCGCCAGCTCGACCGCACGAGACTCGAAGATATGGAGTACTACTCCACGCTCCTTTGGCACCTTCACAAAAGAGTAGAGCTCACTTACCTCTCCAACGAGCTTCATGACATCGACCCGCATCTGGCCATAACATGGTGCGTCATGGGCAACTTGTTCTCCTTGACCCGAGAGCCCGACGAGGCCATCAAGTGCTTCAACAAGTCCATTGCCATCAACCCTAATTTCACCTACGCGCACACCCTCAAGGGCCACGAATATTTTAGCAACGACAACTACGAAAAGGCGCTCGATAGTTTCCGCTACAGCATCCTCCTCGATCCCAGACACTACAACGCGTACTACGGCATCGGCATGGTCCATATCAACTTGGGAGAGTATACCAAGGCCGACTACCACTTCCGGAAAGCTGTGGCCATCAATCCCATCAACATCATTCTCATATGTTGTGTCGGAATGGTTTTGGAAAAGCTCGGCAAAAAGACCTTGGCGTTGCGCCAGTACGAGTTGGCCAACAAATTACAGCCGCTCAGCGCATTGCCCATCTTCAAGAAAGCACAATTGCTTTTCTCGATGCAGCAGTTCCCACAGGCGCTTGAGCAGTTCAAGGCCGTGAGAGAGTTGGCGCCCAACGAGGCCTCGGTGCATTTTCTACTTGGCCAGTTGTACAACATCCAGAACGACCGCTTCCTGGCAATCCGCGAATTCACCATCGCCCTCAATTTGGATCCGAAAGGAAACTATCTTATTCGGGAAGCCATGGAGATGCTCAAGGACTAAAGCTGCTAAAGTTGCGCCGCGCTGACAAGCCACCGCGACGAACAATGACGTGCCGCGAATTAAGCGAAGGCTTTTGACATTTTATGCGAAGCCTGCATCCACCACACAAAACATTCCCACTCCGAAGAAGTGTTTGGCAATTACTCCTTCACCTGCCAGATCGTGAGAAACATGCGTCTACAAGCTGTGGGGTTCTTCCTCCTTGTACTTTCGCTGGCTCTCGAGCTCTTTCCGTCCAAAAAATATACCCATGGCGAGAAGGTGGCGCTATTATTAAACAAGATCGAGAGCGACCACACGCAGCTCCCGTATCCCTACCAGAACTTGCCCTTCGTTTGTTATGATTCCACCAAAAAAGCAAAGCCGTTGCTGCTTGGTCAGGTTTTGAACGGTGACCAGTTCCATGAATCGCTTTACAACCTCAAATTTGGTGTGGATGAGCCCTGTGTTCGTCTATGCGACATGATCCCCAATGCGAAGGGTATCGGATGGGCTGATTCGTTGATTAGAAACGGCTATGTCGTTCACTGGAGTCTCGATGGCTTGCCTGGTGCCACAACTTTCACCAGCACCAACCACGGCTCGAAATACTACGCTGCTGGTTTTCCGTTGGGCTTCTTGAAGGACGACGTGTCTTACCTTTACAACCATGTGACGCTTGTCATTCGCTACCATAAAGAAAAATCTGGTAAGAACGCCATTGTTGGTTTCGAGGTCTACCCAAAGAGTGTCAACGGTCATGAGTGCCCCGGCTCCAGCAAAAATTATAAAAACTTTCCCATGGTGAAGCCCATCTCCGATCAGAAAAAGGACAGAATGATTATCCCATACACTTACGCTGTTTACTGGAGAGAAGACAACTCAATTTCCTACGAGTCTAGATGGGACCTCTATTACGATACAGATAGTCATGCAACAACCAACCACATTCACTGGCTTTCGCTAATTAACTCCACGGTTCTTGTTTGTCTTGTGTCTTTGGTGGTTGCCATCGTGATGCTTCGTATTCTTAAGTCCGATCTTCTGTCTGAGCCCAAGATTCCCATCTCCACCACCGATATCGACTCTCCCCGTGCCCAATCTGGACTGTGGAAGAATTTAGTGGATTTCGTCATGAGACCTCCTTCACAAGTTGCGTTTCTCAGTACGTTATGTGCTTGCGGTATTCAATGCATTTTCGCGATCATGTGTGTGGTTGTGATCTTTGTTCTCGACGGAAAGCTCGGGTTTGAAGGTGGAAAAGCATTTTTCGAGAGCCAAGAGGCTTCTTTGTACACATGCTCCATCGTTCTTCTTCTTGCTTCCGGATTCGTCTCTGCCTTTTGTGGTATAATTGTGCATAAGTTTCTTGCAGACGGCCTGCCTGATATCAAATACGACTCCAGGAAGACACTCCGGTTGTCTTGTGTTTTTGCAGGCATGCTCCCCTTCACCATCACATCGTCTATCCTATTTATCAACTTCTTCGTTTGGGCGAAAGAGTCTTCAAGTGCACTCCCCTTCGGTACCATAGTGGTACTTCTTTTACTCCTAATGATTGTTGAAATTCCTCTCGGTATTTTGGGAGGAAAGCTAGGAAACGAGTATAGAATACCGCCTCGGTCTTTTCTCAGCTCAAGCTCCCCCTCCAAGTCTAAGCAAGGTGTCGTTCCGCGCCGGTCAATTGTTATGAATCCAGTGGTGAGCATTTTGGCCTTTGGGTTAATTCCCTTTGGTGTCATTTATGTTGACCTCCTCCTCATCTTCAATTCTGTCTGGCTAGAGAAAACCACATTTTTCTACATGTACGGCTTTTTGTTTTTGACAAGCGTTCTTCTTTTGATTGTGGTTGCCGAATCGGCAATTGTGGCCACTTATATTTGCTTGACCATCTACAATAATCCTAATTGGCAGTGGCTTTGTTTCAGAGTCGGATCGAGTATAGGCTGGTACGTTTTTGGGTACTCTGCCTACTACTTTGCCTTTTATTTGCATATCAGAGACTTTGTCAGCACGATGGTGTACTTTGTCTACATGGCTCTTGTATCTGCAGCTGTGGGTGTGAGTGGTGGCTCTGTGGGCGTACTCACAGCCCTTTTGTTCATCAAGAAGATTTACAGTGAAGCCAAGAGAGATTGAGATCGTCCGTGCTTAGAAAGTCCAAAATAATAATTTGGGGGTACTTAGAGATTCTACATAGATAAAGTCTTGAATTCGTTCTTTTATTTTGATAATGATGTTGATGGAGGTTCTAGTTCATGAATGATTTCATCGTCAGGCTAAGCAAGCTTAGTCCAAAGAAGAAGCACCAGTGATGATATCAACCAACTCGTTGGTAATGACAGCTTGTCTGGTTCTGTTGTACAAGATGGAGTAGGAGTTGATCATGTCACCGGCGTTCTTGGAGGCGTTGTCCATAGCGTTTCTTCTGGCGGAAACCTCAGAGGCGTAAGCCTCAGCTTGAGCAGTCAAGATAGAGTTGGCCAAGGAAAATTCAGCCAAAGTCTCGGGAGTCTCCTCGTTCTCCAACTCGTACTTGCTCAAACCTGGAGCCTTCTCAATAGCCTCAGCAGCGAAGACAGAGAACTTGGATGGCTCGAAAGAAACACCAGAAACGAACTTGTTGTACAAGACTTCGGTGTTCTCGTACTTGCCCAAGGTGGCGATCTCGTCGGCGATCAAAGAAGCCTCGTGGAAGGTTGGCTCGGCCTTACCAACACCGTTGAAAGCCAACTTCAACTTGTCGGCGTGAGTTCTGGCCAATTGGGCCTTGACCTTGTCACCAATGGCAATGACATCGACGTTGCCGTCCAACTCGGCAATTCTCTTTCTGGCAGCCTTGGAGATCTGGGTGTGGATGGATCCACACAAACCCTTGTCGGAAGAAATGACAACCAACAAGGTCTTCTCTGGGGCAGTTTCCTCGAGCTCGGCGTTCTTGAAGAACTCGGAGTCGGACTCGTTGAACACTCTGGAAGCCTGCATGGCTCTTTGTGCCTTGTTCAATCTGGTGGAGGCGACAATCTTCATGGTGTTGGTGATCTTCTCAATGTTCTTGATGGACTTGAGACGCATCTCAATCTCTCTCAAGGTAGCATAGTTTCTGTGTTGTTAGTAACTGAGTGGAGATCTGCTGCAATTCGGGCGTCATGGCGTTTTTGTGTTTGATCAAAGGACTTTGGGATCGAATGCAATTGAAGCGGATGGACGAAAGTGGGAACAACCTTTGCTGGATTTGGATGGAACGAAGCGACCAGTTTTTGCAGCGAAACAGGCGTGGAGCGGACACGCGGAAATGCCACATACCTTGCGCCAGCACGGGCAACTTGAGCAGCGGCACCTAAACGGAACATTTTGCAATTGTGTTGTTGACGAGGAGTTGGACAGTTGAAGAAGTGAATTTTTCTGAGGTGTGGGTCGTCCGGAGCCCGAGGTGAGAGCGCGCTGTGATTGGCCACGCGAAAGAGGTGTGCACGTGACCGGACCGACGTTCGCACCTGGCGAGCGCTGGCGGGCTGCTGAGGATGAGCGGCCGGCCGAGGCCACGCGTGGGCGATGGGAACGGCGTTGTTTCCGATTTGTTTCAGGTCTGTTCAATTTTGGTTTCAGCTCGGTTTTGGTTTGGTTTTACTTTTGTTTTAGTTGGGCTTATCCTTGGTTTTATTGTTAGTACTGCTGTTGCTACTTTGCACTCAAGCGGTGACAGTGGGTTACACGCCAGCTTACTCCGTTGGTCACGCCCGAAAAGATGTTGAACCGCTACATACTCGAAACACAGTAATTGCATTTCTGAAATGCCTTTGAAACCTCAGTGCTGTACTTTTTTTTTCTGTACTTTGCTTGTTATATTGAAATGTGCTGCTGGCTACAACAACTGCGAAATAGTTAGATCTGCCAATGCTCACCAAAACCATAAAGCGGCGCAAAGCAAACAATCAGACCACTTAAAACACAGAAAAAAAAAATTTCTATAGCCAAATCAAAGAAAAGAAAATCCTGAGATAGTTTTCCTCTCACGGCCTTTAAAAAGCCATCGGACCGCAGCCCGCTACATCAGGCAGATCTAAATCTGATTCTTTATGTGTATGTGCGTATACAGCAATGCTAAGGCGGTAGGCAACCGGGTGAAAGTAATGTACAACTATTGGGATGGATCGTTCTTCTGGTAGCCCAAGTAACCCTCCAGCGTGTGGGTCTCAAGCATCTTCATGTACTTCATCACCAACGGTCTGCAGTTCTTCTGGGCATCGGCGCCGTGGTACAACTTGCACTTCAACAAGGCGTCGTGAGTGATCTTCAACTCCTCGCATCTGATCAACTGCTCTTTCATCATGGAGTTTCTGGCCTTTTGTATCTGCGAGAAGTCCTCGTAGTCAATGTCATCGAAGGACACCAATTCGGCTCTTTTGTGGTTCTCGTACGAAGCTGGCAGTTAGTAAGGGTGACGGGGAGATGGCGCCGGGGATGACGGCCCATCGAGAGGTCTGCTGCCGTCGGCGGGGCGTGCTAACATACTCATTGTTGGTGGTGGTGGAGCGTTACGAAAAGATGAATTTTTACTGGTTCAGGTGTGTGTGCCGCGCACGACCTTCCACCATCACCACCGCCGAAAAGCCGGTGGGCGGCCATGGTCAATGGAGACCGGCAAAGGGCACAGCCAACAACGGCCGTCCCAAGTTCCCCCAGCACTTGGTGCCCGCCCGCCGCCAACCGGAAAAGCTACTTCTCGACTTTTTGATATGGCACACCCGTACACCACAGACATGGCACATGCTCTACAGTTCGGCCGACAGCACATTTCAACACCCAACAACATGGCCAGGACGCCTCTTGTGACCATCAATGGCTCGTACATCGCGTATGCGCATTGTGCGTTTGCCTATTCGGCGTTCTTTGTTGCTCTTGCGGTCGGCTGCTACCTTCACTACTACAAAATCGTGCAAAACTCGTCGTACGGCTATCCAGATGAATGGTTTCCCAGTGTTTCCGCCACAATCGGCGATAGATACCCCGAGAGATCGTTTTTCCAGGTGCTCATAGCGTGCACATCCGGCCCCCGGTTTCTTTTGGTGTTCTTGAACTTCTTGGACTTGTATAATGCTGCCCGGAGCTTGGCAAGCTACACGCTCTTGTTTTCGGGCATTTTGCGGACATTCACCTGCGGAGGCTGGGTCTACGTGACGTCCACGGATGACCACGACTGGCACGACATTTCCATGATTCTATACATCGTGCTCACCATTCCCTGGACGTTTTTGGCGACGCTTTTAAGCCCCAAAAAGTCCACCGTCCGTAAGGGCCGTGCAGTGACCGCGTTGCTGTTTTTTGCTACGCTTATCCCATTGGTGTATTGGTTCATCCAGCACAAGGTTCATGTTCGGGCTGGCGCCTACTCTATCTACGCGTACTTCGAGTGGCTGTTGATTCTTCTCGACGTGGGCTTCGACACGTGGTCCGTGCTCGATTTTCAAAAGATCGAGATCAAGATCTCGACCGAGGGCGTGCAGCTTGCCCGGGTGAAGCCGGCTGCTTCGAAGGAGCCAAAGGAGACAAAGGGCGCCGCTGCAAAAAATGAGGTTCTGGAGCTCGACGACTTCACTTTCTACGAGTTCTTCTTGAACTTCTCGTCCGCGTTCATGTTTTGGTCTGTGCTCACATCTTTGCTTGTGTGCGTGTGGTTTTTTCCTCTTTGGCTCTTGGGCATTTCCGGCTGGGAGGCCGTCGTGACGGTCATGTTTTTGGCTCCATTGTTGCTTGCCATTCCGCCCTTCAAGACGTTTTTTCTGCGGTACCCGCAAGTGACGAAGGCGCTTTCCGTTCTTCTTGGTCTTGGTGCCTACAAAATTGAGGACCCCGAGCAAAGACTCTCGTGCATCACGGCCGGAACCGGCTTTGGTGTTATCGCCTTGGCTGTGGACTTTTCCAACTACGCTGCACAGCCCAAAAAGTACACCTCCGTCTGGATCTCTCTTGTGTTGGGATTGATTGGAACGTCTGCTGCCAAGTTTGCATGCTTCTCCAACAACCCGGCCTGGCCCATCATGCACCGTGAAAACGGCGGTCTTAATGAGTACTTTATTTTCTGGGGCTTGGCCACGGCACTTCTTTCTCGTGCGCCAGCACCGCTCCAAAAGTCGGTTGTCACAGCGGGCCAAAAGCCGGCCGTTGCCTCCAGAAAGGGAGGTTCCTTCCTTCTCGCATCCTTCGGATTGGGAGGTTTCCTCTACAGCTTGCAAGCCTATTTGAGCGACTCTTCCACGCTTATCTACTGGACCTGGGAAGGCTTTCCGGTGCGGGGCCCCGTTCCACTCACTGGCGGATTGATCCACTTTGCTGTTCTCGCTCTTGGTGTTCTTGCCTCGATTCAATTCAACCCCAACGTGTTTCTGTCGCCGCTCTATGTCTTGTCGTCGTTTTTGTCTGCGTATCTCTTGTATGCGTACAGCGGGTGGATTTCTTTTGCAGGCTCCTTAGGTCTTTCTTTCTACGTGGCCTCGTTGGGCCCCACCATTGGCCAGGCCGTTGTGGGCTACAACATCGCGATGCTCTTTTTCTGTGCCTTCTTCGTGAACATTCTTATCTCGTTGGCCAGTATCTGGATCGTGGCATACGCGTTTGTGCCGGGCGGCCCGTTGTTGAGAGAACGCACGGACTTGGTTTTGGGCGCGTCTGTTGTCCTCATGGCCATGGGTATCCTCAATTTCCGCTTACGGAACACGGCTTCGCGTGTGACCCGTGTGGAAGTCAAGGGCAGCCGCGTGATGGCACAAGCGCTCAAGACCTTGACGGTGATTCTTGCCTTGTCGGTTGCCACTGCCATCCACAGATACCCCACAGCCCGCAAGGCACCCTACAACGAAGAGTCGCGGACATTCACCGCCGGCATCTGGTGTGTTCACTTTGGCTTGGACAACGACATGTGGTCCAGCGAAACGCGGATGAGAGACCTCATTCGTGATGCCGAGGTGGACATCATCGGGCTCTTGGAGACGGACACCGAGCGGTTGATTGGCGGCAACAGAGACTTTACGCAGAAAATCGCCCACGACTTAAACATGTACGTGGACTATGGCCCGGGCCCCAACAAGCACACTTGGGGCGCCGCATTGTTGTCGAAGTTTCCGATCGTGCAATCCACACACCACTTGATGCCGTCGCCCGTGGGCGAGTTGGCGCCGGCCATCCACGCCACGCTCGACATTTATGGTGAGTTGGTGGACGTGGTGGTGTTCCATTCTGGCCAGGAAGAGGACGTGGAGGACCGCCGCTTGCAGAGCCTTGGCATCCAGAAGATCATGGGCGAATCCCAGCGCCCGCTCGTGTTGCTCAGCTACTTGGTGACCAAACCGTTGGAGGGAAACTACAACACATATGTCAGTGCCCAATCGCGTGTCCACGACATCGACAGCACGGACTGGGACCGGTGGTGCGAGTACATCTTGTTCCGGGACCTCAAGAAGGTGGCGTACGCGCGGATCTCGCGCTCCACCATCACCGACACCGAACTCCAGGTGGCCAAGTTCAAGCTTCTAGACCAGGACCTCCGCAGCCACGGCGAAGACTTTCTCTACGGCAACCACTACATTGCCGAGGACGTTGTGCCGGCTGCCCACCGCATGCCGGCGCTCTTCCACGGCGACGGCGTGCGCGGCCACCGCTATCACGTGTTTGACGCTCCCCGCTACTTTGCCAACTACCCGTCCCAAATCTAGAGGGCTGGTGGTAGCTGGTGGTTTGAGGCGCGCACGCATCACCACCACCGCGCTACGAAAATTCTCCTCCACACTGGCAGTGGCCCACGACGCCATGACCTCCTTCTTCAGCGCCGCCTCCAACTTGGTGTTCGGCCGCCGGCCCGTGCTCGGTATGCTTATGCAGACAAGGAACAAAATGAAGTCCCACAAGGCTGCCGCCAAGCGCTTTGTCAAGACCGGCGACGGCTATAAGAGAAAACAGGCCGGAAGAAACCACGGCAACGGCAACTTCAGTGCCCACAACCTCAAACACTTGAACGGCTTTGTGTCTGTCAGCAACAAGGGTGGACACTTGAAGAAGTTGAAACTGTCTTTGGAATGCTAGGCTGCTTGTACATACGGAATGGATAATGACTACAGGCTCTGATGTAGGCCTTGGCTGGAAGCCAATGATTCGATATCTTTTGGATCTACTTTTTATTGAAACGTCTCTATTATATTTTTCCCTGTAGTGACAAGTCTCTTATACATTTTACTGCTTCTTGATGCGTCTCTATTCTATTCTACCACTATCGACTGATTCTATTTTGCTCGACCAGTTGGCGACATCTTATATCACTCAACCACTATCTTTGATCTCTATCTCTATCTCCTCTTTTTTCGACTCTTCTCTAAATATCAGGCATCTTTGTTGTGCTCAATCTCCAACCACTCTCCATGCTCATCCTTCTTCAACTCCTGCGTTGGGAAATAGTGGAAATTGGTTTTGATCGAAACAGCTCCTGGAACGTGGTCGTACGACACAAGACTCAACTTCACGTACGTGTTGTCTGGAATGTCGCCGGTGACCTTGATGAACGACTCCAAGTCTGGCGTGCTCTGGTCATTTACGTGTGTGATAAAAACACTGGTCAGAATACCATATTGCGCCATGGGTCCTCCAGCACTTTTTCTAGCGACATAAACACGCGACGGAATCTTCTCCATCACCTGCAAAACGCCGTGGTGAGGCTCTTGTATTAAAGCACCACACCAGAAGAGCACACGTGATGTGTTGAGGCTGGACGTATCCACAGTGGACACCTCGATGTCCATGATCTTCATGTCTCGAACAATCTTAAACTTCAAGTTGGTGCTCGTGTACATTGGGCTCAAGTCTCTCAGACTGGTCACAGGCTTGTCGTTGATGGTCAAAACCGTGTCCGAGAAGTTCAAGGACGACGTGTGGCCCTCAGTCAATGGAGCGGA
This sequence comes from Metschnikowia torresii, assembly GCA_002893725.1. NCBI lineage: Eukaryota > Fungi > Ascomycota > Pichiomycetes > Serinales > Metschnikowiaceae > Metschnikowia > Metschnikowia torresii. The sequence continues at coordinate 1,481,531 of NXHD01000001.1, read as the reverse complement.
CACTCGGAGAACTGACAAGAATTTCACCTCGTCGTCGCAGGCCTCCTCATAAATGTCGATCCACTCTTGTGGAACGCCTCTGGTTCTGGCGGAAAAGACGGTGATGGTGGCAAACTCGGCCCCCAAAATGCGCAACGACTCGGGCACAGTGCCGGTCGTGAGCTTTCCGGTGATTTCTTGTACGTCCGTCACGTCCAACGCAACACGGTACATGATGTCAGTCATTCTCTCAGTCTGCTCTCCCAAGTAGGTGAGCCAGAAGGCCCTGAGCGTGCCGTCATCGTCAACAAGCATTCCTGTGTCACACTCCTGGGCGATCTTACTATCGAGCAAAACACACTCCAGGTTGGTGGCTCTGTACCTGGGACTGGTGCTGTCTGCATTGATGCTGAGAGATGCAACGGAGCTCACGTGAACCTCATCCGTGACAAGTCTGTATCTGTAGTTGTAGCCAATGAAAAAAGACCTGTCTCCTCTCTTCAACGACTTGTCGGACATTTGAGGACTGCGCACGTCTGCGTCCACTAAAGATGGGTCGTACTTGACAATGGCGTAGTTCAAGTTGGGATGCAAAAAGACCACCTTGCCCTCCACATCGACAGACTCGGCAAAGATGAGATAAATGTCACACATGTCGTGTGGAACGAAGCGCCGGGACACCAAGACGTAGCCACGTTCAGCGTCGATCACAACACCATGTCCAACATTCTTTCTGTATGGGAAGCCGTCGATGGAAATGGGTGCGATACTTCTGACTTGAACAAACGAGCGAGAAAGCTTCGAGCATGCATCTCTGCTCTGTCCGTAAAATGGAATGTCGACAAACTTGGCCTTTTGTGGGATTCTTTTAACAGGAGGCAAGGGTTTGTCTTGCAAAGACTTGAAGTCCCAGAGGCCGGTGTCGTCATTTCTGGTGGCAACCCTGAACTCGGATTGCCAATGTCTCTCCATGTAGACCACTGACGTATTCTTCGTGTGCAAGTCAGACAAGTGGCGGAATGTTGCCGTGACCTTTTGTCTGTCTGGCACGTCCTTCATTACCTCGATGAAGGTGTCCAAATCAGGCGTGGGCTTGTCGTCAATCTTGTCCAAAATCCAGCCGTTGACATCCTGGCCATTGAAGTCGAATGTTCCAGAGGCATTGTTCACGTAAACGCCTTTCACGGGAATGCAGTAGCATCTAGCAAGTTGGTAAGAGAGCTCGTTGAAGGAAGCACCAGCAACATCGACAAATCTGTTGGGGGTGATCGCATGCAAATCTCCCACGGTGATCATCTGCTTCATCTCTTTTCCTCCACGATGGAGAACAAATTCGAGATCCTTGCCGACATTCTCGTCGAGAATGACGTCCACCTCGATAAAGGAAGCTATTGCAGTTCCGTTTATGGAAATCAAAGTGTCACCTTCCTTTACCAATCCGTGTGCGGGACCCTCTGGCAAAACAATGTCACACACCAAAAGGCCGGACTTGTCAGGGAAAAGCTCTCTTGCGTGTGCTTCTGCCTCAGGGGTCAAGCCGAGTCTGCGGCACTCCTCGAATGGGCGCAACAACCACTCGACCTGGACATCTCCTCTAGTAATCTTCTTACCCTCCTGGACGCATTTCAATGCTCTGGATGGACGAGAAACGGGGAGGAAAAAGTCCGTGGATGCTTCTGTGGATCCACCGGCTTGCAAAGCCACGGCCTGGCCCAGTTCGTTGACGACAGGAGATCCAGAAGATCCACCGGAAGCACTTGCGGCAGCTTGGATGTATTCGGTATTGAAGTCATTATATGTCATGGTACCGTAATAAGGAGCGTTTCTGTCGGTACGAGAGATGAAACCAGCCAAAATGGAGAGCTTCTCTCCGGCGTCGTTACCCACCACTCTGATTTCGGTACCAACCTTGGCCAAGTCTGGCCTCAACTCGAGCTCAGACACTTTCATATGCTTAATGTCAGCAGGATTAAACTGCAAGAATCCAAAGTCATGGACGGGGTCCCTGTAAATAGGCTTGACGACGGCTTCTTCGTGGTTATCGAACACCGCGTAACCGCTGAATGGACCGGGGCCAACAACGTGACGGTTGGTCAAGATGATACCTCTTTTGGAGTCCACGACGAAGCCGGTGGCCTCGCTGGTGAGGCACATCTCCGTGTCGAAGTTGGTAATGTTGGAAAAATGCACGGAGACAACGCTTTTGATGACCTTTGTGATAGTCTGGCTCCAGACCGTGTTGTTGGCGGAGGACACGTCTTGAATGGCGAGCTCGGGGACGGCGTCATCGGAGAACTCGTCCAGCTCGCTCTCAGAAAGCGGATGTGGTCTTTTGGAAAAGCCGTCGGCGCTTCCGTTGGAGATGCTTCTTTTGAGCGACATTTGTGTGATGGTTGGTGGCAAGATGAACGGATGTGTATCGCTGAGTCGGGCGTTCGAAGATGAGGAACGGGGAACGGGGTGCTATGTGGCTTCTGCCGGTAGTGTCGGGCGCAAATCAAGAAGAACGTGCTGCCGGAGGAAGCAAGATGGGCGTCTTGAATATGCGAATCACCTTGTCATCTCGACACTGAAAAAAGTGGTTGTCCTGCACACCACGCGCACCTGGCGGCTACAGGTGGTGGAGTGGTGATGGATTGGGTGATGGAAGAATATCACATTACGTGATGATGGCATCGACGGGAACAAATCTTCAAGGTGGCGATGAGTATGGTAAAATGAGGGGTTTTCATCTTGCGGTGGTGACGGGATCGGATCGACGGAATTTAATCGCTTTGAGGTGATGAGATCGACTAAATGGACACCGCCGAATTTGAGCTGGCCATCTTTCACTGCTCGAGCAACTCAAAGACCCGCGACGTCCACGCCGCATAGTAGTCCTGCTGCGACGGCTTGTTGAACATTACGGCCGGGTTGAACATCGAGCCGAGGCTCAGAAGAAGCTCCCAGCCACGGCCGAGTTTCGCCTGGATCTCCTTTTCCCGCGTGGAGTCTTTGGTGGACCAATCGTTGTGTATGAACTTGAGCTCGAGGTCGAGCGCCCACGGTTCTGTCTTGACCGACTCCTCGATGATGTTGAGCCACATGACCATGTTGGCCTTCATGAGCCCGCCTTTTTGATACTGGAAGAGCTGGTCTTGAAGCTCGGACTTTTTGCCCACTTTTTTCTGGAGAAGCGTGTGGTTTATCCGTGTGTATGCTGCGTAGATCAAGCCGCACGCCAACAACCACTCGTTCTTCTTGACAAACTTGTGCTTTTCGCTCATGAACGTCTCGAGGAGCTGCGGCGTCACGCTCGCTGGGATGTAGAAGTTGTTGGCAAACGAAACAAAGTCTGCCACCGTCAAGCAGCGCACGTATCTGGGCGAAGACGGCGAAGCAAGAGGCGAGCTTTTGTGCGGCGATGTGCGGGGCGTTTTGAACGGCGAGAGCCGCTGTGATTTACTTGGACTGCTGCTGGGCTTGAGCGGTGACTTCACATTGAACGGCGACTCCACGTTCCGTAGCTCACTGCCTGCAGTGGGGTTGAAAGGGGACTCCTGGGTAAACGCATCTGTAGCGGGGCGCTTGTGGCTGTCATCGGCGTCGCCCGCGAGTTTTTGCAATTTTTTGAGCGGCGAACCCACTAGCGGGGCGTTGGCCACTTTTGTGGGCAGACTCAGCGGTGTTTGTTGTGAAAGCTTGCGCTTCTTTGGCGTGGCTGACGGCGAGGACGCGTCAAACACCACCCTGTCCAGAATGTCGTCCAAAAGCTGCTCGAGCACCTTTGGCTGCACGGGGATCTTCTGCGCCAGTGGACTAGGAAGCGAAAACCGGTTCTGGTACCGCTCAATCGCTAAATAGGCGCATAGATGGTAGCGGGCCACGTCTGCTCTATGGGGAAGAATGGGGATCTTTTGCATACTGAGCTTGTAGATCGAATCAATGTATGACACAAGTGCAGATGGAACATTAGCGTGGGTTGGTAAAACGTCCTTCAACGCCTGCGTGAGCTGGAGATTACTCATCAGTGATCAAAGATCAGCTTCATGAAGAGGCCCACGGTGATGTAGTGCCCTGGTGTACTGGGGTGCTGATTATGGGTGCGCCTTGTTCGGGCTAAGCTTTGAGAGCCCCGGGGTTTTGAGAGCCGAAAAGCTCTTTCGGTAGCAACAAAGATCACTTCTCGGCAAGCCGAAACGGCCTACAGCCCCGCAAGCACCCAGGCCGTCGGCGATGGCGTAGAGCTGAGCCGGCGCCGGCGCACCCGTACACCGGTGCGCACACTACAGGCCTGACCAACCAGAAAAAAGTTAAACACAAGCATCCTAGCAGCTCCAGTGACCGCCATTATGCTCAGCAGACACATCGCCAGAGCCAGTGCTCCCATTCGCCAGCTCAGCGTCGCTGCTGTGTTGAAGCAGCAGCCCGTCGCATACGACGAGGCCGCCATCAAGCCCAATGAAATCGTTTCGGGCGCACCAAAAGAGTTGACCACCGACAGAACCGTCAGAATCTTCAAGGAGGCCAAGCCAGCCACGCAGTCCGGCCACAACAACGGCAAGTTCTGGAAGTTGGACTGGGACGTGTTGGGCAAAGGCAACAGATGGGAAAACGATTTGATGGGCTACCAGGGCAGTGCCGACTACATGCAAGGCACCATCATGAAGTTTGACACGAAGGACTCGGCCATCCGTTTCGCCGAGAGCCAGGGCTGGTCGTACTACGTCCAGGAACCTAAGGTCAGACACTTCAGAAAGAAGGAGTATGCCGTGAATTTTCTCCACTCCCCGGGCCCATTGAAGCATATCAGAACCAAGTAGCGCACACGCTGACATAGAAATAGCACGTTTGAGATCATTAAGGCCCGCAGTCTTAGGAGCATCTTTCTTTTTTAATTCCTTTCTTTTTCATTTCACTCTTTATGTCTTATTTCGTTCTGATTTCTTTCTCTTCTGTTTTCAACCAGCGCTGGTGCGCCGCGCGCACTCCACGTAGTAACGCGAAGCGGTGATGATTTTCTCACATAACAAACGACTGTAAGCACCAGGCGTCTCCCACACGGCAAAGGCCCCTCCACCCCAACGCCTCTCCATCAGCGACCTCGCCGGACGCTCCTGCCTTTGCACCCTCGAGTTTGACCGCCGCCACCCCCGGTTCCCCCCGGATTCCCGCGATCTCCACGCGGGCCCACCCGTGATGTCGTTTGATCGCTTCAAGCCCCGCCCACGGTCTTTGGCGCCTTCCCGCGGCTACGACTCGTTTTCCGGCCGGTCCAAGAGGCCACCCCACGATGATCGTGGCATTCGCCCGCGCAGTTCCGACTCCAGCAGGCGCCACAATGAATCCCGCTCTAATCACACGAGGCATCACCATGACAATTCCACGAGGCACCATGACGATTCCACGAGACATCATGAAAATTCCAGGCACTATGAAGATCTCAGGCATTATGAAGATTCCAGGCACTATGAAGATTCTACAAAGCACCACGGTGACGATTTTGGCTCGTACGCAGACAGCCCGCACCACAACGCCCAGCCCCACGAGCAAGCCCTAAAAGAGCTGCGGGGTACAGACGTGACTACCGGAGTCAATCCTGAAGATGCCAGATTTGGCTTACAAACTCATGCCAACGCGTACCTCGCGCTGCGGCCGGCGCTCGCCCAAGAGAGCCTTCCCAAGGCGTTCAAGGTGGTGTACGACCCCGAGCTAGACTCGGCGTTGTCCAAGGCGGAGAAAAAACAGAAGCACCGGAAGCTCTTCTTCCTCACGGGGAAGCCCTCCAAGGCGCCGGCGGACCCGCGTGCCAAAATGGGCATCCTGACGTACCTCGCCAAGCCCAACAAGGCGTCCAAGAAAATGCCTTTCAAGCAGCTCCCACGCACGCGTTTCTCGTACGACAAGCACTCGCTCGGCGCTCCGCCGCAGTCCGAGATCGTTCTTTGGGACCTACCGTCCACCGTCAGCGAGGTGTACTTGACAAACTTCTTGAACTCGTTCGGCAACAACATCAAGTCCATCAAGTTCATCAACGACCCGGTCAATGCGGTTCCTTTGGGCATCGCCACGTTCTCCTTTCAGGGCTCGCTTGAAAAAGCACTGCGTCTCGCCAAGGACTTCTTGCAGCAGGTCAAGCAGGAGTCTCCTCGGGTAGATGGTGCAGAGCTTAAGGTGGCCTTGAATGACGCAGACGGCAGGTTCCTCGACGACAAGACGCGTGCAGCACAAGAGTCGTTGCGCGTGAGCCAGATGAGTCGCGAGAAAGAAGAAAAGAAGAGGCTCGATCTCAAGAAGAGGCAAGAGGAGGCGGAGCTCAAGCAAGCTGCCGCTGAGAAACTGGTGGAGCGTGACGAGCGCCCGTCTCTTCTCAACACAACCACATTGTCGTTGAAGTACAAGAACAAGGTCATCAAGGGAGTCCAGATCCCGCTTGACCTCGAGAAGTACATCAAAGACAGGCCATATTTATTTATCAGCAACAAGCATGTGCCCACGCGTGCTGTTTCGTCCCAGGAAATCAAAAAGGCTTTGCTCAAGTACGACTGGACCCGGGTTTTGGTTGGAAAGGGCGGTTTTTACGTTGTCTTTAACAAGTTGAAAGACTGCCTAGACTGTTTCCATGCTGAAGACGGTTCCGAACTTTTCAAATTCAACATGTTCATGGACATGTGTGTTCCTGGAAACTTTGACGAAAGCGCTGTGCTCAAGGCTCGTTCAGAAAATAACACCGCCGACAGCGTTGATACGGCTATGGGGTCCTTGGTGAAAGATTTTCAAACGTTCTTGAGCAAGGACATTCGCGAGCGTGTCATCGCTCCCATAATTTTGGACCTTCTCAGCCCAGAAAAGTATCCGGAGTTGATGGCCGATCTCCGGCAGAAAGAAAAGGAGAAGGAGGAAAAACGTCAAGCTGAGCTCGGTGCTGCAGCTAAAGTCAAGGCCAGATCGGTATCCATCGAAGGCCCTGAAACTTCCGATCGCAGCCACGCCGCCGGTCCTAAAAACAACTATATTTTCGCCTTGCCAAGCTTCAGTAAGAAAATGCGTGATTTAAAGGAGAAAAAGAAGAGCAGGAAAAGCTTGTTTCCCATGCAGCACGCTCTCAATTACGACGACAAAGACTCTGATGAATCTGACGAAGAAACCTCGAGCAGATCTGTCACTCCCGTGTCCACGAAGAGAGACCTCGACTCTCCACCAACGCCTGACGAGGATGATTACGCAAGCAAGAGACAGAAGACCTCCAAGCTACGTCAAACATTCCTCTACGATGAGTCCAGCGACGAAGAAATGGAAGATCTCGAAGGCGACGCCGCTTCTGATGATAAAGAGCCTCCGGCAGATGCCAAGCCGCAAAGCGAAGAAGACTTGCGGTACGAGCCCACGGAAACGCAATATCCTCAGCCTGTGTTCGAGGAAGTGGGAGCCCGTGCAATGGGTGTGCTTGATTTGAGCAGATTGCAAAACGTCATCAAGGATGATGAAGACATGGAACTTGTGCGTGAAATACTCCAAGACGTGTCTCCAGGTGAAGTAAAGCATCCTGAGTATTGGGCATGGAAGCTCAAGCAAGAGGCCAACGAGACCAACGTCTTGGGGGAAGAGAACCTTGGTATTCTCAGTGACAGGCTTGAGTGTGGAACCGGGTCGTTCAAGAGTCAAGGGTACCGAAAGATTGCAGATGCAGACAAGGCGGAATATCTTCCGCATAGAAGGAAAATTCACAAGCCGCTCAAAACTGTGCAGCACGATTCTGAAGATGCCAGCCACAAGTCCACCAGTTCCCATAATAACATTCAGAGTTCAAGAGTCAGCAGAGCCAACAACAGACGATTTGCGGCGGACATCAGTGCGCAGAAGCAAATCTTGAGTTCTGAGTCTGACATTTTAAATCTCAATGCGTTGAACAAAAGAAAGAAGCCTGTGTCGTTTGCACGATCCGCGATCCACAATTGGGGCTTGTACGCGTTGGAGCCAATTGCCGCCAAGGAGATGATCATCGAGTACGTCGGCGAGAGTATAAGACAGCAGGTTGCGGAGCACAGAGAGAAAAGCTACTTGCGGACGGGAATCGGGTCGTCGTACTTGTTCCGTATTGACGAGAACATTGTGATTGATGCCACAAAGAAGGGAGGCATCGCCCGTTTCATCAACCACTGCTGCAATCCAAGCTGCACGGCCAAAATCATCAAGGTGGACGGCAAAAAGAGAATTGTGATTTACGCGTTGAAAGACATCGAGGCCAACGAGGAGCTTACGTACGATTACAAGTTTGAGCGGGAGACCAACGACGACGAGAGAATCCGCTGTCTTTGCGGAGCGCCGGGCTGCAAGGGCTACTTGAACTAAGGGAGGTGAAATTTTTTGAACTGAGGATCACTTCAACCAAGGCCTTTTCAATTGACACCACTAGTCGAGGCCACTTTAATTGGGGCCAATCCAATCGAGGCAGCGGCAGCTAATACGAAAAGCTATGTGAGAAGCTGCGCAATCCCAAAGCAGCTTTCTACTGGCTTTCCAGTGACTTAGTGTCTACCGGCGATACCCAGTGCCTTTTCAAATGGAACCGGTTAATGGCCTGCTAGGCCCGTACATAGAATCATAATAGACCAAGCCAGTGCCGCAGCCGCGCACATCGCGCCTCCACATCATGGAGGTGATGATCTACAGCCGGCACGTCTTTAGCCATGCACCCACGGCCGCCAATGCTACGCAGCGTGATCGGAGCGGCGCCGAGGCGTCTGGGCGTGGCGAGATCTCGCTCCCTTCCATTTCTGTCGTTTTCCAGGCCTTTTTTGCCAGTTTGTCAGCCATATTTGCCTTTTTTTCAGAGCACCACGCGCCGCTGGCAGGCCAATAGCGCCGTTTCCAACTCCATTGAACAGGTGCCCCTCTTGGAGCAATGGGATAGGGGCAGTCGAACGAAAAGCAACTCGTTGCCGCCGTTGCTCCTGGCCGTGCGCAAAATGATCAACGACAACAAGCGCTGTGTGTGTCTCATCCAGGTGGGCTCGTTCTACGAGTTATATTTCGAGCAGGCCACGCTAATCGCTCCACAGCTCGGCATCAAGGTGGCGTCGGTCAAGACCACGCGGTACGAGGTGCCCATGGCCGGTTTCCCGGTCAAAAACCTCCGCAAGTTCGTCAAAATGCTCGTGCACGATCTCCAGTTGAGCGTGGCCATCGTGGACCAGTTTGACCATGTGAAAACCGATACGGACCTCAAGCACCGCAAGATCTCGCGGATCGTCACGCCAGGGACCTTGGTGGACGAGTCGTTCATGAACTACTCGCAAAACAACTACCTTGTGGCGCTCTCGCCCAATCTGAAGCCCGATATGCCTCCTGACCCGGACACGGTGGTCGGGCTCCTGTGGGTGGACATTTCCGTGGGCGAGTTCTATGTGCAGCAGACGACGCTTGGCGAGCTTGCCGCCGATTTGAAACGCATCAACCCCAGCGAGGTCATTTTGCCAAGAGAGTTTGCGCTGCCCAACGGACACCCGCCGTTGCTTGCCGAAATGGCCGATCTCCGCCGCTACTTTGTGCGCTACCACAAGACCACGTACCGGGACTACAAGACCGAGTTTCTGACCGGGCCCTACACCACGCGGAAGCTTCTTGAAGACTTTTCTGTGCGTGAGGAGGCCGCCATGAGCTTGGTGCTATCGTACATCAACGTGAACCTTCCGGACCGCCAGCTTCTGCTCGATGCGCCTTGCCGCTATGTCAATTCGGCCTATCTCAATATGGATTCCCGCACAAGGGACGCGCTTGAGTTGACCAGCCGCTCCACATATGGCTCTGCTTCGGTCACCGGCACGCTTTTGCTGACCATCAAACGGACTGTCACGGCGTCCGGAACTCGCATGCTCACGCAGTGGATCAAGCTGCCCATTCTCGACCGGGTGCAGCTTGAAAATCGCCTTGATTTCGTCTCGTTGTTCAAGACAAACCACATGGTGCGCTTGAAGGTGTCGACGCACTTATCGCTGACCGGCGACTTCACGCGGGCCTTGCAGAGGCTCTCTTTGGGCTCGGGCCAAGTGGAGGTCAACTTGCTGTTGATCGCTGCGGGCCTAGCCAAGCTCGAGGCCTTAAGAGACTCGCTAGCGCACGAGTGTGATTCTCTAGCCGAGAAAGAGGCGTCTCTAGTGCGTCAGTTTCTCGCCGGCTTCAAAGTGCCTCGCTCTGTCACGCAACAAATCTACGGAACCATCCAAATGAGCCAGGACGGTGCTCTCGACATTGACCAAGGCGCAATTGAGGATATGGAGACGCTCGAGGATAAGTTGGTTTCGAACCAGCGTGAGGGTGTGGATCTCTACCCCAGGGCAGTGTCTCTGGGCGGAAACGACTCTTTCTTGAGGCTTTTCTCCGTCAAACCAGGCTACAATGAAACATTGCAACGTCTCCATCAGGATTTGGGCAGACTCAGTGCCCAGGAATGCGAAATGTTGGCCACGTTCACCAAGTTCTGCTCAGAACTTGAACCCAAGGTTCAAGTGAGCTACAGGGAGCGCAGCGGGAAACATGAGAACGTGATCGCTGTGACCAGCAAGACAAAAACGGATGACATGATCAAAAAGCTTGAGAGCGAGTTTGGCGCCGACATCAAGGACAAACGCAAATACTCTTTCACGTTTCGAACAAGTGAGTGGGCAGACATTGCTGACCAGAGAAAGCATCTCGTGGATCAGGTTCTCAAAGAAGAGGCAACCGTTCTCAACAAGCTCAAAGATTTCGTTCTTTCTAACGTTGCTGATATCCGCATGGCTAGCCGCTGTGCCGATTTCCTCGATGTCACAACAGCATTTGGAAAGCTAGCGCACGAAAACAACTGGGCACGTCCAAAATTGACTAAACAAAACAGCATCAAAATCACCAGTGGCCGGCATGCAGTGGTGGAGTCCAACCTCAAGGACAACGGGCAGCAGTTCCGGCCCAATGATACCCATTTAAATCAGAAAAACACGCTCTGGGTCATTTCAGGGCCAAACATGGGCGGAAAAAGCACCTTTTTGAGGCAAAACGCCCTCATCGTCATACTCGCGCAAATGGGCTCTTTTGTTCCCGCCAACAAGGCCACGCTTGGCATAGTTGATCGAATTTTCACCCGGATTGGAGCTTCGGATGACCTCTTCAATGACTTGAGCACGTTCATGGTCGAAATGGTCGAGACAAGCAACATTTTGAAAAACGCCACCAAATCCTCATTGGCAATAGTGGACGAGATCGGCCGTGGAACGAGTGGCATAGAGGGCCTCGCAGTGGCCTACGCTACATTGCTATCTTTGCTCACGGAAAACAAGTGCCTTGCCTTGTTCGCTACACACTTTGGTGAAGAGCTCAAGGGCATATTGAATGCAGATGAGGTTGATCAACAGAGGTTGACATTTTTGAAAACAAAAGTGATACAAAAAGATGGAAGGCTCGTGTTCGACCACAGTTTGGAACCCGGAATCAGCGAAAAATCGTATGCTTTTGAAGTGGCCAGAATTTCGGGCTTCCCAGAGAAGTCTTTGCGCCATGCCGAAAGGGCGTATGATATAATTCGGCTGTTTGATGGTCCGCGGGCTGCTGGTGTCAGCACGGTCAAGGCGGCGGGTTGACGAAGAGGTCACAAAATTTACTAGCATTCATAGAAGAGCATTCACGTATATAAACGTCTCTAATCGGGCATGAAAGGCGTGTATTTTCATAGCTAGTCCTTTTTGGGCTCTGTGGGCGCATTTGGTTGTTTAAGTTGAGACGAGACCATTTGCTGGAGCTGTTCAAGAGCTGGGTTAGCAGCAGCGGGTGCTGTGTTCCAACCTTGTTGTTGTACCGGATATTGCTGGGGTGCACCATAATTTTGCTGGGGGTACTGACCGTAACTCTGGTAGTTCTGTGGTGCTTGCAGTGCGGGTTGACCGTACGGGTTATAGGCAGCCGCTTGGCCGCTGTTGATATACGAATGCATTTGTTGGGCGCCGTACGGAATGCTTTGGAACTGCTGCAGTGGTTGATGCTGATGTTGAGGATGAGGATATTGTGCGTAAGGTTGGTTTTGGTAAATAGCGGCATTTGGGTGCTGAGGTAACGACTGATGTTGGTAAGGAAGATACTGATGGCCGTAGACTTGCTGCATGTGCAGTTGGTACTGCTGGGGCTGTTGGCCATGAGCCTGTCCGTAATGAGCGGGTTGAGTGTGGTAGACGTGGCTCTGTGGCTGGTGTTGAGCAGAGTATGCGTCCACAGATGCGGGGCTGGCTTGTGCTGGCGAGCCGTAGTTTGGTTGGGCTTTGTTGGAATGGTGGTGAGCGATTGAGGGAGGGTTTGAGTAAACCGGCTTGTAAGCGACCGAAGAGGGCTGCGAGGGCTGCGAGGGTTGACCTTGGGCGAAGCCGTACGACTGGAAGGTCTTTTCTTGTCTTGCTGCTGGAGTCTGCTTCTTCTTTAGTGGCTCCTGGCCGGACTCCTGTCTTTTTTGCTTCTTTTTGCGCAGCTTCTCCTGCTTTGCTGCCAACTCCCTTTCGTCGTCCGAGAATTCTTGTTCTTCTTCCGGCAACTCCTCATCGTGGCAGTTACTAGCGTCTGTACCCTTTATCTTCTTGATGGTGTCGGTGTACAAAAACTGAGATTCGGGCACCACGTAGAAAATCTTGCTGCCTTTTCTCTCCTTGAGTTTCTCCATATCCTCGTCGCTGTTGAACTTGACTCTGTAGTTTGGCGCTTGCAAACGTCCAAACGTCTCGAACAAAAGCCCCAACACGTGCCTGTCTTCGAAACACAAGACCGAGTCGTCTTTAAGAATACGGAATTCTCCAGACACGTTGGCCTTGATGATGGCGCTCTTCTCCACCAACGCCACAAGCTCTCCCACATACTCGAGAGGCGCATTTGACGGCACCTCGTAGTCGTCGGGAAGAGACTTTGCCTTTTCGTCTGCGATCTCGTTCTTCGACACGATAGGCCCTGCTGGGGCCTCGTCCTCCTCCTCCAACTCGCCCATTTCCTGGTCGTCGGCTTCTTTTCCTTCGTCATCGTCAGAGTCCGAGTCCGAGTCTGAGGAGCTGGAGTCTGAGGCCTCGGATGAGCTTCTTTCATCTTTAGGATCTTTGTCGCTATCTGACAGGTCAGAGTCGGAACCCACGTCAATTTCGTCATCGGAGAACTGCTGGATCTCCTCCGTCGTGGGCTCTCCCGCAACAAAGCCTTGTATGAGGCCATCGATGGTGGTAGCTTTTTCGGGGTGGTGTGCCACTCTTTCTGCGACGGTTTCGGTGCTCTGAACCTCGACAGGGGTCTCTTTGTCATGCTGGACCTCTGACTCTGTTGCCGCTGGAATTGCGCCGGTCTCCTCTGTCGATTCTGAGTTTGGAGCAAGTGCTGAATCTTGCTTTTCGGTGCCGTCTGTGCTCTGGCACGAGGCTGGCTCCGTTTCTTCTGGTACTGTCTCTTCTGCAACCGCCTGTTCCGGCACTTTCTGCTCTGGCTCCATTTGTCCAGTCTGTTCTGGTTTTGGCCTAGTCTCTTCTTGAACAGTCTGTTCTGGCACTGTGTGGCCAATCTCGGGCTCATCAGCAGTACCTTCGCCGCCAGTCTCGCTCTTGAGAGCCTCACTGGCATAAAAATCTGCCTCAGTAGCGTCACTCGTGCTTATAGTAGGCGTGATCGCTGCTTCGTCATTGGCAGATGCCAGGTCTGCTTGCGCGGCAGCCTGTGGAGATCCAACAACGCCTTCTTCACGAGGAAAGTTTGATTCCTGATGGACTCCTGCAGTCTCTGTGCTTTTCTGCACAGGAACGGAGCCCTGCTCGCTCTGCCGGGTGGTGTTGTCGTCCTCTGCCATGAAGAGTAGGGCAACAACAGCACCAGCAGGTGGCCGCGATGAGGTATGCGCGGGTGCACGGGTGTGTGATGTGCGTCCCGCTGCAGCACTCCACTTCTTGAGCATAAGAGCATAATCTGCGGGCGGCGCTGGCTAGTCTGCGGAGATCTCCGGGCCGCGGCTTCGCGTAGACGAATTCTGGCAGGTTCGGGTAGCTCCTGGCAGTTTGGGCCGCTCCTGACAGTATGGGCCACCCCCTGGCGCTGCCGGTCGATTGGCGGCAGCGCGTGCACGACGCCACCGACAAAGCGTGGCAAGGAAGGCCCAACAAGGCTTTTCGGATCAACAGCCATGCCGTGGATCGACCGGACCCCCCAAGAATTTGCCCAAACGGGGAAGCTAACAAATCTAAATCCAGAATGCTTTCCGAAAGCAGGAGGTTAAGTGATTGAGGGCCAAATGAGCATCCGTGGACAATGAGCGGCATTGTTCGCCCGCGGCGGCATGCCCATAGCTGGTGCAGAGGAGAATGCCAATATAATTCCCGTAAGGAGCGTGCGCGTGCCGGGGAGTCAGCAAGTGGAAACATTCCAAGGATGGGCCCGTTAAGGTGCGCGCCGCTCGCAGCCACCAGCACCAAATCAGAAAAGCAAGGAGCGTTTTGCTTTGGGCGGGGCGCAGTGGAAAAGCTGCCGCCTGGCGGCTAGCGCTAGTCGGCGGCCGGGCGCCTAAGGTCCACACAGTGAGGCCCTTGGCATTTCGGGGTCCTGCGTGGAGCGGAGTGTTGGTTCACATTGTTGGACAATACCCGTTCGCAGCGAAATGGACAACCGCGGGGCGCCGCAACGTCGCGAGATCCATTGTGGGCACGCGGGCCCCAGCAACGACATCTGGCCAAGGCTGCCTGCCACTAGTCCAGACGGGGACTTTGCAAGCGCAAAAAGCGGGGCCGGACGCAGGGATGGGCGCTGACGTAACCGCAATGCCAGATCTGCCGGCTGGCTGCGTGCAGCGTAGGAGACACCGAGAGAAACCCGTCTCAAAGTTGCGACCGCACTGCCCGATTGGATCGCCGAGGTGCAGGTGTGCGTCACAACAGGAAAGAACACCAGCATGGGGCCATGCGCGTGCACACAATTTACGCTGGGTCGCACGGTCTGTTTACCGTTTCGTGGATGCTGGCCGCCACACATAAAACCCAGCCTGCCCCCCTGCCCAGCGAACTTCTCCTTAACTAATTGTTCACCAACTTTCCGGTTTAACCTGTCATTCCTTATCCCCGTTTGTTTCTTTGAACCAAACAACCCTCGATTTTTGTCCCACCAAGTATGTATTCCTTCTGGTCTGGTTCCCATTTTGGTTGAAGAATGGTTTGCACTGGAGCGCACTAGAGCAATCCCCTTATAGCCCATGGAAGCGCTTCTATTGGTGCGATACGAGCGCCAGTGCTGCTGGCCCCCTTCCGTCCACCGTTGGCAGGCGAGAGTGGATGGCCTTTGGCTCCCCATCACGCCTCTGTTTCCCCATCCCTGAAGGCGTCCATTCAGGAGCTCGATAGGGGGTGGACCGAAAGTGGGAAAGCGTGCCCGTCTGCCGGGCAGGATGGTTTCAGGACAGCCAGCGCTGGTGGCTGACGAAACACATGTGCCGGGCTTCCATTCGCGTAATTTTCGCGTACGCTCCTGCGGCGCAACGCCGAATCGGTGCATGGACCAGCGAAAAGCGCGATTTGTGCAGGATTCTGCCTGTGGGTGCGCGGGATTGTTTGATGGCCGCGAAAACGCGCTTTCGCGCCTGCGCAAGCCGCGTGGTCTGCCAAGGCACAATGAGGCTTCTTTAAAACCGATGATGAGACCGCCCTCCGCAGGCAATTGCAAGTTAGCATACTAACATCCAGCCATGAAGCTCGGACTTACTTCGCTTGTCACTCTCGCGGCCCTTTGCTCTGTCTCGTTGGCGGCCCCCGCCAAGAGAGACGACGACTGTGTCGAAAAGAGAGCTCACGTGCACCACAACCACAAGAGAAAGATTGTCTACGCGACTGACTACCAAATTGTCACTGTCGACGCCCAGGGCAACGTGTACAGCGCCCAGGCCACTGGCACCACCAGTGCGGCTGCTGTCGCTGTCACCACCGCGTCGGCCTCGGTTGCCGACGTGGAGCCTGAGAGCACCGGCACCATCGAGACCACCTCTCCTGGCGTTGAGTCCTCCAGCACCAACGAGGACACCACCTTCACCACCAGCACCAACGAGGACACCACCTCCACCACCAGCACGTCCTCCGGCTCGACCGGCTCCTCCTCTGGCTCTGGCTCCGGTACCCCCGGCTCC
Organism: Metschnikowia torresii; assembly: GCA_002893725.1. Lineage (NCBI taxonomy): Eukaryota > Fungi > Ascomycota > Pichiomycetes > Serinales > Metschnikowiaceae > Metschnikowia > Metschnikowia torresii. Next base: position 1,465,423 of record NXHD01000001.1, on the reverse strand, counting down.
GGCGGTATCTACGGTGACTTGGAGAACTACGTCGACCCTACTGAGGAGTTTGAGGACGGCACTATTGCCTGTACCGACTTCCCTAGCGGCCAGGGTGTGATTGCTCTCGACCACTTGGGCTTTGGCGGCTTCTCTGGTATCTACAACACCGACACCTCCACCGGTGGCACCTGTCAGGAGGGCTCGTACTGTTCCTACGCCTGTCAATCCGGTATGTCCAAGACCCAATGGCCTTCTTCCCAACCATCCAACGGTGTTTCCATTGGTGGTTTGATTTGTAAGAATGGCTACTTGCACAGAACCAACACCGACACCAAGTACTTGTGTGAGTGGGGTTTGGACATGGCTATCGTGAAAAGCAGCTTGGACCAAGTTGTGTCCATCTGCAGAACCGACTACCCCGGTACCGAGAACATGGTGATTCCAACCGTTGTTGAGGCTGGCGGAAGCTCCGTCCTCACCACCGTCGACCAAGACACCTACTACAAGACCTACAAGGGAGACTCGACCTCCGCTCAGTACTACGTGAACAACGCTGGTGTTGAGTGGCAAGATGGATGTGTTTGGGGTACTTCTGCCGGCGACATTGGTAACTGGGCACCATTGAACTTTGGTGCCGGCGCTGCCAGCTCTGTCGGCTACTTGTCGTTGATTCCTAACCCTAACAACTTGAATGCTGCCAACTTTAACGTCAAGTTAGAGGCTGAGGACGGTGCCTCCGTTGTCGGCTCCTGCTCCTACGTGGACGGTCAGTACAGCACTGGCTCCGGAACCACGTCCGATGGTTGCACGGTTGCTGTTAACTCTGGCCGTGTTGTCTACTACCTTTACTAAACGGAATCATGACCATCCTTCTCCGCGATTGAGCACTAGCCGGGCAACTGAGCGCGAGCATTGTGCTTGAGCGTTGGAATGAGGAGACAAATTTCGCGAGGAATCAAGCAGTGTGAAGATGGCCATGAGTGCATGCACCCGGCCGCTGCTGGCTGACCGACTTCGGTATCAGCGCATGCTGTGGATCTCATTCCTACCCCACCAGCCTTTTCAAAGTTCTAGACAATTGTGTTAGTATAAGTATTCTTAAAGTGAAAATTGAAAATTTACGAGATTATAGTAACGCCTCTTGGCTGATAGAACGCCCCTTAGCTGATAGATATACGCTCTTCTACAAACGGCGCGGGCCGAAGCGACAATTACCGCTACTTTCGGTACACGCACGATCAGGGGCGTGGAGGCATTGCTTTTTACACTCGGGTGTGACGCTCTGCGCTTCGACCCTCGGCAAATTTTTTCAGTGCAGACGCGATGCCCCTTGACTGCAGCTAAGATGCCTTGAAAGAAGCTTTCGAAGGTGATTGTGAGAAGGGCGAGAAAGCCCGCAGGTGAGTACGAGGTCCAAGCGTGCTTGCACGCGACCTTATCTTGATGAACATTCAGTATGGCCCCCGCATTATGAGGTTACACATTCTTATCTATAATCAAAACCTCTAAAGGCAGTCGAGCGCTCTGAGATGTTGTAGTTGATGACCCTAAACGCAAGTGGCAGCGACAAGTGCCGAAGGCGTGCGTATAAGGCACGGCGAAGTACTGTTAGATGCGGCATCGCGCGCTCGCAACGCGGCGTTATGCTCGGAGCCACGCACGATGCTTAGCCTTCGGGGAAACAGAAATTCGAGTTCCTGCAGTGTGACTGCCGCCTGCGTTACCAGCTTGATAAGATGCAAATTTTGAAGCGTTGAGTCAAAAGCACATCCAAGCCGCTTAATATAAAAACACCGAGAACTGCGCTTCCCATTTTCTCCCCCACTCGAGATCGTCTTCACTGCGCTCATCTTCTGTCGCTAACACTCAGTCATCGCCCTTGCATCTTCCAATGTCTGACTTAGAAAAGATCGCCGGGTCTTCCAAGGATGTGTCGTCATACGTCCAAGACGGTGACTCGCTCAGCGAGGAATTCCCCAAAAACGAGGTCAAGAGAAACTTGCAGGCCAGACATATCTCCATGATTGCTCTCGGAGGAACTATTGGAACTGGTCTTTTCATTTCCACCAAGAGTCCTCTTAGTGCTGGTCCCGTCATGGCTCTTATTTCCTTCTTCTTCATTGCCTCTTTGGCCTACTCCGTGACCCAGTCTTTGGGTGAGATGGCCACCTACATCCCCGTGGCCGGTTCGTTCACGCAATTCGCCACTCGTTTCTGCTCTCCTGCTCTTGGTGTTGCCAACGGTTGGTTGTATTGGTTCTCTTGGGCCATCACCTTTGCCTTGGAGCTTTCCGTTATTGGCCAGGTCATTGAGTACTGGACCGACAGCGTTCCAAACGCCGCCTGGATCACCATTTTCTGGTTCATCATTCTCTCCAGTAACTTGTTCCCTGTCCAATTCTACGGAGAAATTGAGTTCTGGATTGCTTCCATCAAGGTCATTGCCGTTTTTGGCTGGTTGATCTACAGTTTCTGCATGGTCTGCGGAGCAGGTAAAACTGGCCCTGTTGGCTTCAGATACTGGCGCAACCCAGGCCCATGGGGTGACGGAGGAAACTACATGGACTATGTCAGCAGCATTGAAACCGGCAGATTCTTGAACTGGTTGGGCTCTTTGATCTCCGCTCTTTTCACCTTCCAGGGTGTGGAGTTGGTTGGTATCTCGTGTGGCGAGTCGGCCAACCCCAGAAAAACCGTGCCTGCCGCCATCAAGAAGGTCATCTACAGAATCCTCATTTTCTACATCTTGTCCATCTTTTTCATGGGTTTGTTGGTGCCTTATAACGACCCTCTGTTGAGCGACGACTCTGCATTGGCCGCTTCTTCGCCTTTCATCATCGCCATCAAGAACTCCGGCACCCCAGTGTTGCCCGACATCTTCAACGCCGTCATTTTGCTTGCCGTCATCTCGGCCGCCAACTCCAACGTCTACTCTGGCTCCAGAATTATCTACGGTTTGGCCCAGGCTGGCGTGGCCCCCAAGATCTTCCTCAAGTCCACCAAGTCCGGTGTGCCAATTGTCACTGTGTTGTTCACATGGGTTTTCGGCGCCTTGGCCTACCTTGTGCTTTCCAACGGCGGAAGCACTGTGTTCGACTGGTTGTTGAACATTACCGCCGTGGCCGGTTTGATTACGTGGGTGCTTATTTCCTTCTCCCACATGAGATTCATGAGCGTGTTGAAGTCCAGAGACATCAGCAGAGACAGCTTGCCTTTCAAGGCCGCATGGATGCCATATCAGGCCCAGTACGCCTTTTGGTTGGGCTTTGTACTCACGTTTTTGCAAGGATTCTCTTGTTTCTTTGGGTTCACCGCGTCCGCCTTCTTCACCGCTTACATTTCCGTAATTTTGTTCTTTGTTGTGTGGATCGGTGCCCACTTCTACTACAACGGCTTCACCAAGCAGGCCTTTACATTGCGCTCTCTTCTCCTTCCTTTGGAGGATGTTGACATCGACACCGGTGTTAGAGAGGTCGACAACATGGTGTGGGACGAATCCGAGCCTACAACCTTGTGGGGTAAGTTCTGGGCCTTTGCTTCCTAAGCATATTTGTTTAAATACTTTGCATGACGTTAATGATAATTTGTTACCCAACTTACTTGTAATTGTGATAATATTTGTAATTTCGAGACTGCCTTTTTCTGTCTGCACGTTCTGGTTTTTGATTGCAATTTGTTGCAAACTGTCCCCGATTAGTCACCAGAAGTGTTTTCCCGCCTTGCAGATAACACACGCCGCTGGGTCCATCGAGGCGCCGAGCTGGTGCGATCTGGAATTAGGAACCACTTTCATCTGCACATGTCCGACCCACAAGCGCCCGTTTCTGCGCCCGTTTCTGCGCCAGCACAACCGCCCGTGCAGCTGGAAAAGCCCAAGATTGACGTCAAGCTTTTGGACCAGCAGCTAGCAACGCTAGACGATCACGACTTCGACTCCGATGACGATTGCATGGCAGGCGGCTGTGGGTGCTGCGCTGGAAGCGTGGGCCAGATCAGATCGGCCTGAAGGCTTCCCGTGAAACCTAACCGTCCTTTAAACGTGAGGACATCCTGTTGTAACGCAGGCCGTCTTTTGATCATGTGACGCGGTTGTCACTGTGCCAGCAGAAGCGAGATGACGCTCGCCGTGTTTAGTTGAATCTCCACCGAACGCTTATTTCCACGCTTATTTCCATTCTTTGTTTCCTGAAACTGTACCGATTTTTGCAACGCTGCTTACTTTCGGCGGCTGCTGCGCCGAACCGCCTGCCGCCTGCTGCGGCGTGTCTTGGGTTCGTCGGCATCGTCCTCTGTTGAGCCCTTGGCGGTGTCCGGGTCATTTTCGTCCTTTTCATCCTTGGCGTCCTTCAGCTCTTTTTGGTACTTGGGCTCTTTTTGGTCCTTCTTGTTCTCTGCATCGTCATCTTGGGTCTCCTTCGAGCTGGCCTCTTTTTGCTCTATGGCATTCTCTTCCTCTGGCTCCTTGTGCTCCTCCTTTTGCTCCTTCTCTTTATGCTCCTTGGCGCCCTTTTTCACCTCCTTTGCCTCGCTCTTTGCGCCTTCGCCAGTAGCGGCGGTGACTTTTTCTAGCTCGGCCGTGGCGCTGACGTCGTAATCTTCTTCGGCCTTGACCGCTGTATCTTCACCCGATTCGCCGGACGGCATGGCTGAATCCACACCGGGCAGAAGTTCCGATTTCCGCCGGCGTCTTCCGCCGGGCGCCGGCGGGCTGGTACGGGTCTGGCGCCGCTTGGGGCCCGGCTTCGTGTCACTGTCGCCGAGTTTGGCCACAGACCTCGTTCTTTTTCGGCCCGCAGGCTGCGGCTCGGCCCCCTTGGGTTCCTTCTTCTTGAGTGGCGCCCTCCGGCGGCCCTTGATGGGTTTTTCGGCCCGCGTCATGCCGAGCCCGTCGTTGAGCTTGGAAAACACAGTCTCGTCGCCCTCAACGTCGCTCAACTCCGACAGGAAGATCTCGGAGTTGTCCGGGTGGCCCGCGGACGGCGAGCCCGGTTTGGCTGCAAGCCCGGCCGCCTCCTGGGCAATCTTGGCCTTTTCGGCCTCCTGTGACCGCGAGCGGCTTCTTATTGTTTTCGATTCGGGCCCCAGCAGTTTCTGATCCACACGAGGCTTTTCTGCGTCCGACTCGTCATCCTCCTCGGCTTCAATCTGCTCCACACGCTCCATGTTATAAAAGCCCGCAAGCTTGCTCCACAAATCGCTTTCGCTGAAGCGGGAGCTGCTTTGGAGACCTTCATTGATGAGGTGGAGGATGCGAGTAATGTTTTCTTTTCTTGTGTCTCCGGCGGGCTTGAAGTCGCAGATCAGGCTGAAGAGCTTGATCTCGAGCTCGGTGGTCCATCGTTGGTCTGCCATCGGGCCGGGCTGCCGCTGGGTGTTTGCAGGGTTTGACACTTGTAAGATGGAGTCGCTTCCAAGACTGATTCTATGCGTTCGCGTGGGGAGGCGCGGGTTGGGCGCGGCACGTCTTTTTTACTACTTTTTTCATCTCGAGCACACAAGCCCAACCACTCCAACGTCCTCATGCCCAGAAAAGCGAACAACTTGTTTTCGACGGCTCGGGGCCGCGTGCGTGCGTCCATGAACAAGTACAACTTGTTCAACTTGTACAAAAAACAGCCGGTGCAGTACAAGGGAAAGACGCTTTTCCAGCAAAAGTGGGCCGCCAAGAAGGAAACAAGAGCCTACCACGGCGAGCACTTGACCGAAAGCAGGTGGAAAACGCTCTTCTCGCCCAGCTTAGAGTCCGTCGCCCAGCTCGACGCCTCGTTGAAGGGTGTGCAAGTGTCGCCCACGCCGTTGACCTTGCAAACATACGCGGTGTTGGAAAAGAGACTAGAGTTTGCGTTGTTCCGTGCCATGTTCGCCTCTTCCATCAGACAGGCACGGCAGTTCATCCGTTCCGGCGAAGTCCAGGTCAACGGCGTGACCATCAAGCACCCGTCGTTCCCGTTGAAGACCGGGGATGTTTTCCACGTGGCTCCAGACAGAGTGATGCAGGCGATGGGAAGATCCAAGCCAGGACTCGCCAAGGCCATTAGAACCGACAACAGCCAGATTGCTGCGTGGAACAAGTACGTGGCGGCCGCCAGACAAAACCCCAAGGATGTGTGGGAGTTGAAGCAGGCCAAGCCGGAGTCGTTGAACCTGCTTGAAAAGTCTGCCAAGTTGAGCAACACCGACGCCATCAAAAAGTACAACGAGTCCGTCGACAAGTCTATGTTGGCCGAGCAGAAGAAGTGCACGCGTGAGAACGTGTTGGCCAAGCTCTTGGCCAGCGCCGGCGGCAAGGAAGTGGAAGAATTGAGTGCCGACGCTTTTGCCAGTGTGGTGCGCCAATCCGCCGCGGACCAGGCCAAGTGCTTCGAGGCATACAAGATTTTGAAAAGCGCCTCGCACGCCTTGGTGGGCGCCCACACGCCCGAGCAATGCCAGGAGTACATTGGCACCAAGAGCACGGAGTTTGCCAGCGCCGAAGCGGCCAAGGACGCCGCTCATGTGCGCAAGATCGTGGGCGAGGTGGTGAGCTCGCAGTTGGAGAAGATCCGCGCCGACGCCGAGAAGCTGAAGTTGCCGGAGGACGCGCAATTCATTCCGTTCCTGGCCAGCTTCGGCAAGGGCTTGCGCACGGTGGCGCCGTTGAAAAAGGACGAAATCATGGAGGACGAGACGCTCGCCAAGGTCGAGCTTCCGTGGCAGAAGGGCTTGTTTGGCCGCCAGGATCCCTCCAAGACGTACTTCACGCCGTGGACGCCCAGACCGTTCCTCGGAGCCTTGGCGGTTTTGCCCCACCACATTGAGATTTCCTTCGAGACGTGCCACGCCATTTACTTGAACGACCCTGTGGCCAGACCGGGCCACTCGGAGGTGATCTCGCCATTCCCCGAGCATGTGCACGAAAGAGCATACATGTACTACGTCAGAAAGGGTTTGTAACTGTAAATAGATAACGAAAGACGGCAGGGAGAAGGGGAAAGAAATAGAGGTGAGAAGGAAAGGAAGGGACCCTGGTGAGAGGAAGAATGGATCTGAGGAAAAGGGAGATCTGAGGAGAAATGAAGGTAGATTGGTGGAAAATATACCTTATCAGCGGCAGAGAGATGGCCCACGCTGCCAGCCCAGACCGAGGGTCAATCGAGAGATGAGAGAGAAGTGAATGCAGAGAGCTGCGAATAGACAGAAGTATCAATGGAAAGAGTAAAGAGAGAAGTGTCAAAACACGTAAGTTTGAGGAGATTCAAGAGGCAGAAAGCAGAAGAGATATAAAAATAGAAGAGACAGAAGTCTTTTCGCAAAAGACGTTTCATAAAGTGAAGGCTTAATTGCCAGAAGTGGATATAGACTGAGCAAATATAAAGAGTAGATATAGAGAGTAAATATAGAGAGTGAATATAAAGAGTAAATATAGAGAATAATTATAGAGAGTAGATATAGAGGGTAAGTATAGAGAGTAGATATAGAGAGTAGATATAGAAAGTAGATACAGAAGGACCAGATATAGACAATCATCGATAGATCGATGTTGATATTTCTGACAGAACACTCCAGAGCCACAAGACGGAATCCCAAGAAACAGAATAACCGATGTGCCAATAATTCCCAATGTATTTCACTGTGTCCCAAGTTCCATGATACACCACCACATCTCATCACCTACACCATCGCGCGCATCACCAGGCTCAATTCCGTCCGGACCATGCCCCGAGTTTCCGCCCGTTTGGCGGCCGCGGCCCGCAAAATCTCCCGCCTTCTCCCGCCGCTTCTCCACGCCACCCGTACGCTCGAGCGGGCGCAGACAGAGCTCCGCTGGATCTGCAACGAGCTCCCCTGCACTCAATGGGCCCAGGCCATCCGCCGCCGTGGAAAATTGGAACCGCTCCAGTACATCTTGGGATCCCAGCCATTCGGCCCGTTGCTGATTGCGTGCCGCCCGGGCGTGCTCATTCCGCGCTGGGAAACAGAAGCGTGGGCGCTGGCAGTGGCAGACGCTTTGGCCGAGCTTCTGCCCCAGCTATCCATTTTAGACGCTTGCACGGGCACCGGATGCATTCCGCTCTTGCTCAAGACGCGGCTCCCGGCAGCGGCCGTGCTGGCGTTTGACTTCAGCGAAACGGCCGTCCGGCTTGCCGAGGAAAACAGAGCGCTGGCCGGATTGGCCGTCGACTTTTGGCACGACAACGTTTTCCACTTGGCCGGCCCGGCGCCCGCCGTGGACATCGTCACGGCCAACCCGCCGTACGTGTCAGAGGCCGAGTACCGCAGGCCGCTTCTTCTCGACGGGCCCGAGAAATCGGTGCGTTTATATGAGCCACGAGAAGCGTTGGTGGGCCATGTGGAGTTTTACCGTGCGCTCGTGGCCAACGTGGTGTTGCCGCGGAAGGCAAAGGCGTTGGTGTTTGAGTTGGGCCTTGAAGAACAGGCTGTGGCTACGGCGGCGGCATTGCCGGCGGCCTGGTTGGCTGGGCGATATTATGATGCCAATGGCCGAGTGCGCTGTGTGGTGGCATGGCAGCAGCACTCGGATTTTGCGGTGCTTCGAACTATGGTGAGCGGCGATCTTCTTCCGACCGGACAGTCTGCTGGTTGTGGGTGATTTGGATTTTGCGCTGGTTGCGGAAATCTACTAATTGTGATATCTATCGATATATCAACCGATTGTGGATTACCAATTGCGGGGATCTACTAATCGTGATATCTATCGATTTATTTCCCTATTGTGGATTTCTTCATTTTGAATCTTCGGCCGGACGATCTATGGGAAATTCTTTCAATGGCCAGATCTACAACCGTAAGCGGCCGAGACCTAGTTATCGCCATCTTGTAAATAGCATTCCTTCCGAAAGGAGATCATCCAATTAAAATGAGATCACGTAAAAACGATATCGAGACGCCTTCTCCTTCCCTTAACGCAGCAGAACGCAACACGTACTGAAGCGGGGAATTGGCCAAGGCTGTGGAGACAGAAAATTCACCTACTCGGCCTCGGCTTCCGTTTTGGGCGCCTGAACGCCATCCGGCCGTTGCTCTGGAGCTGTGCTTGCAGCAGCAGTGTCCAGCACGCTGGCGGGGTCCGGCGTGGCCGTCTCAACCTTGGCCTTTTTGCGTGTGCCCTTACCCACGGCCTGGATATGGCCGCCAGCGGGAAAGACTCTGGTGGCGCTCATAATATAACCGCCAAAGCCCCTCAGCGTCATGAGCGGGTGCAAGCGGCCCTGTATCGTCTGGTACGCTCTGGCTCTGGTTTCGAAAATCGACGGCGCCAACACCCGCTTGTCTTTGGCAAGCTCATGCTGCGACTCCAACAAGGCTTCCTTGAAAGGACTGTAAAACACAAGTGGCCGCGAGCCTCCTACGCAAGGCACCACGTACGGTAACACCGACGGAATGCTGAGTGTCGACACACACACGAGCGCGTCGAAGTTGCCCTTTGTGACCATGTCCAAGGCCGCGTTGATGTCCTGTGCTCTCTTCAGTCTTCTTTCGTACTGTAGTTTCTTCGTGGGCTTCATGTCCGCAAGCTTCTCTGGCGAGAGCTCCGTCCAGTCGATGCGCTCGTTCTCGGGCTCGGCAAGCTGGAGCCAGCTCAAGGTCTTGATCATCTTGCGCTGGAATTCGTCCGAGTAATCCGAATGACGCAACGCAGCAACGTTGGCATGTTCGTTCTCGTGCACCAACATAATGCTGCCCTGGCCCTGCATTCTCTCCAACATGGCGTACGTCACCACGCCGGCCGTGTCGTCCACCACCAAATAATTTCCGCCGGGACGGACGTTGGCATGGCTGAGAAGCATGCCCAACGTCTCCTCGCTCATGTCCATGACCTTCTGCAAGTCCTTTTCGATGTAATACTGCAAGAGCTGCGACGAGCCCAAGTACTCCACCTGGAAACGGCGCAAGAACTTCTGCTGCTTGCGGCGCAAGTACTTTTGCTGCGAGAACAAGGTCTTCTTGTCAAACGCGGAGTGGCCCGCGATGATTTTGTCGATGATCTTCTGGCCGATGTCCGACGATGCGCCCGACCTCTTGAGCTCGTCGATCTGCTTGTTGTCGAGCTTCTGGATCTTGGACCCGATGTTGATGATGTCCTGGTTGGATTCGGCGCTGACCTCGAAAAACTTCGTCACCTGGTCCTTGGTGAGCTCGGCGTCGTCCATCTCGTTCTCGTTTTCGATGCTCTCCTCCACGCTGGTCAACGACTTGACCGGAAGAGCGACCTGGTCCTCCACAATCTCGAACGTGGTGCCGAAAGCATGGCCGAAAATGGAGTTGGTTTTGAATGCTCCAAATTTGCCGAGACTGATCACGCCGTCCTCGCGCAAATAGGCGATCTTCAAGCCCTCTGACGGAAGCCGCAAGAGCACGTGCTGGTGGGCCACGATGTGTGCTTTGTTTTTGTTCAAGTCCATGTTGCAGTCGGCGTGGAGAGGGCCTGATGCGATGGAGATGAGGGCGATGCGAGTGTGTATAGTGGGGCGGCGGAGACGAACAGAGGGGAGCAAGAGGCGGCGAACAGAGGGCGGCGGCGGGGCGGGAGTTTCAAAAACGTTTCAAAAATGTTTCTGCAGTGTATGAGAATTGTTTCGGCCTTGTTTCAGGCGCCCGCCGGCCCCGATGCCGGCGCTGGCGGCGCTTCGACGGCTCAGCGCTGCGTGAGAGGCCATCAGGGCACGCACTTTTCCGCTGCCGCAGAAAGATGCGAAACTTCTGTCTCATCGCATTTTTTTTAGATACTCACTAGAAGCCATGGGAAGAAGAGCAAAGAACAAGCAGGGCGTTCCTCCAACTTTGGATGAGTTCATGGGCGCCAAGGACAAGAAGCCCGTGAAGCACAGCTCCGGTGCTAAAAGAAGAGGCCCGGCCGACACAGGCGCCAAGCCAAAAAACTCCAAAAGAGTCAAGAAGCAGCAAGACGATGTGACCGAAATGGCCGCAGACCTCCCCGAGGTGGATTTGGGGGAATTGGCCCAGGCTAAAAAGACCCTTTTCGACGATGACGACGAGGTCGACGCAGATTTGCCCGGCAACGATGAGTTTGACGTGGATAACAGCAATCTGGAAGACTCCGATGAAGAAGGCAGAGCACGGCCAATGTTCTCTGACGACGAGCTCGACGAAGATGAGTTGGAAACCCTCAACGCCGAAAACATGGAGGAATTCTCCAGAAAGCTCGACGAGGAAGACGAGTTGGAGGCTGAAGAAGCTGAGTTGGAATTGGTGCAAGGCGCCGCCCAGCCCCGAGCAAAAGTGTTGCCCACCAAGGAGGAGGAGGCCGAGCTCGAGAAGCAGCCCGTGGACATCACCAGCGTCAGAACGCGGATGCTCGAAATCGTCAAGGTGTTGGAAAACTTCAAGGAGTTGGCCGAAGAGGGAACGTCCAGAGCAGACTACACCAGAAGACTCCTCAAGGACATCAGCTCGTACTTCGGGTACTCCGAGTTTTTGGGCGAGAAGCTCTTCAACTTGTTCTCGCCATCCGAGGCCATGGAGTTTTTCGAGGCCAACGAGGTGGCCAGACCCATCACCATCAGAACAAACACGTTGAAGACCAGAAGAAGAGACTTGGCCCAGACCTTGGTCAACCGTGGTGTCAATTTGCAGCCCATCGGAGCGTGGACGAAGGTTGGCTTGCAGATTTTCGACTCGCAGGTGCCCATCGGCGCCACGCCCGAATACTTGGCCGGTCAGTACATTTTGCAGGCCGCATCGTCCTTTTTGCCTGTGATGGCTTTGGACCCACAGGAGAACGAGCGTGTGTTGGACATGGCCGCTGCCCCCGGTGGTAAGACCACCTACATCTCTGCGTTGATGAAGAACACCGGCTGTGTGTTTGCCAACGACGCCAACAAGGCCAGAACAAAGTCTTTGATTGCCAACATCCAGCGTTTGGGCTGCAAGAACACTATCGTGTGTCACTACGACGCCCGTGAGTTCCCCAAGGTCATCGGTGGCTTTGACAGAGTGTTGTTGGATGCCCCATGTTCCGGAACCGGTGTTATTGCTAAGGACGAGTCGGTCAAGGTGTCTCGTACCGAGAAAGACTTCATCCAGATCCCACATTTGCAAAAGCAGTTGTTGTTGAGTGCCATCGACTCTGTGGACGCCCACTCGTCTACCGGTGGTGTGATTGTGTACTCCACCTGTTCTATCGCTGTCGATGAAAACGAGGCTGTCGTTGACTACGCTTTGAGAAAGAGACCCAACGTCAAGCTTGTGGAAACTGGCTTGCAAATTGGTAAGGAGGGTTTCACTTCTTACAGAGGTAAGCACTTCCACGCCAGCATTTCCCAGACGAGACGCTACTATCCTCACACATACAACGTTGACGGGTTCTTCGTCGCCAAGTTCAAAAAGATTGCTCCATCTCCTCACGACATCACCAAATCCGGTGCCAAGGAGAAGGAGTCTTTGGCCCGTGCAGAGGCCGAAGAGGAGGGAATCATCCATGGTGATTTCGCAGAATTCGACGATGAAGAAGACTCGGAGTTGATCGGCAAGTCCATCAAGAGACACTTGAAGAGAAAGGGTCTTAATCCCCAATCAAAGAAATAGTGTATTATAGTATAGCATTTTTCGTTACCCACTGATGTATGTAGTTTTTCAAAAATCCTTCAAGCAAACGTTGCCAAGACCGTGCTCCTTCAAGTACTCTGGCCCATTTTCCTCGTACTCCTGGCGGGACACGTAGCTCCTGGCGGCTTCCTCAGAAGACGACCATTTTTGCATACCTCTCCAGGCATCCAATAGAGGGTTCTTGGCGTTATATATTTTCAATGGCGTGCCTGTTGGCAAAAAGCCTCTCACCTCAGAAGCCATGCGCTCTGCAAAGTTGGGAAGCAAAGAGCCACCGCCTGTCAAAAGAATGTTTTCAACCACCGCCCTCAGCCGACTACCCACGTCAAAGCTGCGGTCAAAGTTCCGGAGGAGAATGTTTTGAATGGTCTCAGGAATACCAGCCAGATCGAGACCCGCAATATGTGGTTCGAAGTAAACCTCGGGCACGCGGATTCTTTCGATGTTTATATGGAGCTGATGGTTCTTTCTTACGATGTCCGGATTGTTCATGAGCTCCTCAGGATCGTGTCCCTCTGCCTGCATTGCAAGCGTCAAGTTTGGCCGTGGGCCATGGATGAATTTGTGGAGCACAGAATTGCGCCAATCGAACTTTTCCGATGCTGCAAACGTATCTTCCTTGTGAAACTCTGGGTCGAAATCGAGCAACTCCAGTTCTATACGATTGATTTCAGCCAAGGTAACTTCTTGCTCCTCCTCCAACGACGCATTGCTGATATCTCTGTATGCGTTCCAATCAGCGTCGTTTGAACCGAAGGTATCATTGGGGTCGTTGTCAATTGTGGCGCTCGGCACATTTCTCCGGCGTTTCTTGCCGTCCTTGGCCTGGTCGTTAGCTAAGGTTGCAATTGCTCTCATTCTTTGCTGGGCGGCCATCGATTTCCGATCTTTCATTGCCTCCATGACCTTCACACGAGATTTATACTCAGCGATGTTCTGCGCTAGCTCGAGTCGTTTGCTGTTGCTCCAGCCGGAAAGATCGCGATCTCTCCAATCCTGCTGCTCCTTTTCGTACTTCTTTTTCTCTTCCTCCTCCTTCTCCTTTTCCTCACGTGCCCGGAGGCGGGCTTCATAATTGCTTTTGAGGAGCTTTTGCTTCCTTTTCTCTTTGATCTCCTCGTCATTCAATTCCGCGTCGGGTGTCTCCGCAAGTGGCCATGCAGTTGCAGGGTCGACTTCTTCGTCGGACTCGTCGCCATCCTGTGACTTTGATTTTTTGAGAGACTTCTCCAAATTATCCACATACTTGTGCAAGTCCGCAACACCCTCGAACTCCTCTGCCATGGCTCTGCGCTCTGCCTCTGGTCTCGAGAGCGCAGCAAGCTCGTCTTTGAGCTCCGAGTAGTATGCGAGCTCCTTCTCTTTCTGAAGCAAATTTTCCAAGCGCTTCTTTTGCGCCTGTTCTTGGAGCCTCTTGCCCTGTTCCCTGCGTCTTTCCGCCTGACGAGCGAGTTCCTCTTCAGTCTTCTTTGCCTTTTCAGGAGCAATGTCCACGTGCACCTGGACCACCTTGTCTTTTTTCTCGAGATTGTCCATGTCGAGATATGTGGCGAGCTCAGAAGCATAGTCCGGCAGCACATAGGCGTGGTCCTCTAGAATGTGCCTCGTGTGGTCGGTGGTGAGCCTGGTTGGAAAGTAGGGGTACTTGAGAGCAAGCGCCTTCTGTAGAAACTGCAGCAGCGGCTCGCCGCCCCAGTCAATACGCTTGCAATTGGTGAGGATACCCTTGCCCTGTAACACGGGTATCACGTGGGTCAGGTTGTTTCCCACGCTGACCACCAAGCCGTCGTTCTTGGTCGAGTTGGCGTGGAACGAAAACAAGGCGTCAATGCCAAACACGGCCTTTGGAGCCTGGTACGCTTCGAAAAGCAACTCGTACATGCCCTTGCGATGGTGGAACGGCGCCGCAGCAGGCTCGGTCATGATCACGGGGTTGTTGAGAGCGCCGTTGTCAGACGTCACCAGAAGGTGCTCGAGCGAGTAGTCGAGAATGGTTTCGACCACGTCCCAATTGGTGATGGAGGGCCCGTCGAACGGCGACTTGGCGCCGGTCTTGAGCGTGGGGTAGTGCGGCGCCTCTCGAAGGACGTCGTTTCCCACTAACGTGAGGTTTAGTAGCGTCCGTCTGTCTCTGTGCTTCGACATTATGTTGGGAAACACGTTGCACGGGTCCGGCGAGTTTGCGAGGCCGATCCGGACGTTCTGCGAGCCGAAATCGATGGCCACAGGCACATCGGGCTGGTAGTTGCCGTAGAAGGGCTCGTCGCCGGCGGGAGCTGCCGCTTCTCGGATGGAGTGGATGGTCTGGGGCGGGAGCGCTGATTCGGGCTCCATGGCAGGCTAAATCGCGCTATGGACGTAATTTCGAGCGGAAAAAGCGGCGGCTGGTGGTGAATTGGTGCGACCGGTGTTTCCGGTGATATCCTGTGTGCTTTGGGGCTCGCTGCGGCGTGTGTGGTGGCCTTGGTAGTCTTGGAAGGGCCGTGTGGTGGTTGGAGCGGCTAGCGGCACCGTGATTTTTTTCCACGCGAGCGAGGCCACAGGCCGGTTGAGTTGGCTAGCGGAAGAGTGAGAAAAAGAAGAAAAGGGAAATAAAAAGAATACGAGGATAGGAAATTGGAGATAGAAAAATAGAAAAATAAAAAAGTAAAAAAACGAAAAACAGAAAATAAAAAAGAAAATAAACAATTCTTGTCAGCACCAGCAACAGCCGGCACCACCATAAAAACACCGCTGCAAGAGGACCCTCCAGGCGCCGCAGCCAGTATGCTGCGCACGTGACACGCCCGCGCCCACCCACTCTTTATAGCGCGTAAGAAACAACTGCCACCCACCATCAACATGCCTAATTCCGGCCTGGAAGACAACCCATTGAATGTTCAGGGCTACAACATAGTCAACATCCTCAAGCGCTTGGAGTTCGCCACTTCGCGCTTGGAGGATCTCACGCTTTTCCAGGAGCAAACGCAGAAAGACTTATCGGCCGCAGTCTCGCCTGCCGTCGACAGTGCTGACGCTCCCGCCTTGACGGCGGTGCCTGCTGCTGCTGCTACGCCCAAGCCGGCCGTTTCCTCCACTTCTTTTGTCCCTGCTGCTGCTTCTCCGTCTGTTTCTGCCGTGCCCACGGCCAAGTTCCTCACCGAATTCGAGCACCTTATCCAGGAGGCCGTGGTGCCTTTTGAGCAGCTCTCGAGCCAGATCGACCCTGTTCTTGGCGACGCCGCCGCATTGCTCAAGGGCGCTTTCGACGCCCAGAACGTCTTCTTGCGCCTCGTGGCCCAGAGCAAAAAACCCAGCCCCTCAGACGCGGCGTTTGCCGAGGCCTTGGGCCCCACCAACACGAAGATCATGGCCATCGCCGACCTCAAGGACGCTCTGCGCCGCTCCGAGGTGTTCAACCATTTGAACACCATCAGCGATGGCGCGCCCGTGCTCGGCTGGGTTGTCACCGACACCCCTGTGTCGTATGTTTCCGAGATCAAGGACAGCGCGCAGTTCTGGGCCAACCGTGTGAGAAAGGACTTCAAGGAGAAGGACCCCAAGCACGTCGAGTGGGTCAAGCTCTTCATGGCCATCTTCGACGCGCTTCTTGCCTACGTCAAGGAGTACCACACCACCGGGCCCTCCTGGAACGCTGCCGGTAAGCCGTTGGCCGACTCGTTGCAGGCCAAGAGCGAGGCGCCTGCTCCGGCACCTCCTGCCGCTGCCGGCGGCCCTCCTCCTCCCCCTCCGCCTCCTCCCACGAACTTGTACGACGAGTCTTCGAAGGGTAGCTCGGGTGGAATCAACGCTGTGTTTGCCGACTTGAACAAGGGCTCCAACATCACGTCGGGCCTCAAGAAGGTGGACAAGTCGCAAATGACCCACAAGAACCCGGAGTTGAGAAAGCAGGCTGCGGCACCTAAGAAACCTGCTCCTCCAAAGAAGCCGCAAAGCTTGTCGTCGAAGGCCAATGTGGTGGAAAAGAAACCGCCGCGCAAAGAGCTTGTGGACGGCCAGAAGTGGGTCATCGAGAACTTCACTGCCGCCGATGCGCCGGAGCCCATTGTCATTGAGGTGGAGCGCACCCAATCCGTGTTTATCGGCAAGACCAACGGCATCACCGTGCAAATCAAGGGCAAGGGTAACGCGGTCTCGATTTCCGAGACCAACAAGACCGGTGTGGTCGTGGACTCTTTGATCTCGAGCATCGACGTCATCAAATCGTTCAAGGTCGGTGTCCAGGTCACGGGCATGGTGCCCATAATCACCGTGGACAAGTGTGAAGAGGGCAGTATCTACTTGTCACAAGAGAGCGTGGACGGTAGTGCGCAGATTGTGAGTTCCAACACCACGTCCTTGAACATCAACGTGCTCGACCAGGACGACTACGTTGAAATCCCGGTGCCTGAGCAATTGAGCCACACCATCAAGAACGGCAAGTTGGTATCCGAGGTTGTTGAGCATGCTGGTTAGGCTCAAGCGGCCGCGCTGCTCGCGACCCGCGCACTACAATTCTGCTTCTCGTGAAGGACTCTAGGACGCTGTAAGTAAGCAGAAAATCAACAAGACCGTCTTGTATTTGCTGGAAAGTGCCGCTGCGCCAGCCTTATCTCGATAAGCATGTCAGCGCGTGCTGAAACGAAAAGTTCGCACCCATCGGAATCACGTGCCGCGAATGTGATCGAATATTCCACAAAATCAAGCCGAAAATCTCTTCGTGACTTTATATCTCGTAAGAAACCCACTACGTGATACAGTCAACACACGCATATCTATAGAGACACAATATGGTCAAAGAAACCAAGTTCTACGATCTCTTAGGAGTGGCGCCATCAGCCAGCGAGACTGAGTTGAAAAAGGCTTACAGAAAAGCCGCCTTGAAGCATCACCCAGATAAGAACCCATCCCCAGAGGCTGCCGAGAAGTTCAAGGAGTTGTCCCAGGCCTATGAGGTCCTTTCCGACTCCAACAAGAGAGAGGTCTACGACTCTTACGGTGAGGAGGGCTTGACTGGCGGTGGTCCAGGAGGCATGGGAGGAATGGGCGCCGATGACATCTTCTCCCAATTTTTCGGTGGCGGATTCGGTGGCATGGGCGGCGGCGCCCCCAGAGGACCAGCTAAGGGCAAAGACATCAAGCACACCATCTCTTGCACCTTGGAAGAGTTGTACAAGGGAAGAACTGCCAAGTTGGCCTTGAACAAGACCATCTTGTGTAAGACCTGTGACGGCCGTGGTGGTAAAGAGGGCAAGATCAAGCAGTGTACCTCCTGTCACGGTGCTGGTATGAAGTTTGTCACCAGACAAATGGGCCCTATGATTCAAAGATTCCAAACCGTTTGTGACGTTTGTCAAGGACAAGGTGACATTTGCGACGCCAAGGACAGATGTACCGCCTGTAAGGGTAAGAAGACTCAAGCCGAGCGCAAGATCTTGCAAGTTCACATTGACCCAGGTATGAAGGACGGCCAAAGAATTGTTTTCTCTGGCGAGGGTGACCAAGAGCCAGGTGTGAGTCCAGGTGACGTTGTTTTCGTTGTCGACGAGAAGCCACACGAGAAGTTCACCAGAAAGGGTAACGACTTGTCTTTGGACTGCGAGATTGACTTGTTGACTGCTTTGGCTGGTGGCGATGTCTCGTTCAAGCACATTTCCGGTGACTACATCAAGTTTTCCGTCTTGCCTGGTGAGGTTATTGCCCCAGGTGCCCTTCGTGTCATCGAGAAGCAAGGTATGCCCGTCTACAGAAACAGCGACAAGGGTAACTTGTTTATCAGATTCACCGTCAAGTTCCCAGAGAACAACTACGCTTCCGAGGAGAAGTTGAAGCAATTAGAGTCTATCTTGCCTCCAAGAACCAAGTACACCATTCCAAAGGGAGCCGAGGTTGACGAGTGTGACTTGACCATTGTTGATCAAAGAAAGCATCAACTGGGCGGCAGACGCGACGCTTACGATTCCGACGACGAGGAGGGCGGACAAGGACCCGGTGTGCAATGTGCCACTCAATAAGCAGGGCAATGGGTAGAGAAAGGAGGATTATAAGGAGGAACAAGATTGAAATGCTGGACAGGACTGTTGACAGCCACTGGTTTACATAGTTTTACATTCATTAAACACCTGGAAAGCGGTTTTCTATTATGGACGGTAGTCTGCCGAAGCGAGCTCCGAAAAAGCCATGATGAAGTCAATTTATGGTTTTTCAAAAGCCATGAGGAATGCGAACGAAGTGAGTTGCAGAGGCCCTGAAGAAATGGCCAGCTGGGTAGAGTTTAAACGAGTAATTTGGCCATTACGCATCTTTTTCTATGACATAAGCAGTCTTTGACGAGTCTTATTCGACCTAAGCAATCTTTTGAATGGCCATGAAGTAGTTGCCGATGCCAGCAGTCTTGGTGAACTTCCATCCACATGCGGGAAGATAAATGCAGCCTCGGGAGTCGACCACGCGGAACTGGTCTTTGTATGTGCTCTTGTTGACCCACAGGCGGATTTCCTCTTCATTGATGTACTTCTCGAGCGTGTGTGTTCCCACCGGCACGATTTTCAACAAGTGCTCGCCCATGAAAATTGTGGTGAACCAACTCACAACGTCTCTGTTGATGGTGGAGAGAAACACCCAGCCGCCCGTCTCCACACGGTCAAACACCTGTGCCAACACTTGGGACGGATAGCGCACGTGCTCCAACATCTCAAACACTGTGATGATGTCGTACTTCTCGTTCGCCGGCAAGTCCTCCACGGCGCTCAACTCGTAGTGCAATTTGCCGGCCAACGCTGGGTCTCTTGCCTGGTGGGCCCTGGCTGCCTCCAAAACATCTGGCGATAAGTCGACGCCCTTGACGGACTCGACGTAGCGGAGGCGGGCCAAGGACTCGGCCAAGATGCCGCCACCGCAGCCCACGTCCAAGGCTTTGAGCGGCCTGTTTTCGAAAATGGCTGCCCTTCTTTCCTCCTGCTCAAGGAGAATCTCTTCCCGCACCACTGGGGGGAGCAAGTCCACGCTGTAGGGCGGGATGTAGATTTCGTCCAGGTCGTCCGTGACCTGCTCGTTGAGCTTCATGTAGTTGCTGATGGTTTCGTTGATGTAGTCCATGCGGAGAAGGTTCATCTTATGGAGAATGCGCTGAGGGCCCTCCACATCCCACCACGAGGCCGCAAGCGCGTTGAAGTGGGAAAGTTCATTTTCAGATGCTGTGGTGAGCTTGGGGGCAGCAAGGGGTTTGCGCGCCGAGACGCCGAGGTGCCGGGCCGCCCTGAGTGCTGTGAAAGCTCTTCTCATAGTGGAGTTTGTGGTGGAGAAATCCGCGCGGCTGCGTTGGATGCCTACTGGGCCGGGGAAGAGTTGAGGCGGGCCGCGGAAAGCAAAAAGCGGCTCGCTGGCCCTGGCGGCGGAAAAATCGGTGGAAACTGTGGGCGGGAGAAGCCCGGTGTTGACTTCCTTGCTTTTTGGCTTTTTTGTGTTTTTTCGTTGGAGTCCTGATTTTATAGTGATCTTGTTGTTCTTTTGATCAATGACACTTTCGCAGTTTGAATGCAATATACACTGGATGCCACAGACTTCTAGCCAGCAATCAACTTGAAACACGGAGGAAAAAAGAAATGCACACTCAAGCCCAAAAAAGAAGCAACATTCCCTACCAGCATTTCCGCTTCAAAAATCCGCCCGCCTGTCCCGCCTTCCCTGAGATGAGCCCTTCAGCCGTGATGGCGCTCCATCTCTGCTGCCGTATAACGCGCGCGCCGTTCTCTTGTCAACTGCCTCTCAACCATGTCTGATTCCGACAGTTTGGTGGCTACCAGGGCCCGCAGAAGCAACGCAGGATCTCGATTGAAACAGCTTATTGAGCTCGAGGAGCTGATTGCCGGCAACTCGCGGCTTTCCCACACAGAAGACGACGAAAACGTCGAGCTTTTGTTCCAGGAAGATGAAAACGATGGCGAGTTTGAGGAGTCACAAGATGAAAGCGAGGACGGCTCTGACGGCGATGACGATGGCGAAGAACAAGAGCGTGATGCTGAAACAGCACAGCGCCTTGCAACTCACGAAGGTGAGGGCACCTCGTCCGAGGCCGAGCCTGAAGCAAACGCAGATGAAATGCTCTCGGACTCAGACTTATCTGTGTCGGAAGACGACGAGAGTGAGGGCGAGAGAGAGCTCCAGAAGCAAGAGAAGGCCAGGAAGCGGAAAACTGCCGGCCCTGTCATTCCGGCGATCAAGAAGCACAAGCCTGCGCAGCCTAAACAAACCAAGACTCGCGTCAACCACTCAGAGCTTTTAATGAAGGCAGAGAGAAGAGCGTCCTCAAGAAGATCAGCTTTGGAAAACAAGGAAAAACTCGTGGAAAAGCTCAGAGAGAGCGAGACCCGACGCGCCCAGCTAGCGCCTGTGGTTCGCATGAAAGAAAGACAGTTAACTCAGGAAGAAAGACTAGCGCAAGCTGTGGAAACAGAGAAAGAGAACGTTCTCTCCTTGCACAACTTTCTTGAGCAAGAGATTGTCAAGAAAGAACGTCAAAAGCTTCTTTTCCAACAAAGGCGTTTGAAGCTACGAAACGTTGTAAGGCTATTATCAAGAGAAACATACATGTCTCCTGGTGAAGAGGTGGATGATTACAGACGCTTCACAGACATGTTCGAGAAGAAAAAGAAGGGAAGAAGAAAGAAGACGGGAGCCGAAGCCCCCGAGGAGTTTCGCTACGGTGATATTGACAAAACCTTACCCTACTACATCAAGGAGATGGAGGAGAAGCGCATTCGTGCCGAGAAAGCAGCAGCGGAAAAAGAGCGTCTTGAAAAAGAGAGGGAGGAAAGGAGAAGAAAGCACGAGGAAGCGGTCCAAAAAAGGAAGGCCTTGTTGGAAGCTGAGCGCGCAGCTCGCAAGCAGGCAAAGGAGGAACGCTACCGTGAATATCAGAATGTTGAACTAAATGAATCTCGAGTTGCACAAGTCAAAAGTGAGCTCGAACATGACTCATTTTCACCCAATGAGAATGCTGCTCAAGTTGAGTTGAAGTCCTCAGAGCCTGATGTTGAAGCAAAGGACGAAGAAGCGATTGAGAAAACAGAGGACTCGGACCGCAACTCAGAACATGAACTTGTTGATGGAAAGCATGACAATGGTAATGCAGCAGAATCAGTGGACGATCAGCCAGAGGTTTGGGATAAAAGTCATCCAGTCGAACAAGAGGGTATGGAGGCAGAACTGAAGGGTGAAAATTGCGAAAAAGAGGCGAAAGACGTTGTCATGGAGGACGCAGCGGATGAGGCGACAGATGACCGCATGGAAGTTGACTCTTACACGTCTAGTACTGCAAAGGTTGACATTGATGCCAAAGAGATTCAGAAAAAGCAACCAGTTAAAGAAATAGGGGCTTTGGAAGAAGAGAGTTTGGTGACCATGCTGCCAAGAAGCCCCTTCGAAGAAACTGTTGACGAAACTGCTGAAATGGACCAAACTTCAACATCGCCCGGTCAAACCGAAGAGAACATAACTGAAAAATCGGCGGGCCCACAGGAGAATATCGATCCCAACTCAGGCGAATTGCAGCCCACAGAGGAGATCAAAGCAGAACCAGAAGAGCTGCAAACTTTAACGAAGAGCGTGAAGTTTGATGTATCAGAAACAGAAAACTTAAGTGATGAAGATCGAGTGGACACCAAAGAAGCAGAAGATGAAATCACTCAAGATTTCTATAAACCCACGCGTGAGGGATACGTATACCACGGTCCAGTTCAGAAAATCTCTAGAGACCATGTGATGTTGCTAGATTTCGACAATGAGGGCGTATTTGGCCTCAATGAGGTCAAGGTGAAAGCAATTCTTTTCGGCGAAGATGCAAATTTCACTGGTTCGAAACGGTTTAGAGACACCAAAGTCATTTTTAAAAGCACAACGAGACAAGAAAATCCTTATGCTGTTCCCAAGGAGGAAAAGGAAGACGATCTCATGCGGCCGGTATCGGACATGACAGAAGACGATCCCGTTTTCGAGATTTTGAACAAGCTTCCTCGTCTAGGATCGAAAGAGATCGAGGAGGAGGAAGAGGAACATGACCAGCAGGAGGAAGCGACCGAGATCAAGATCCGTACCGAAGCTCCATCGGGCCTCAATCTTCCTAACGGCAATAAGAAGTTGTGTTTGATTTCGGGAAACGAAGTCAGGTACTTCGATCCTTCGACTGGAATCCCATACGAGAACAAAGAGGTATACCAAATCATCAAGTCCATCGAACAGGGTCTGCATTCATGGCTCAGTGTTGGAAAAGACCAGAACTCCTATGGAGATGTCGAGATTTACACCAACCCCAGGGAAGGCGCTCGGCATGCCAAAGGCGTTCCTGAAGGGTTCGACGGATGAGCTTGGCCTGCTCTCAGCTTTGATGCTACAGTTTGTTGGAACCACGATACTATCTAATGCATTTTCATGTGTTGTGCTGAACGTCTTTGCCGTGCTCCAGAATGAGGTCGCCTTGGAACTTCATCAACTTGGACCGAAGGACAGGAACCAAGCACTTCTTCAACTCCAAGGCATGGTCGGAAGCAACCTCGAACACATACTCGTCCTCGTCCTGGTCATGGAAAAACTCATCTAGAGAGATGGTTCCCCTAAGGTCCTTCTCCTCATCCTTCTTGAGACCTTCAACAGAGAACAGGAGTTTCATATCGTAAATGCACAACACCTTACCCTTTCTTTGCGTGACATCGCAGTCTCCAGTGACGGCGTCTAAGCTGGTAATGCTGATCAGGTAGACGTCGTTCTCAAAAGAAGTGTTGACCACATTCTTGTTCATGTAGTCTTTCGTCCATGGAAGACAGTTTTTTTCGACCCAGTGCCTACAGAATTAGCTTATGACGACGATTTGACGCTGAAGGTAGCAACATACCAGTTGTTGGGGTTGTGGACAACCATTATGAACTAGAAAAGAAGGTAATGCAAGTAGCGTTGATTTATCAAGCGCGAGCAGAGATGGATCGAAGTTTGTGGAATTCTGCGCGCCCACACGCGCATCAGGCTAACCGAGTCCAGACTCGGATCAGCACGGATTGAGAGATGAAATCAGCAATCCGACCACGTATACGGACTCTTCTCTCTGAAGCGAGCGCCATTCTTGTATAAATAGAAGGGTATTGGGATGAGCAAGCACCCAAAGAGCGCAAGAAGCGTGGTCGCCCAATGAACGCCTAGCTTTTCATACATGCTTAAACCAAACAAGGGAAGAATGCCGGACATGATTGATCTGACGAATGAGTTGGCGGCCATGGCAGAAGCCGTGTACTTTAGGTAAGCTTCGACCGTGTAGGCAAAAATGCCGTTGAAAATGAGCACCGTGCCAATGCCGTAGATAAAAGAGCCCATGATGGGGCCCATCCAGTGCAAGTGAGGGTAGGCGGACCAGGCCATGATGAACAAGCCAATTGGGGCAACGAACACGCCCACCATCATGGGCAAGAAGCGGAACTCGGCCACGTGCACGCCGCCGTTCTTAGCGATGAGCTTTTTGTGCCATTTGTCGATGTAGACGGGGCTGACGAATGCGGTGATGGTCATGCCTATAATGAGGCCAAGAAAGCCAAGGCCCTGCTCCTGCAAGGAGAACCTAAAGACTGTGCGGAGAATGTAGGGGAAGGCAATAAAAAACAAGTAGATAATGGCCAAAATGAAGCCCAGGTAGAAGCTCAAGGCCATGGTCATGTAGTCTTTGAAGATCAACAAAAACGGGCGCAGCGAAGACAAAACGATGCTATGCTTGAGCGTGTGGCCGGCGACCTCGAGCGGAGCATAGTGGCGGTCATCGCCCGTTTCCCGGCGAAGACGCTTGGCCTTGCGGACAAGAAGCTCTGGCTCGTAGGTCTCGGGAACAAACACAAACACGAGCACTAGCATGACGCCCGACCAAATGCACATGATGTAGAAGACCCAGCGGTAGTGGATGTGTTGGCAGACAAAGCCGCCGATCAACGGTCCCAAGCCCGGGCCCAAAAACGGGGACACGGAGTACATGACAAGGGCCCGGTGGAGCTCTTGCACCTGGTCCACCTTGAAATGGGCCGTGCGCTCTGTCTTGACGAAAAGGTCGGAGAAGGTGCCGCTGGCGACGGACATGAAGGCCGCGGAGAAGAAGCCGGCGGCGGCACGCGAGAACAAAATGAAGCCGATGTTGTTGCTAAAGGCCGGCACAAACTGGAGGCCGAACACGATGAAGAGGCTCCAGCAGTAAACCACCTTGCGGCCGTGGAATTCAGAGATGGGCGAGAGAAACATGCCGCCGATGCCCATGAACCAGATAAAGAGCGAGATGCCGAGCGTGGAGACCTCCAGGCTGATGGCGAAGTCGTCCATGAAGAACAGCGACGCTAGCGACCACACGGACGAGATGGACGTGATGCACACGGAAGTGAACGACACGAGCACGACGATGATCCATTTATGGAGGCGGCTGAGGCGGAGCGCGTCCTCGGGATCTTCAAGAGATTCGAAACGGACCTCGAAGGAGTCTTTGGCCTCGGGGGAGGAGGCTGTGGAGTTGATGGAGGTGATGGAGTTGGCGAAAGCGGGCGGGAGATCAAGATCTTCTTTTTGAGGGTCTCGCGGAACGGCCACGGATGTTTCGGCCAACGTGAACATGGCGAGGAGAAGTGGATCTGGTTGAGAAGAGAAGATTGGAAGAGAAGATTGGAAGAGAAGAGAAAAGACGAGAAGACACGGCAACAGTTGGCTGCGGCGACGCATTATGTAAGATGGCGCACCTGTCAAGATGCGGGGCCATCGGTGAGCTGCGAGCGGAGGCAGGCCCCAAAAACGGCGGCGGCGTTTAGCTGCAGCGTCAGTGTTCCGTGCGGAGACGGCGCCAAACAAAGAAAAAGGCCTGCCTGGCCCCTGTGCGCCAGCGGCGGGGAGAAAAAGTGGTGAAAAGAAGCGGGCGGAAAAGAGGCGGCCGGGAATGTGGCGCTGGGAAAAGTGAAAAAGTGGAAAAGTGGCAACAGGAAAAGAGGCGGCCCGGGCGGGGCTTATGTGTGGGGTCTTTCGTGGGTTCGCGCCGGCGCTGGAGATGGCCGATGGGGCCAAAAATGGCGCGAAACATGGGGCCAAAGATGTGGTGGCGCGGCATTTAAAGAGGCCACAGCCGCGCCCGAGTCTTTGGGCCGCGCTCCTGGAAAAGGCGACGCCAGAGGACCAGATGGCTCTGCAGAAGCACCTTTGCTGAGATTCACCAGCCCCCACTGTATGCCGAGCGCTAATTGGGCGGTCTCGTCAGTTCCGTTAATTTATCAATCATTCTTCCGGTCCGTGATTCCTTCTTCCGTTCTGTTTGATTCGTCTGTTTTATTCGTCTGTTTGGTTCGTTCTCTTTCATTTGTTCTCTCTTCTCATTCGCTGTCTCATTCATTCCTCCGTTCTTTCCTTCTTTTATTTCTTTTCTCGTTCTCCCATTCATTTTGCATTCTTTCACCGCTCTTTTTTTGTTCACTCTTCCATTTTATTATTCATTGTCTCATAGTTATCCTTTTGCGCTTCTCTTTTCAGCCTCATGCCACTCCGATAGCCTGCCTTTCATTTAGCGCCAGGCCCGTTGACAGCTCCGAGGCGCGGGCCGCGCCGCGCTCGTGAATCCGCGTCAAACTCGAAAACAGAAGCCCTGCCACATCAGTGCCCGCCAGCCCCCATCCGCCTCCGTCCACCTCCATCCACCTCCATCCACCTCCGTGCCGCTGCCCACGTGCCCGAGCCCAATCTTTCGGCCGCCCGCTTCGCCTTCGAATCCGCGTTTCTGCCCCATCCACAACATCCTGGCCTTTCAGCCTCGGCTCCACCGCCGCGCGTTCTCTGCCCGAAAAACATCAACGTGGCCTCGCCCAAACACCAACCAAGACCACCCAAACACCACCTAAAAATCACAGACCATCTGAAACCACCCAAAGTCCAGACACAGACCAACCAAGACCACCTTTAACCACCTTCAACCACCTTTAACCACCTTAAAACCACCCAAGACCACCCAAGACCACCTAATAACCACCTAAAACCACCCAACCTCCACAATCCAGAATTACCTCGTGCCATGCCCGCCAGCATCGAACTCAAGGACTTGCGCAACGAGCCGTTTCTCGGCGTGTCGGAAAAACGCCCCCTTCGCTGGTCCACGCGCTGCTACGTGCTCTTGATGCTCGAGCTCGCTGTGGGCCTCCAGGTGGTCTACGCCTACAACTACATCCTGGCTTCGTCCCCGTTGATGGCGCCCACGCTCTTGGGCGCCACGTCCGCGGCGTTGGCCCAGTCCATCATCCAGATCTCCAAGCACAAGCCTTCGTCCAGCAGGCTTGTCAAGTTTATTGTGTGGGGCTCCATCAATGGCTTCTTCACCGCGGTGTGGATAGACGTGTTGGTTTCTCGCGTGCTGGGCGTGTTCTTGCAGATCCTCGTGGACCAGGCCGTCGGTGCGCCGTCGTTCCAGCTCATTTTTACCGTGCTTTCCAGCTTGTGGGAAAACGACGCTCCCTTTAGCCCGACGGCTCGTGCCGCCTTTTTCAAGTCCTTGCGATACAGCTACTGCTACTGGCCGCTCGTGTCCGCTGCCACCTTTCTCCTCGTACCGCCGCGGCTAATGTTCTTCTCCAACTGCCTTGCCAACTTTGTTTGGAACTTGTTGCTCAGCAAATTCACCTGAGCCTTCGCCTCATCATCATCGGCCGTTTCCGCCGCAAGCATCTGGATCCTCTGGTGTCTACACTAGGCTATCCATACCTCACTGATCATTCAACTACTGGGCTAGGCTTGTTCATCAGCCTACTTGCTCATTTGAGACTGTAGTCAATGTCTAAGTCTAACTCAACGCAATATCCCAATAGACTCGCCTTAGGCTTCAATAGACTCATCTAATTCTTGTGCGCCGTTTCTGTATACATCTATGCCTTGTAGGCAGCCTTCAATGGGTCCGTCTTCCGGCCGCTCTTTCTTCTTCTTTGCTTTTGCACCTTGTTCTTGAATGGAATGAAGCCCAAGTCTTGTTTGCCGGCCTTCCGGGCGCTAGGAGGAAGCAAGTATTGAGGCACTCTCTTCAATTGCGACTGGACCTTGGCCGGACGCAACTCCTTGTCGTGTCTCAACGAAGCCAAGTCGTTCGGGTTCTCTTCGAAAAACCGTTTAAGCTTGTCACTGTTGATCAACTCGTTCTTCAACTCTGTGACTCGGGCATCCCGGATAGCCGTTGGCGTGATTGCTGCAAACGCGTCCTCGGCTCTGTATCTGAAGCCCTCCACCTGCTTCATATCAAACTGGTACGGCTTCAACTCGAACCCATTCTTCGACTGTTGGTGCATCACCCTCTTCAACATCTTGGCATCCTTGCGGGGTCCCTCGTATCCGGCAATCTTGTGCTTGCCCACTTCCTTCTCGGGAATGACGAAGGACAACGCCATACCGGCCTTTCCTGCTCTGGCGGTTCTTCCTATGCGGTGGACGTAGGCCCTGGTGGATGTGGGCATGTCGAAATTGAGAACACACGCCACGTTTTGAAAGTCCACACCTCTGGAAACACCATACTCCTGGTCCTTCTTGGCCTTCTTTCGCGTTTTCTTGCTCTTTTTCTCCTGGCCTTCGCCGGTTTTGTCCTCTTCGGCCGCCTGAGTGGGCTCTTCGTTCGTTTCGTCAGTAGCAATCAAGAGACTGTAGACATTCTTGTTGAACTCCTCCACAATATGCAATCTGGAGTTGACTGGCAACTCACTGTTGAGAATACAGCACCGGATGCCGAACTGCTCCAAGTAGAGCTTCAAACGGTAGCCACGGTCGATGGAGTTGACAAACACCAACGATTTGCCCTGGATTAAGTTCAACTTGAAAATAACGTATGCAAGCAAGAACTTGTCAAACTCCGTGGTGTTGGCGTAGTACTGAAACAAGTTCTGCTGGGCGAGCTCGGCTTCGTTGAGCTTCAACACAGCCGGCCTGGAGCAAAACCGGCTTTTCAACTCGTCTAGCTCATCACTGACGGTGGCAGACATCAAGAACGTTTGCAAGTTGGTCTTTACGGGCAAAAACGTCTCCAACTGCTGCAAGTCCTCCATGTAGCCAAACGACAACACCAAGTCCACCTCATCGATGACTAAGCTTTTGACCTTGGACAAGTCGATGAGATTGCTGGTGACATTCAGCTGCAAGGTACTGATCAACTTGGAAGGCGTCGAGACCAAAATGTCGGGCTTGGAGGCCAACATGCTGTTGACCACCGATTCCGAGACGTTTGCTGAGAGGTTGGTGGTCGAAACCTTGTTGTTGCAATATATCAAGAGTTTTTCCACAAACTGCGTGACCTGGTTGGCAAGCTCCTTCGTTGGGACAAGAATGATGCTCTTGACACACTTTTGTACCTCCTGTTCGGAAGCCAAGATGGTTTGCAAGATGGGAAGACAGTATGCAGCGGTCTTTCCGGAGCCGGTGCTCGATTTGGCGATGATGTCCCTCTTCTCCTCAAGAGCAAGAGGCAAAGCGCTGGACTGGATCAACGTAGGGCTTTTGAAACCCAAATGGTCCAAGGCCTGTAATATTCTAGCGTCGAGCGCAAAAGTGTCCCACAGAGCGGACTCATCCATGTACGCTGAAGCGGCTGATTTGTTCATGATGATGTGGGTGTACGATAAATTTGAGGTGATGGAGATGCTCATCAGTCGCATCTGGGACAGTATATGCAGGACACAACAGAAAGATTTTTTTTCATCATCAGGAGGACCCGTTCAAGCGGGCTGACTATGACTGCCCTGTACTATCGTCGGGGACCAGTAGAAGCTTGTAAATATCTACAAAATAGATATCAATCTTGTTTAAGCTCCAAAAACGCAGAAGAGGGCGTGTGGCGTAGTTGGTAGCGCGTCTGCCTTGCAAGCAGAAGGTCACTGGTTCGAATCCTGTCTCGTCCACTCTTACTTTTTTCAGAGTTGAAAACTGCCCTCTAAATTTTTTAATTAGCAAATCACTATTGTTGTGATGGTATTCACGCCCCTCTCATAAAATTCTATAAATCATTACTATGTGTACTATCCATGCAAGTTAGGCCGGGCCTTCTTTTTGCCCGTGGCCATCTGGCGAGTGCTCTGCGGAGTTCTCGGCAATTGCGCCTGGTGGCATTCCACCTTGGTAACTTAGCTTGCGAGACCTGCTCTCTGCCGATTCCGAGTTGCCGGTATTGGGAAACCAAATATCGGAGTCATTAGATGCCAAAGTCCTCATGCCGGGCCGCCTTCGGGAGAGCGAGGCTGTCGACTCGCCGTCTATGGGCGTGGTTTGAGCTTCTAGGTCTCGTTTGCTCTGTCGACTGAAAGTCCGCTTCAACGAGTCGCCCATGAAAGCCGCACCGGTGTTTCCATTTTCTGCCGTGTACGAGCGCACTGCAAGATCACTGGCTTCAAGATCTTTCCCCGAAGCAATTGAACGCTCTCTTTTCATGGGTGGACCCATGCCGAAAACAGGGAAGACATTAGACGGAGAGCGTGCGAGCGACTGTCTCCTCCGGCTCTTGAAACTCAGGGAGCCCAACGACTGGGTGTCGCTGCGCCTAGGTGGATCCTGGGCCTGTTTCTCTTCCATCGACTCAGCTTCATCATCCTCATCATCCTCATCCAGCTCCGGTTGGACCTGGCGCACAACACGAGAGTCTTGGTTAATCTCAGGCTGCTCGTCTCTCATCTCGTACCTGGGCAAGCGGAGTCTGACCTGATCGTGCTCGACCACAACAATGTGCAAGTACCATGGGACGACGAGGGAGAAAAAACAGCCTCCGATCATGTTGCCAAGAGCACCAGGAAGAAATAGCCTCCAGGCCACGGTGGCGACCGTTGTTGGTGCGCCGTTGATCAAACCGATGATGATCACAAACATGTCGGCCACGGCGTGGGTGAAGCCCAAGGCCACCAAAGTGAAAATCGGAAGGATCATCATGAGGAACTTCACGTGCAAGGGTTTTGCCATGAGCTGGAGGTAGATCGCAAGACACACAAAGAAGTTACCGGCCATGGCCTTGATGAGAGTCTCGACAAAGTCGTACTCGAGCTTGGTGTTGACGAGCTCGATGGACCCTGTCACCCAGGTATCTTGCTGATACACCGCGGAAAAATGGCACACGATGTAGCACACGAAGATGGTGCCGGCGAGGTTTAACCACCAGCTGACCAACCAAGAAATGCACAAGTCCAAGAAGGTGATGGCGCCACGCGCGAGGCCCACGGAGAAGAAAAGGATGTTGGAGTTGAACAAGTCCACACCCATGATGACGACGTAAAATAAGCCGAGCGGGTAAAGGAGGCCCTGCAACAAATGGACGGCGCCGGGATTCGTCGCAAACACCCCCTGGAACTCGGATTGGAGCATGACCTGGAACATGCCGCCGGCGGTGAACAAGACTCCACCCATGAAAGAGTTGACAATCAAGGTGAGGAGAGTCAATCTTGCTTTTTTCATGGAGGTGGCCACCACGGCTAGCGCCGCTTCGTAGGTGGTGAGATACAGAGAGTCGAACGCCATGCGACAGCTGAAAAAAAGGAGCAAACACGAGCTTAGGCGACGTATCTCATATCCATCTCGGCTGTCGGCTATTGAGATGCATCCACAGCAGGGCCGCGTGCAGGAGCAACAGTCCAGCCGCATTGCGCGGGATTTTGGACGGGTTGCGGCGGCGGGACGTTCAGGGCTTGAAAAGCGTGGACTTGGCAAAGTCGAAGACGGCGTCGGACGAGCCCGTGGCGGCGGCGGCAGCACCCACTTCCGGCTGCTTGACTTCCGGCTGCTGGATTTCCGGGGACACCGACTGCGCTTGCAAAAATGTCTCGGATAAGGCCCCGGAACTGCCCCCGGTGACGTGGAGCGCGGGCGCGGGCGCGCTCTTTGCAGCTGCATCAGGCATTGTTTTCCGGGATCGCCTGGCCAGCTTGACGAGCGCCCGGAATTCTTGCTTGTAGGCCTGCAACCATGCTCCTATCGGGAAATCTTTGTCAGAAAGGCACTTGTGGCTCAACGAGTCGCCAAAAAGCGTGTGGGCCCCCACCGGCGCCGAAAACGCCTGGTGCGACCGCTCCCACTGGAGAAGCCGCTGGCGAAGCTCCAAATCCGTCTGTGGGTGGTTGGAGTCCACATTGGCATTGTGTAGAAGATAGTACTGGTTGTAGCGGAGCTCCAACTGCGCCCGCGTGCCGGCCGTGGAGAGCTTGAGCGGCGCTAGCTTGTCCTTGATCTTCGCCGTGGAGAGCGACGCAAAGTCCACCTTGGGGATGCGCTTGAGGTCGTGGTTGTGCTTGTGACCCTGCTGGAAGTAGAAGTGCTCGTGGTCCACCTCGGGCTTGGCCCGCTTCAGCGGCCGGAAGAACAGCGAGATCTCCTGCCGCTTCTTGCGGGGCGTGGTCTTGGATTCGATGGCCTTGGCCCGGCCACTGGAGTCTTTGGCCCTGCCCACATTGGGGTCCTTGATGCCCTTTAGGCAGAGATCAACATGGCTGCGCTGGAGATACGTGGCATCCATGGCCTCGCCACAGACGGGGCACGCCGCGTGTCCCACCGGCACAGTTTCTGTTTGGTCCGTGTTTTCTGTCTTCCTTTCTGTACTTTCCATCTTTTTTTCCAACTTTTCCGTTTCTTCTCTCTTTTCCATTCTTTCGGTCTCGGCTGAACCGCTTTCCACCACCGCTATCACCTCGACGTCGCTTGAAGGGCTGCTCGAGCGCCTGCCACCGCCGCCCCGGCCCATTTTGTCCTGGCCTTGCACAGCAGCGATTAGATCGGCCCGCACCGCCTGAAAACACCCCACAATCTCCTCAAGGAGCACAGACCGCTTGAGATTGCTTTCAAACTGCTCCGCGTGGCAAAGCGGACACCGACTGTCGTTCATCAAGTGCTGCCGTATGCAGTGGGAGCAGAAGGTGTGATTGCAAGACGTGAGCACTGGAGCTCGGAGAAAGTCTTTACAGATGAGACAGCGCTGGAGCGAGTCGAGCTCCGCGAGCTTGGGAATCAGCGTCCTCTTCCAGTCGGAAGGCTCGAACGATGACATGCTGGGATTTGCCGGTGAAATGTCGGCGGGAGGGGCTGGAGGGCGTTTTTGCCTGTTGCCTTTCGCTGGAAGGCGCGTGATGTGCGGCTCTTCGCGTTGCTTGATGCCCGCGCGTGCTACGGGCCACATCGCCTAAAGTGCGTCACTATATATTTTGTTTTGGGTATTTCGCGTGGGGTTTGGCTGGGTTCGTCTTTGGCTCGGCTCGAGGGCTTCTGCCGACTCACAACTCGTCGTGGAATCCGGGATCCTCGGCGGCAGCTTCAGTCTCTGGGCTTTCAGTCTCTTGACTTTCAGTCTCGGCACTCTCAGCGCTCTCTGGACCAGCGGCTTGAGCGGGCTCGCTTTGCTCCGTCTCTATGATAATCTCGCTCGATGAAATGGGCGTCTCTGTAGCCTGGGCAGCCTCTGTGGTGCTTTCAGGACTCTTGTTGACTTCTGCAATGTGCTCTTCCTTCACTTCCTCAATGGACACAACCGTTTCTTCAACTTCGGCATTATCGGCTGGTGCTGTGGCTGTCTCTTCACTGGCACTCGTATCTTCACTGGCGCTTGTATCGCTGGAGCTTGGCTCCGCTGAAGCGATAGCGTCCTCAAATTCGGGAGCATCCTCTTGAGTCTCTAACGTGGTGGCTTGAAACTCCATTTCCTCGACGGCATCGTTGACTGGTTCAGCGACGAATACACTTGAGGTTTCAACAGGGACACTTGAGGTTTCAACAGAAACACTTGAGGTTTCAACAGGTGCACTTGAGATTACAGCAGGTGCGCTTGAGGTTTCAACAGTTGCGCTGGAAACCTCTCGTGTTTCGGATGCAAACGAGACTTGAGACTGTTCCAATGTCTCCGGTTTCTCGAAGAATAAATTCGTCACTTCGCCCGTAATATCCTTTGTCTCCAGAAATGCATCTGATGGAATGACTATTGGTTCAGGCTCCTGTTCTTGGGCAGTGGTGAACGTTTCAGCGGTAGAGGCCGTCTCAGTATCGGGGTGAGCACTGAAACTCTCGACATGCGGGGTTTCTTGCACAACCTCTTCTTCAAATTGCACAGGTGCTGGAGAGTCGTCAGCCACAGAAGAGACTTCTGTTTCAGGCGTTGGCACTGCCTCTTCTTCAACAACTTCAGAGCTAACACCAAATTCTAACTCTATATTAGCTACCTCAGGCGAGATTTCGGGAGCGGACTCGGGAGAAGGCTCAAGAGAAGACTCAGCAGCAGACTCAGGGGAAGGTTCAGGGAAAGGCTCAGGGGAAGGCTCAGTAGAAGGCTCAGGAGAAGGCTCAGGGGAAGGTTCAGGAGAAGGTTCAGGGGAAGGTTCAGCGATAGTTGTCTCCAAAGTCATCTGCAGCACCGCCTCGTTTATTATCAGCGACGTGTCGATCGAAGCTGTTCCAGAAGTGAGATCGTCAACGTTACTGGTGACTTGAGAAACAAAATCTTTCAAACTAGAATCAATCGTTTCCACGTAGTCCTCAGCAGTCTCATTTATGGTTTTTTTCTGGCCTCTCTTTTCAAGCTCTTCCTTCAAGAATGCAATGCCTTCGGACCCTCTTTGTTTGGCTATTCCAAGCCCTTGTTTCCCGTATTTTTGAGCTAGGTCAAGGTACTCGCTGCCGTATTTCTCAGACAACTCCATACCCATCTTGCCATAATGCTGCGCATGAGTGTACACATCGCCTCCGTATTTCTTAGATAGCTCAATGTATTGATCAAGTTGGCCGTTTTCGTGAGCAGCTTGAATACAGATTGCTGCGGCAGTGACTATGCCTGCCCAGAACACGAGCCTGATGAGGAGCCAAATGAAGCTAAAAAATCCTCCGGAGGACTTGCCGACGGAAATCACGTTCAAGGTATTAGACGCGCTTCCCGTGGCCAACTTTTGGCCGTTGGGCGAGAAGCTCAAGGAAGTGATGGCAAACTTATGCAATTTGGGGTAGGTTGCCACGACCTTGAAGTCCTTTAGCCTCAACAATGTGACCGAAAAGTCATTGCCTGCAACGGCAACGAGCCCGCTTGCGAGCGAGACGTCGATGGCCACAATGCCTTTCATCTTTTTGGAAACAATCGTTTCTTTGGTGACTTTCTTGGTGTCCAAGTTGTACTCGAGCACTGCAGCGCCCTTACCGTTTCTCAACGAAGCAGGGATCACCACCTTGGACTCAGACACGTAGCGGACCTTGGAAAAGTAGTATTTGGCCAAAATATTGGCGGTCTTTTTGTCCAGCTGCGCGGACGATGAAAGCACAGACCCAGAATTGGTCGAGATGGTCTCGATGATAGAGGCCGTGACGTAGGTGAGGCACTTGCCGCCGTCCAAGGGCGAAATGTGAAAGTCCTTGATTTCGAAAGGCGACGAGGGCTTGAAACGCAATTTGAGCTCAAGCGTATCTGGGTTGAAAACGAAAATCTCCGAGGGCACTTGCGACGTCATCAAGCCACCCACAGTAGAGTCAGGTGACAAGCTTACGATCTTGGGATACTCGCCAATCGACAGCACCAGCAACGAGTCATCAAACTGCACCGCATCCAGAAAGCGCAAGTGCTGGTCGTCCGTGTACACGTACTTGCGCAAGTTGTTGTTGATGTTCATCGATTTGATCAACTCTGTCGACTGATTGCATCCCACAAAGATCGAGTAGCGAACATTCTCTTCGCCGGAAGAGCGCGAGTAGCTGACACACATGGGCGAGTCCTCATTGGAAGGCAAAGTGATCTCGCGGAACTTCTGGAGCCGTCTGCTTTTGTCGGACACGGCGAAGCTGCAACGAATGGCAGTGATTTTGTTGGGGATTCCATTGTTGCCCTCTCCACCGCCACCACAGGTCAATATGGTGGTGTTGTTGATGAAGGAGAGACCGTAGATTGGAAAACCCACGTCGAAGTCGGCTGAGTGCTTCAGAGTCATTGAGCTGTCGATCTGGTGAATGTTGACAGCGAGATCGCATGTAGTGGCAGTGCACCCGTGCACCACACAATATCAGCGGCGGGTGCCACTACTCAGAGTCGGCGCTGTGGAGTGGAAAATTCAGGCGAACGGAGGCTGGTGCTGCTGAAAAATGGAGTAAAATTCGGACGCCGACAGGGCGGCCCCAC
This sequence comes from Metschnikowia torresii, assembly GCA_002893725.1. Taxonomy (NCBI): domain Eukaryota; kingdom Fungi; phylum Ascomycota; class Pichiomycetes; order Serinales; family Metschnikowiaceae; genus Metschnikowia; species Metschnikowia torresii. Next base: position 1,429,761 of record NXHD01000001.1, on the reverse strand, counting down.
GCTTGGCGGCCCGGTGGAAACGGACGGCACGAAGAAGCCGATCACGTGATACACACGATACAGAGTCAGTGATTAGCGGCAGTCAGCGGCAGTCAGCCATGACAATGGAAGAGAAGGCATTGCTTTCGGTGCTGTCTCACGTTTGCCACGGCTATGTCGGGAACAGGGCCACCGTATTTCTGCTTCAATACTACGGCTGGGACGTAGATGCGGTCAACACCACGAACTTCCTGAACCATCCAGGCTACGGCCAATTTTCCGGAGAGAAAAGCAACACGGCGCTCGTGCAGAGTCTTTTCAGCGGGCTCTTGCGGCTTCCAGGCTTGGTGTGCTCGTACAAGATGATTTTGGTGGGCTACTGTCCAAACGCCGAGGTGATGTCGACGATCTACGGCGAAATCAAGGCCATTTTGCACACCCACAAGACAGAGGCTGGCACGGCGCAACGGCCGCGGCTTGTGGTGGATCCCGTGCTTGGTGACAATGGCCGGCTTTACGTGCCGCAGGCAGTGGTGGATGTGCACGAGGAGTTTATGAAGTTGGGACTCGTGGAGCTCACCACACCCAACCAGTTTGAGCTTGAACTTTTGACAGATGTGAAGATCAGCTCGTGGAGAGATGTCACGGACGCACTCCGCGTGTTCCATGAGCGGTACCGCGTGCCCAATGTGGTGTTGCTGTCGGTGATGGTCGATGGCCAGATGCACTGTGTGGGCTATAGTGCAAGCTCTAAGCCCAGCACGTTTTGCGTGCCCATCAACCGGATTGACTGCAACTTCAGCGGCTGCGGCGACGTGTTCACTGCATTGCTCACCAATGCCTTTTACGAAAATGCTTTTGTTCTTACGCCCGGAGTGTTGAGTGGAGTTTTGGCCAGGCTACATCGAATTCTCACAATCACGTACGACGAGGAACGGAAGGCGCCGGGAAAGACGCCCAGCGTTGTGCACGACGTGCGGTTGATCCAGCTGAGAAGCGTTTTGGATGAGCCCGTGGGGCCGGATGCTGAATTTCGGTATTTGTAGGGTGGCCAGAAAGATAAGAAAGAAGAGAGAGAGAAAGATAGAGAAGAAAGATGAGTTGAGAGTAGAAGAGAATGAGAAGGTAGGAAGAGAAGAATACAAAAAGGTAGAAAGAGAAGATAAAAAGGAGAGGGAAGAGAAGAAATGTAGCAAGAAGAAGCCGTGTCCGGCCACACCCTGCAAAATGACGATGATGATCTGGCCCAAAATGAGATAGAGAAGGAACAGAAACAGAAGAAAGAAAGAGGAAAGAAAAGAACAAAAGAAGAAAAGAGGAAATGAGGGGAATTATAAACGCCGCTAGAGAAAACAGCCTTGAGAAGAAAGATTGCGGAGGCCAGTTTAGCACGTAGTGGTGACTGAGACAAAAGACTTGCAGAGACAAATGACTTGCAGAGACACTGGACCCTCGGATCGAAAGATCCACACAAAAACAAACGGCATAGAGAATAGGAAAAAAAAAAAAATAAAAAACTCGATGCTTCATTGAATCGAAAATTTCATCGAATCGAAAACCCCATCGAATTAAAACTCCATCGAATCAAAATTAAATCGATTTAAGAAATGGCTGACCGTCTAAAATCGAGCATTGGCTCACTTACACCAAGACCTCCATGCTGAGCATGGGTGCGCGCTACCACATCTACAGATAAGGCTCTTCTTTGATAGCCATTATGGACATGCTAAACGAGAAAGCCGCTCCAGCAGGCAGCTTCTCCGGCAGACCAAGCCGGCTACGGCTTTTTGTGGTTGCGGCTACATCGATTTTAGCCCTCCTTGTGTTTTGCCTCCCTGCCCTACCGTTTTTGCCCCCCATTTCACAACCCCCACATGACCCCTGGACACCCCTAAAAGACAGCATAGCTGGGCTGGAAGACATTCGGGCACAAGCAAGCGAGGAGCAACCGCAGCAGCTAGAATTCCAATTGAAACACATCTTCCATCACGGCAGCGGCGACCACTACCGCGTGCACAGGCGGCTTGACATCACGCCGCAGTTTTTGGAGGAAAACGCCGCTTTCTTCGAGGAAAGTGCCGCGGAGCAGCCCGGCGTGGCGTCCGCAGACAACCTTGAAAGCGTCTACGCGCAATTGGACTGGCCCAAGGCAAAGGCTGGCCAGAACCCGTGGACAGTACATCTTCCAATGAAGCAGCGCCAAAAGAACGCCCGCGTGGTCCGACTCGCGGAGCGGCACACGCCCAACTTCCTCGACTCGTACATGAAGTACGCGTTTCAAGTAAAGGGCAATCCGCGCAAGCTAAACCAGATCCACCTCGAATGGGAGCCCGAGACAGAGGTCCGCGTTCCGGACGTCAAAGACAAAGATACGCTCGTGTCGTTGGCAACCATCTCGTCCAACGCGTACGTGCGGCTTCCCCGAAATGAGAAGGAAAAGAACAAGCTGGATTGGATCGACGTGGGCGATCCGTGGGCGCCTGACGAGTCGAACCATGATGTCGAGTTTGGCTGGCTCGACAACGGCTTGCGTGGCCACGTCTTTGTGAGCAATGACTCCAAGACCGTGGTCATTGGCATCAAGGGCACATCGGGTGCATTTCTTCCCGGCGGCGGTTCCGACGAGACCTCCTCAAATGACAAGACCAACGACAACTTGTTGTTCCTGTGCTGCTGCGCCCGCGTCAGCTACATGTGGACCACCGTTTGCGACTGCTACGACCTGACGTACACGTGCAACCAGGACTGCTTGGAGTCCGAGCTTTTGCGCCAGGACAGGTACTACCAGGCGACGCTTGATCTTTACCACAACGTGACCAAGCTATATCCACCCGAAACGACCGACATTTGGGTCACCGGCCATTCGTTGGGCGGCGCTTTGGCGTCGCTTTTAGGCCGCACATACGGCCTCCCGGCCGTTGCATTCGAGGCTCCCGGAGAACTGCTTGCAACCAAGCGTCTTCACCTCCCAAAGCCTCCGGGAATCCCTTATCATTTGGAACACATATGGCACATTGGCAACACCGCAGACCCGATTTTCATGGGTGTTTGCAATGGAGCATCCTCGTCGTGCTCCATTGCCGGCTATGCCATGGAAAGCGCCTGCCATACGGGCCAGCTTTGCGTCTACGATGTTGTCACAGACAAGGGCTGGCACGTCAACTTGCTCAATCATCGCATCCACACCGTCATAGATGACATCATTTTGGCGTATAACGAAACCGCTCCGTGCGAAGAGCAACCACCGTGCCGTGATTGCTTCAACTGGAAGTTCATCACGGGCGATGACAACGAGCCGGACGAACCCACTTTTCCCAATCCTTTCAAGCCAAAGCCAAGACCCACTACTGCAAAACCTACACAAAGCCAAACAAGCAGCACGTCGACTCCGAGCGCAACCCACCCCGCAAAAAAGAAGTGCCTCGAGAGAACGTGGTACGGCTGGTGCACCCGATGGGACCACGACGATTAGATCCTTGATAATCGGCGTGTCTCGTCTCTCATATTCCACCAGAAAGGTCAAGCAAGGGTGGCGCGGCTACAAGTGAGTGCAGGCGATCGTGACCTGGCTTGGTCATGTGGAACTGGAGCAGGGCCATTAGAAAATCTGGGCACTGGGCGAGCCAAGCGACTGTTTTTGCAAGCACAAGAGCCTGCGGGATTGACCGGCGTCCCGCAAATCAAACTTTTATTCGCGCGGGACCAGATTTCGTGCTCAAGACTCGATCTCGAAAAACCTTCGCGATCATGTGCCACGTATGAGCTCTTGGCGAAGCACAGCTTTTTTGATGACGATGTGCAAGAAGACGCAAGCAATTACACTGACTGCGAAGAAGCATGCCGGAGAACGCAAGGAACATGTGCGCACGCCATTTGCTGCCATTCCGCAGGATGGAATAAGGTGCAGACCGTGCGACAGCTTTTGTTTGCCTTCCTTTTTGGGCAAAGAGACTTACGTCTTGGATGCCTGCGACACTCGAAACAGCCGCAAGCACAACATTGGTAGTGCACACAAGCATCCACACCGATGGTCTTACAACAATCGAGTGGTCGGGACAAGGGGTTTTTAGTACTGTTCGAGCGCCAGAAAATTGCCTAGCAGCACAGATCCGAGCAGCAACATCAGCGGATTTCTCCGAGGTGAAGCAGCCCACAAATGGAATATCTTGTGCGGTGGTGTAAGGCGCTAGTTGCTCAGCAATCATTGTGCTTCAGAGCGACAGAATATGTGAGCATACTACATTCTCCTGCAGGATGAGGCATGAGCTAGTCATTCCAAAAGTAGCGAAGCATTTATCCACGGCCATAAAACTGTTGAGAATTTCTCTGTTATTACTTCCTCTTTTCTACTTTGCGTCCTACCAGATTCCTGTTTCCGCCTTACGTAACTGCGGTCACTCAATTCGAAACTAGGTCCTTTAATTCCGAGCTCTTAGTTTCCGACGCTAGCGAGTCCACTGCAGTCTCCCTTCTCACCGCTGGTTGTTTATATCCCTACCCTCCATCCAAAGCCATTCCGCATCTCCACACCAATCAACACTGAATCATGAAGGTTATCAGCACCGCATTGAACTTGGTCCTTTTGGCCGGTTCCATCCTCATGTTGGTTTTCATTGTGTTGTCCGGCTCCACAAGCTCCTTCCCATTCAACAAGTTCTACTGGATCAGAGCTGACACTCTGGCCATCTCCGGTGCCTACGATGAGTCCGCATGGACCTTCTGGGGCGTTTGTGAGTACGGTAACTTCAAGAACTGTAAGACCGGCCCAGCTTATCCTCTTTCGCCAGTCGACAACTTCGGCACTTCTCAAAATGTCCCAGAGGACTTTGTTGACAACAGAGACACCTTCTACTACTTGACCAGATTTGCCTTTGCTTTCTTCTGGGTCGCCTTGTGCTTCGCCGGCTTTGCCTTCATTGTCGACATCTTGGGATTCTGCTTCACCGTTATCGACAAGGTTGTCAACTTCTTGGTTGCCCTTGCCTTGTTCTTCGCCATGGGTGCTGCTTCTTTGCAGACCTCCGCTTCCGTGTTGGCTAGAAACGCTTTCCAAGATGACAACTTGAGCACGCACATTGGTGTGAAGTTGACCGCTCTCATGTGGGCTGTTGTGGCTTGTCTTCTCATTGTTTTCTTCACCACTTGCGCTTCCAACATCGCTCGCTCTTACCTGAAACACATTTCCAGAGTGAGAGAGGAAAAGGGCTACGAGATCCAACAGAACGACCCCTACGCCGCCGAGCCAGTCGGCGCCCCAGGCGCAGCTGGTGACGAGTCTTCCTTCACCAGAGCCCCAGTGACCGGGAAGGACGACGTCAACAGCGGCGGCATTCGTTTCTTCCGTATCCACAGAAACCAGAAGACCTCTGACGAGGAGAGTGTCTAAGCGCCTTTTTGCTGCGCTACCCTAGAGCACCCAAAAGATTACTGATAATAGAGCCACATGCCCAGTGCGCCCTGGCTCGCTTTTGATACCTGGATGGAATTGCTCTATGTACATCATCAACGCAGAGGGCCCGAGTTGGCGGTGAGGCTCAGAGGTTTTAATCCCACCGTGTCCTATCAGGCCGTGCCGGTGCATCGCGAGCCCGAGTACCTGAAAACCTGTTTTAATCTATTTCTGTTTTATACCGCATGCCTTGAGGAGGCACGGATGTAGGCCCGTGAAGGCACGGCGTAGCGCTTGTATCGACTTTTACAATGGCTTCGGCCGGCGTGTGCACAGGAAACCGTGGAGTCCGTGGCCGCGACAAGGCTGAGATGCCGTGGGGCTTTTCCATGACAATGGGCGTGTCTAGTCGAGCGGCGGTGGGGGGCACCATGACATCATGGAAAAATGCGCTAGCAGCATAAAAAAGTCGGCGGCGGTCGGCCGTCAGACCCTTTTCCAAAACACCGCCGAAACAGAGCCGAAACGCAGCTGAAACACTGCCGAAACCATCCCGGAAATCCTCGTATGATTCCGGCCCATCGGCGAACGCTCGTCCAACTCCGGCCGGCCGGATTATCAGCGATTGACGCGACCCGACTTAAAGAGCGAGCGCACAGCAACTCCCCACATGGCCTTCGCCGGCCACGTAGCGTCTCAGGCGGCCGCCCCGGCACCCGGTGGCCTTTTTGTGAACCCACCTGAAACACGCATCGCTTGTTTCAGATCCATCCACACCTGCTACTCTATAAATACCCGCTTCCCCCGGCAGCGGCGCCGACCAGGAGCAGCCAGCGTCCTGCACGCAGAACGTGGTGTGGGCACCTCTGAAATCGCAATGACAGACTCGCCTAATACTCCTCCAACCACCCTTTTGCCGATCATTCACAGTCCGGACTCTCCCCACACTCACGCTCACCACAATACTGCAGCCCCCAATTGCCCGCCGGTGCACAAACCTACCGCAGGGCCCGCCCCGTTATTGTCATTGCTCTGAACATCTTCGTCAGCTCAAATGGAGAAGCTCCGTCATAACCACTTGAGGAACATCTTCAAGCAGGAAGACTCCGACCACGAAAAGTCGTCCTCCCACTTGAACTTGGCTCGCCTCTTTCATAAAGACAAGGACTCGTCCGACAGCGCGAGGCTGTCCAGAGCCACTACCCCCACGCAATCACACGGGTTAAAGTCCCACAAACACGACCATGAGCTGCCCAAACAGGCCCACTCGTCGGTGCCGGCGTCTCCTGTGATGCCTCAGAAAAAGCATGACCCGATGAAGCCGCTTCTGCGTGCAAACTCGGCCAGACAACCTCTCCGCCATGCGTCCACGATGGCTCACACGGACCGGGCGCCACGAAACGGGCCTGGGACCATCAGCCGCAAGCAGTCCAGCCACGACAAAATCAAGTACAATCCATACGGCGTCAACAAGCTGCAGCTGAACATGTCCGTACAGCACCTGGCGCAATTCTACTTGAAGGGCGGTCCAGAGGGTGAGCGCATCGTGGCCAACCCCGTGGCCAACCCTAACGACTACTTGCCCGACGACATGAAGGAGGAGCACGTCAACTTGTTGGAAGATTTTGAGTACGAAAACATCGACAAGAAAATCGGCGACGGCGGCGCATGCGACGTGCGTATCGTGACGTTGATCGCCAGCAAGAAAAAGCACTACGCGTTGAAGCGCTTTGTGTTGTTCCCCAAAGAGTCTGACGAGGAGTTCTACAAGCGCTCGGCCAAAGAATTCATTATCAGTCGCAAGCTATCCAAGCTGCGCCATGTGGTGCAAACCATCTCCCTTGTCCGGATCCAATCGCAAGCTAGCATCACACGTGGATGGGGCATGATCATGGAGTTTTGCGCTGGAGGCGACCTCTTCAATCTCATCGTGAAGTCTGGCTGGAAAAAGACTCCCTTGGCGGAGAGATACTGCATCTTCAAACAGATCGCTTACGGATTAAACTTTCTACACGAAAACGATATCGTGCACCGGGACCTCAAGCCTGAAAATGTCTTGCTAGATGCCCACGGGGTGGTCAAGCTCTGTGATTTTGGTGTCAGTGACTATGGCCATGAGGAACCGGGAAACTTTGACAGTCCAGTCAGATTATCCACTGCATACGTGGGCTCGCCGCCCTACTCCCCTCCAGAGGTCATGCAGCTCAAGGAATGTTCTTCCAGCGAACTCAAGAACCATGCTTACGATCCTTTCAAGATGGACCACTGGGGTTTGGGAATGCTCCTCTTTTGCTTAGTATATGCCGGTGTCCCATTCCAGCAATCCACCGCTCTGGATCTTCACTACAGGGACTACAAATTCAATCGCGATAGATACAGCTCTGACCATCCTCATTTCAAAACCAACACAGACCTCAACCATGGTCCAGGCTCGGAGTTCAAGTGGGCTGCCCAGTTCCAGTCATCCGGTGCTGCTAGAGTGGCATGGAAGCTCTGCGACCCATCTCCCAAGTATCGATACGACATAGACATGTTGTTCAAAGACCCCTGGTTCGCGAGCTTGGAGATGTGTCTTTACGAACATCCTGACCAGCAAGTCAATCCTTTCATTGACTTTTCCGCCTCGTCCTCGAGGCAAAACTCCGCCATGCCCTCACGCAAAAACACCGTCAATTCTTTTGTCAATTCTGAAGACCAGGATACGTCTGCATTACATACCCCATTCAGAAGCATGCTTGATCTAGTGGGCGTCCCTAAAAATGAGGCCGAGGCTAATGGATCAGAGAATGATGTCTCGTCCGAGAGGTCCAACTCGCTGCTTACACATTCCCATCCGCTTCATATTTCACGAGAAAGTCAACACCCACTTTCCGCATCGAACCACAGCACTTCACTGTTTGCAAATGAAACGCCTCCCAGAATTAAGTCTATGCTAGACATGGGAGACAGTTGTGACAGAGGCGCCACTCATGAAAGCGAGGATTTAACCAAAAGAGCAGTCACGCCGCCGCTCGAAGTGGTGAATGAGGTCAATGCTGGGTGCGAGACCGAGGACCTTGAGAATGGTGTGGAGAACATGAACATCGACACGAGTTCTCCGCAGTCGCAAGCACAAGAAGTGCCTCAGAAGAAGGAGTTATCGCTTTCGAGTTTCATGTTCGAGGAGCCTCTCAAGGAAAGCAAAGACGTCAAGGTTGACGCGGACGGGAACTGTGATTTGGGCTATAAAATCAAGAAGCACCACCATTTGGATGTGAGCAACATCCACAAGACGGGTGTCTACGGGCGTCGATAAGTACAACAATATAGAATGCACTAGGATCGACCAATAAGGATGGAGCACTCAGACCAACCAAACAGTAGAGCACCCAGATCAGCTAAATAGTAGAACATTCAAACCAGCTAAATAGTAGAACATTAAAACCAGCTAAATAGCAGAATATTTAAATCAACGAGTTAGTGAAACACTGCAATCAACCAGCCAGTAGAACAGTGCAATCAACAGTAGAACGATGCAATCAACTTATCAGTAGAAATCTTCAAACAACTGAATAGTAGATGAGGAAAAACAACACTCAAATCAACTAAACGGTATATTAGTTAGTGGAACACCCATATCAATGACATACAAAGCATTATAGAACGGTAATGGCTGCGGAGGCGCCGCTCTACAAAAGTGACTGGACAATGATTATATGTATTTGATGTGAAACCCAGTATTAGTTATAAAACACTTAAGCCTCCAAAGAAACTCTACCCTTAGGGTTGGTGACCTTGACACCGAGAGACTTAGCCTTGGTGACAATCTCAACTCTCTTCTTAGAAGAAACGTTGTGAGCAATCTCAGCAGCGTAGGTCTTGGTGTGCATCAACAAGACATCCAAGTCGGCAACGTTCTTGACAACGTAGACTCTGTGGCCAGATGGGATCATGTGCTTGGTCTTCTTGTTAGAACCGTAACCGATGTTTGGTTGAGGGATGGTGCCTCTGAATCTTCTTCTGACACAAGAGTCGATACCCTTCTGCTTTCTCCAGTTCTCGGCGACTCTGTCGTATCTATCAGAGTGGTGTCTCTTGAACTTCTTGTTGTACTTCTTGACAATCTTAGGAGTAGCCACTGATTTGTTAGTATATGCGAGGAAGGGCTTTCGTTCTGTGGTGCCAGGCGCTTTTGGTGCTTTCCCGTGTCTTTCTTGGTGATGAATGACCATCATGAAAAATCTTCAAGTTTCTCGAATTGCCCGTGGGACACAGAAACGAAGGCAGCATCTTTGGGAGGTCAGGATATCAACAGGAAACGCATTTTGACCAAGCACCGGCACGTTCATTGTCGTGCTGTGGATTTACATACTCTTGATTGATTATTGATAGGTATGAAAAAGATTTGTTACAGTTGGAATGGCTAAAAATTTTCGCAGAGGCCCAGCGGTGCGAGGGCGGAAGGCGTCTGCAGGAACGGCGCTCGGAAGCGCAAGGGCGAGAGCCCTCGCTGTAATCACGTGGAACAGTCGTGCGCGCGGCCGTCATTGCACTGGTGACTCTCGAGCGTTGCTGGCCGAGTGTGGCGAGGCAATATGCGTAGAAGCATCTGCTGCACACAGGTTCCCAATGGGGTATGTGTGTCAACAGACAGATGCGGCGGCGGGCGATGGCTGCGGCGGAGCGTGCTGGTGGAAATCCTCAAACGGACGCAGCGTGTTTCGGCGTGCTGTCAAGTTGGTTTCATCGATGTTCCATCACTGTATCAACACTGTTTCAGGAGCGTTTCACAGATCGCACAAGGTCCCCGACGTGGCCGCCATCGCTCACCTTGCGCGCCGTATTTCATTAAGCGATCCGGTTCGAGATAGCCGTGCGGTATCCCGCACCAGCCTGAACGGGCACTGGCCCTACTGCCGCTGCCGATGCTGTAGGAGGATCGTTTCAGCCCTGTTTCAAATTGCCGGTCCAGGCGCCTAATGATTGGCCTTCGTTCGCTTTTCTTTTCTCTGTTTCTAAAGTCCACGCCGCTGCAACTTGCAGACCCCTCCGTCACAGGCGGGGCCCTCGCACTATATACACTCACATCACCGGACACCACAACACTAGCCAATTCTCTATCTTCGCCAGCTATATCAATAGACCCTTCGCTGCCCCCGAAAATCACCCCGACTCGATCATTACAATGCGATCCATCGCTGCACATGTGGTTGTTTTGGCGGTCGCGTGGCGAATGGCCTGGCTCCTCATATACTACACCACCGGCCTCTACATTGGCTATGTGACGATTTTGAACGGCTTCACTATCTACGACCTCCAGCTCCGAGGCAAGGAGCACATCACTGCATCTTCTGTGCGAGTGCGGCTCTGGGGCCCGTCCCGGAAAATCTTCATTTCCGACTTGAAGATTTCCGGCCCCACATCCACGTCTGGCTCTGGCGAACGTGGCAGCAACCGCCCGGCCTCCTCGGGCACCAATAAGCCAAAGTTCTTCGGCTATGAGTCGGCCGATCCCGTGACCATCTATCCTCGCTCCTGGGTGGGCCGCCACGCCGTGCGCTTGCTGCTTTATCTCCTACGGGTGTTTGATATCCAATTGAGGTATTTGAGCGTCGAAACCAACACCGTCAACTTCAGCACCGGATCGCTCCTGGTTCTCTTCAACTCCACCAAGAAGACCGCGCTTGCCGCGTCTTCGAAAAAGGCATACCGCTTGTCGTTCCGGCTAGCCGCCGTCAATACAGCGCTTAAGGTTCGCTTCGACAACGACGTTTCCGATGCCCTTTTGTCGAGCTCTATCGCGTCGCTGTTCTACTGCGACATCGAGGCCCTGTCAGGATTCTTGTCCAATGTTCTTGTTCGACTCAACTGCGATGAGCTCGAGTTGGATGCGTTTCAGACGGTTCAGCGATTTGTCCGCGAGACCCATTCGCTTGAACCGAGCTCTGATATTCAAGAAGGCAAGCCTGTGCCTCTATCGCTGTCACAAAAGGCTACGGAGACTGACCAGGCTACAGAACACGACACAGACTCCACAAGCCACAGCATCCAGCTTCTTGCCAACCTCCATCACAAGTGGATCCAGAGCATCGACTCTGTTTCTCTCAGCATAGCGAACTTTTCGCTAAAAAGAGTGCCTTTGGTCGACACACAAATTAAGCTCTCGGACTTTCTTGCGCAAGATACGCCGACCCACTCCATGTCACTTTCTCTCGATTCTGCTGCGCTCCATTTGGCTCGCGTGTCGCTGTACACGGCGGGATTCGATGTTCTCTTCAGCCCGTACCATGATACGCCTTTCGAGATCTCGCTATCGTCGCTGCTTTTGCGGTCAAGCGTGTTTACCCATGACACTGGCAGTGCCTCCGGCGGGTCTCAAAGTGAGTTCATGACTGTTCCTAACTACAGCATGAACTTCAAGACCAACATTGCCGACCGCCTAGCTGGTGGCAATGGATTCAAGCATTGTGTGCTTGAGCTTTTCTCCTCTGGTAACGGATCTGTGGTTGATATTGACACCAACGAGCTCAAGCTACTTGTTCTGAGCATGTCATACTTGAAAAAGTTGCTAGCTTTGAGGAAAGCTGCTAAAGTTCCGCCTCAAAACCCGTCACTCGCGGAATCGCGCAACCATAATGACAATTCCTCGTCTAGTTCGTTGGATTCCAAGACGCATCGACAAAATTCGCAGAATAAGTTTGATCACCTATTCAAGCGAGCAAAAAGTCTTCTTGAAAAGAATTATCCTTTCTTAGACGTCAAGTTGACCATGGAACAGCCTCGTGCCTTACTACGGTCTCTTGATGACGTTGAAGACAAATGCCGCATGTTGATCTTCTCATTTTCTACTATTTATTTGCACCTTTCTTCCCCAAAGCCTCAGGAATACGACTGCAAAATCCGCTTTCTCCATCCTAGCCTTAGATACACAGAGAAACACAGGTCATATACATTTTCGGAGGAAATCTGTGGATTTGCAGATGTCAAGACAGAGCTCAATGTGTTGAGAGACTTCAAAGTCAAATACACTTTGAATTTCGCGAAGGCTTTCATTGACCTCACCAAGCCTGATGTCTTGATCGGTGTCAACCAAATTGAGGAGAGCGTTCATGCTGTATCGAAGGAAATGCTCTCAAGCGACACTATGAATGGTTTTTTCGCCTTAAAAATCGACAGATTATCCAAAAAATACAACAAGAAGCATGTTCAGTCGAATCCGTCCACATCACATAAGATTTTTAATTTTTTGCCCTCATGGCTAGTTAACGCGGAGATTACGTGCGATCTGACTGATATTCGTCTAGGATCTGTCTCACCATTGCTTCCACCTGATCTCGTCAACAAACTTTCCTTCTATGGATATCGCCAATTTGAAAAGACGGGTACATCCACTTGCTTCACGTCAAAGAAGCTTCAATTGAGACTCTATGGAGATCCTGATAACCTTGATAGTCAAGAATCAAAAACGTCTTCAGATTTTCTTTCATCGTCAGATACTTTGAATGAGCACAACAATGATCTCAATTATTGGCAATTGGATTCCCTCGCAGAAAAAGTCAAAATATTCGTGATGAACGAGAACGACATTGCCGAAACTATGATGGACGTACCAGAAATAACGAACTCTATCTCGTCTGCAAATGTCGATGGAAACTGTCAATTGTCGGTAGAAACAAACGTGGAAAAACTAGCGGCAGATCTTAATTCGAATAAGATCTTTGTTTTGCTCGGATCTTTGTACTTGGTGATGGAAACAATTGCAAAACCTATTTCGAGGTTGAAAAACGAAGGAGCTTCGAAGGGTGGAACGGCTGAAAAATTTGAAAACCTGAGAAAAAGACATTTGAAAGAGTTTCTTCTCACACGGACTCTTATCCAAAAACTCTCGCTTCGAGTTGTTCTATCGGATGAATGTATTTTGAAGATTCAGAATTACAACTTGCTAATAAGAACAATTCGAACAAAATTTGTTTTGGAGTCCATGCTTTCCCGAGTATTGGTAGCTTCGCCACTTGATAACGAATCCTGGGATCGCCTTTTGTGCCTCGATGAAACTATTTTGAAAATCAATGATCCCGAAGCATCTCACCTCTACTGCGTCGAAACATCCGGTATTCGCTTGTCCCAGCCGTATCAATTTGTCGTCTACAGGTTATTCGATAGCTTATCGGTTTTTGTAAAGGTGGTCAAACATCTTGCCCGGTGTGTCCTCAGTGAAGAGAAGCCGACTGTTGCATTCCCGACTGCGTCAAAGCCTTTGTGCTTACCTGATATAAATCTTCAGTCCAAAATGATTTCTTTTGCGATTGAGGATGATCCTTTCGAGAGCGAATTAAACATGATTTTCCAGCTAGGCCTTGTTGAACAGAGAAAGCGGATTGAGCTCAAGACTATTTTGGAAAAGCGTATCGAGAAAAGTGATTTGAGCGAGGAAGACCAATGGAACGAAAGGGTTGCTTTGGATGCTTTCATAGCTACACTGTGGTACCGAAAAGTGAAGAAGTACAAGCAAGAATTAGCAGAGGAGATCACCGAAAATCAGGACTTCTTGTTTGGAAGTGAAACTCAACTTGAGACCAGAGAAAACAACAAGATAATTGCGCATTCGATTCATGCTCCCCTTCTCAAATTTATATTAACTGGCGTCGATCTCACTTTCCTCGATCTTCCGTTCTCCGTCGAAGAGTTGCCTGAATTTATTCATAAGGTGGGACAAGGCGTGCCTTTGGAAACAAAGTACAACCTTATGGTGCCTCTTAACATCGATCTTGCAGTTAAAGAGTTGAGGATGCATATGAGAGACTACCCATTGCCTCTACTACATTTGCCGTTCTCGGTAGGCTCCAAAGAAAGAGGAAAAGCGTTGGTCATGCAAGGTCCTTTGATCATAAGTGAAGCGCTTGTTCTAGAGAAGGAACATCTAAGGGAGCTACCGGTGAAACTCACCGATTTGACTTCAGACTCCCTGGAGAACAGATTTGACAGCATAGTTATCAACAAATCCATGTCCACAGCGAAAATATTCACGGAAGTGGAAATTTTGTTCGATTCGCCGTCTCCCGCGAGATTCGTGTGGGGCCAATCTTACCAATTTGCTATACAGCAAATTATGCTCAACCTTGATCAGTTTTCAAAGCCACCTGTGGACAAGTCGCCAAAATTGGGTTTTTGGGACAAATTGAGACTTCTTATACATGGTAACATGACTGTAAGATCGGGGGAGTCAGCAAGCATAGAGGTTGCCTTCAAAGGCGGTCTGGACCCATATAGCTTGTTTGCGGGCTCCAATGGTTTCATTTTAAGTCTCAAAGAGTCTGTCTGCTGGCGTATTAACCCCGAAGATGACGCATTGAGTTTCTTCGATGTGTCTTCTCAAAGAGTATCGTGGTATATACCGAGCTACTTGTCTGTTCCTCTCGTGTGTTGGACAAGAAGCAGCAGAAAATCGGCTTTTTTGCCAAAATCCAAAGAGGTCATTCACTCGTGTCATGCTTATTATCTCAATAATGACCTGATTATTGATGGGCAAGCTCCAATGAAAACGCTGTATGATTTCTGTGAGAAAAAGGTGGTGGAATTATTTGGTGGAATAAATCTCAGGGTCGGATTCGCTCTTCAGAGGCTATTGAATGAATCGAAGAAATGGAGCACGCAGGGTAAGCCTCACTATAAAGTTGAACTACACAATCCAGAGTATGTGGATGATAATTTCGACTCTTATGAAGGATTCCGCTCAACAAGAATTCAGATGGCAATATCACTCAAAGCACATACCGAGAAGAGCCACAACACCATACATTTGAGCCCAGGCGCGTTCAAGCACTTCTTTGACTGGTGGGGTATGTTCAAGGGTAACACAATGTTGCCAATAAGAAAAGGTAAAATTTTCGATGGCTCCAAGGCCACCCAAAAGTTTTCTGAACATTTGTTTGCCAACAAGTTCAGTTTCGATATCGTGAATTTATTTCTCAGTCATGTTTGCCGACATGAAGACAGAGATTCCAGCGAGGATGAATTTAACTCTGTTGGTTTGAGAGCGAAGGTGGATGAATTTCTTGTCGATCTTCATCAGGAGAGGCAGGAGACCGTTGAAGAGGATCCAGATTCCTCGGAGCACAAGCGTGTGACAAAAATGCAGTTCAATGTTGGCAAAATTGTGCTAACGACTATTGATTTGAGAACAGTCAGCGCTGTTTATCATCGTGATTACTATCATTCGGATGGAAGAAAGAGAAACAAGGAGATACCAAACGCCAAATCCATCAAAATCTTCGACAATGACAAACGGTGGTTCGACGAAAGGGACTATATCGAGGCATTTTTACCCAACTACAACGCTTCATTGAAAAGGGCCGAAATTTTCCCTTTATTGTTTACTGACAGATTCATTTACTTCCGTGATACGATCGGAAAGGCACTGCAATACCAAGGCCGTCAGGACAAAACACATGAATGTATTCTCAATGACATCGGTTTTCATTCGTCTATGATCAATACTTACGCAAAGCGTTTGAAAGATCTTAAGAGAATGATTCGTGAATCTGACGGAAATGAACACCTATACGAAAAGCGTTTGGCAACGTTGCAGTCCATGATTGACTCTAGTACCAGCGAAAAGAGAAAGAGTATGCGTACGGAAAGCCTTGCTACCTTTGACACGAAGAATCAAGAGAATTTCCACAATAAATTTTTACTAACTTCGATGCTTTTGAAGTGGAATGAACCCGTGAGAAACGTCTTCATGAAATACATATTTTTCGTCACGAGGCACAGCTACTACAAGAAATTCATGTCGTTCGACTACATGAGTATGCTCGAGAAACTTATTGAAAAACAGGATGGCCAAGAGGAACTACGCTCTTGTATATCCAACATGTCCAAAGATATAAATGGTCAAAAATTCAGTGCAGGGGAGGACTCGGGTCATCAAACTTCGGAAGCAAGAATCGACAATTTCGATACGATTATGACCGAACTGCGAGAGTCTGAAAGAATCACGGAGGATTTCAAGGTCGAAATTCTATCACCGCAAATTCAACTTCAGACCGTGGAACTGAAAGATTCTGTGGTTGTATTGGCGGCACCATCATTGGAAATGAAGATCAATTCAGTCGTTATGGATCAAAAAGTGCAATCGAAGACGTCAGAGCTAGAAAGAAGGTACGGTATATTGTTGCATGACGCCAATGTCATGGTTCTTCAAAAGCAGTCTTACGGAAAAATGAAGCTTGCTTTGGAAGCCAAACCATATGGCACCAAGTCTTCGTGGCCCCCATTCTTTGGAGTTGAAACGTGCACAAATTACGAGTTGGCTTTCGAGGAAAATGTGTTGATCAAGCAGATGTCACTCATGATGACATACGATCAAGTGATTGCTCTGGGAGGTAACATTGAGCAAGCTGAAACTGAAACAGAGGAAAATGGCAGCTCCGTCGGAAGCCAGAGAGCGATTAGCAGCTCTAGCACAAACAAGCTACAGATTAATTTGCCAAAGCTTGAAGTCAACTGTACTGCTAGACAATACTTGACTCTTTATGCTACAGTTTTATCTTTACTCATATACATGGACCCTTTGCTGACTCTGTTGCGAGAAGAGGTTCTGAAAATGAAGTTCTCAGTGGACTTTCAGGATCCTCGGTCTTTGCATGAGAAAGTGTCACAGTTGCGGAATCACGTACACACTACTTCGGGGCTTCTTAACAACTACAATTTTCGACATGGTGGCCATTTGGACAATGAGTCGCTCAATGAGTTTTTGCACTTGAAGGAAAAACAAGCATCTCTTGTTGAAGAAATCACATTGTTGTTGCAAACCATGTTTTCTGGCAACAGCCCGTCAGATTCAGCAGCGAGAGTGGTCGAAGAATGGCGAATCGGTGCAGATTCTATCAAGCTCCACATGCTCAAGGACGATCGAAGCCCCATAGTTGATCTTATCCTCAGCAACGGGCATTACACCCGAGCATTACGCGACGACGGGTCAAACGGCAATATTGTGGAGATAAAGAAGATAGACGGCTTGGATTTGCTGAAGAACGCATACTATCCCAAATTTCTTGAACCAATGTTCCCCGACAACAAGAACAACGTGCTTTCGGTCGATTGGTCGATGAATCGAAATGTGGGAGGAATCAAGATTTTGGAAGGTCTCAACATACGATCGCTTCCGCTAAAGTTGAGTGTGGATGAGCTCGCAGGCAAGCAGTTGATTGACTTCCTCTTCTACAGCAGCAAGGACCTGGGAGTGGACCTCGTGCCCACGCCGCCAATGGCCGATTCTGGAGATGATTCTAAGGAAAAGAACCGGGAAGAACAGAATGGTCCAAGACCGAACCACTTGAGCCCTGAGATCTCACTGGAAAGGGACGATGTCTCCAAGTCCAGCCGGATGAGCAGCAGGCGGTTCAGAAGGAAGTCAAGTTCCAAGGGTACATCTTCAAACGAAAGCTCGCACGACAAAGGATACGTCAATCAAGACGTGGAAGACATGGTGAAGAGATCCAAACAGTACATCAGCATTGTGAGCATGACGGCTGAGCTGTTCAATGTGATGATTTCGTTGAAGCTCCGCGGCGGCATGAAGCGATGCCTTAACGTGAACAACTTCTTGCTCGCGTTGCCCAGGTGGGAAATCAAACAGCAAACGATGTCCAAAAAAGATATTCTCGAGCACTTCAAAATGTTTGTGATCAGTGCGTTGATCAAACACTCAGGACGCTTGGTGAGGAACAAGGTCACCACCAAGCTGGGAAACTTGAAAAAATCAGCTCGCCGGCTAGCAGCGAAACGGTCTCACGACTCGTAATCGCTGCTTGAACTACAAGGGTCCAACAGCGCTGAGGCGATTATGGATAGACAGTGGTTTTATATGAAAAGCCTCCGGGGAATGGACCTTCGGATGGACCCACACGGCACAATGGATATATGCCCAAGGTGTATTATGAATAGACCTTCAAGAAATGTTAATGATAATTCCCCACAGTTTGCTGTCAATGAATCCCACTTTACTCCATGGACACTGGGTGCATTGTCAGTGGACATGATGGTACATGATCAGTAGACACACAAGCTACATTAGGAGTTATTTCACAATATGAGAGGTCACACAAGCTATATCAGAAATGGATATAACGGTTTATTATGCGTAGACACAAGCTATGTTGTGGATGGGTCCCCAAGGTTGATTGTGGATGGAACCTACGTTATGTATAGACTCTAACGGAATACTATGAATAGGCCCATAACACATCATCAATAGGCCTCACGGTACACTTAAATGGAATCTAGTTTTTCAACATGGTTCATTTCTCACGAATTATTATAACTAGACCTCACAGAACAACCAATAGACCTCACAGGACCTTATCAATAGAACTCACCGCACATTATCAGCAAGCCTCGCGGTACATTGGATAAAATGCAGATACCAACTTTTCCAGCCGCTCAGCCAACAACAGCACGCCTCACAGCGGATGATATCTCTTGTAGTCGTTACCGGCCAACTGCTTCTTCTTTCTCTTTCGCTTCAACTCATCGGCATCCACAGCATCCTCGCCTCTAGGCAGTCCCTGGTCACTGATGGCTAGATCCGCCGTGGAAAAACCTGGAACGCCGTTGATGGGCGTCTTGTCGAACTTCAATGCGGCCGCAAGCAAGCTTGCGTCAAATTGCTTGATAACGTCTGGATGTGAAGCCAACTCAGGGTCTAGAAGCTGGCCATTTAGCGGCTTGGCGGCCGGGATTTGGTGCTTGCCCGGCAAGTCCAGAATGTGGTTTTTGTAGGACTTTCGAAGCTTGATGCCCTTGGACCCGTCTTTTTTCGTTCTCTCGAGCGATTTGGCAATCAGCTCGAGCCCGTACATCGCGAGTAGGTTATCTAGCGGCGATGGCTGTGGAAGCTCGTATGTGGCTGGAGTTAGTGGCGTTTTTTTCAAATGAAGGAAAATCAAACATACCTTGCTTGTCGATGAGGTAGACGCCGTCGAGCGGCTCCTTGACGGGCTCAATCAGATTGTTCATGGCGGGCGCTGGTGGTTTCGGAAGCTGGTCGGCTTGATACTGTGCGCACCCGTACACCCGGTACCGCCAACATACGCTAGATCAAGAAAGCCAAGCCGTTAATTAAGAACGCCAAAGCATTTCTTTTGAAAGAATGGAAATGAAACACGTAAAAGATCACAGCATAGCGCGTTCCCGTACGCTCGGTACTCCAAGGTAGCCTGTTTTTAGGGGAAAGCGTCATGGTATGTCGTGCTCGCAGTGACGGTATAGCCATTCAAAAACGGTCGGGTGCAAAAAGCGACTCTGGTATTTCTATAAAGCACGCACGGTGCGGTGGCAGCTAGTTGTAGACGTTGCCGAGCGTGATCGACTTGACCACGGTGTAGTCGTCGAGGCCGTACAACGAGCCCTCACGGCCGAAACCGGACTCCTTGATACCGCCAAAAGGCAAGGAGGCGTCGGTGAAGAGCCCCGTGTTGACACTGACCATACCGGCCTCCAAAGACTCGGAGACGGTGTACACGGTGTTCAAGTTTTCGGAGAACACGTAGGCGGCAAGACCGTATGGAGTATCATTGCAGCTGGCAATGACCTCATCCTTGGTGTCGAATTTGACGATGGCGGCAAGCGGGCCAAATGTCTCCTCGTGCACAACCTTCATCTCGGGCGTGATGTCCCGCAAGACGTAGGGGGCGTAGAAGTGCTTGCCGAGGCCGGAAAGCTGGCCACCCTTGACCACCACGCTGGCGCCCTTGGAGAGCGCGTCCTTGACGTGGTCTTCGACCTTGTCCATGGCCTTTGTGTTGATCAAACAGCCGTGGGTCACGCCGGGCTCGAAGCCGTTGCCGATCTTGAACGCACGCACCTTCTCGGCGAACTTCTCCACAAACTTTTCGTAGATGCCGGCCTGGACGTAAAGCCTGTTGGCACACACGCACGTCTGGCCCAACGAGCGAAACTTTGAGGCGAGGGCCTGGTCCACGGCGAGGTCGAGCTTGGCGTCGTCAAACACAATGACAGGCGCGTTTCCACCCAACTCCATGGACATCTTCTTGAGCGTCAGCGCAGACTGCTTGTACAAGAGCTTGCCGACGGGCGTGGAGCCCGTGAACGAGATTTTCTTGATGGCCGGTGACTCGCAAAACTTCAAGCCGCAGGCCGGCGTGGACTCGGTGCTCAGCAACACCACGTTGAACACACCCTTAGGGAACCCGGCCTCGTTGGCCAAGTGCGCAAGCGCCAACGACGACAAGGGCGTCTGGGCGTCGGGCTTCAAAATACACGTGCAGCCGACGGCAAACGCAGGGGCAGCCTTGCGGGCGCCCATGGCCGAGGGGAAGTTGAACGGACACAACAAACCCACGGGGCCCACGGGCTGCTTGTACGTGATGACCTTGTTGTTGCAGTTGGCGGGCTGAATCGTGTGGCCGTAGTTGCGCTTGGCCTCCTCGGCAAACCACTCGAAGTAGGAGGCGGCGTACTTGACCTCACCCACGGCGTCCGTGAGGCATTTGCCGTTCTCCCACGTGATGATGGCCGCCAAATCATCGACGTTTTCCATCATCAAATTGTACAAGTTTCTGAGCCAGCGGGCGCGGTCCACGGGATTTGTTTTTTTGTACGATTCGAAGGCCTTGGCCGTGATGGCAATGGCCTCATCGATTTCCTCGGGCGTTTGGTCGGGCAACTCACAAATGAGTTCTTCTGTGGCGGGATCGTACACCTTGAAGGTGGTCTTTGATTTGGACTCGACCCACTCGCCGTTGACGAACGGGAGCGGGCGGTAGAGCAGGGTATTTTTCAATTGGGGGGCCATTCGTGATTTTGAGAAGAGGCGGTTCCCCACACTTTTATATGACGCGGCCTTCGCTTAGCGCGGCCTTAGCGCAAATGTGGCGCCAAACGCCAAAGCCGCCAAAGAGCGGGCGGCCCGCCAGAGAGCCGCCGGCGCCACTGCACTTTTGAGTCTCGCACGCCGCCAACCGCCCTGGTGGCGCGCCGCATGGGGGCCGTCCTGCACGCTCTGCTTTTGTTACGTTTGAGCCAAAACAAACCATCCACATGCTCAACAACATGCTTTCTCTTTCCAGACAAATGGCGGTTCGTGCCGCCGCCTCACTTCAATTCTCCAGATGTGTTTCCGCCAGCGCCCCTGCACACTTTGCCTTTTCTCTGGTCGCTCAAGCCCAGCAAAAGCAAAAACCCAAGCCAAAGACTGGGGCAAAGGCCTCGGCCAAGGTGTCGGCCAAGGCGCTTGCCGAAAAGAAAAAGAAGGAGCAAAAGAAGATCGAGGACGCCGCCTTCAAGCCCTTGCGCAAACTCAGTGCTTTCACCTTCTTCGTCATGTCGAAGCGCGGCCAGTTGCTCAAGGACACTGTTGTTGCATGGAACTCCTTGAGCAACGGCGAAAAGGAGGCCATCCAGCAACAGGCTGACGCCTACAACAAGGAGCAGCTGCAGATCTACAAGCCCAAGCCCAAGGCGCCCGCCAACAAGTTTGCCAAGTTTGTCCAGGAGAACTTCATTGCCGGTGACGACGCGGTTAGCGTGGTCAAGAGACTCCTGGAGGAGTGGAAGCTGATGAGCGACTCCGAGAAGAATGTCTACGGTTCGGGCCCTGCCGTCGTGGCCGAGTACAAGAAGGCGCTCGAGGAGTGGAAGGCCGAGAGATTGCGCTTGTACGAGGAGAAAAAGGCCTAGATTGGCTTTGGGCGCCTCGCGCCACGTCCCTCTTTAGTTTGTTTCTAAAATGTCACGTCTACAATAATTTTTCAGCTGTCGTTTCCACGAGCCGTGTAATACACTGTCTATATCGATGTAAGATTGACATGTCGTAAACAAGTCTCCGTCTACATGTGTTGCTGTAGATAGTTGTTATGATCGTTTTACAAGTGTCGCTCCAGAGTGTTTCATGCTTAATCTTCCATGTGTGTTGCTCCAAATCCTGTTTCTTGGTTGTTCTACATGTGTGGCTCCAATGCTCGGTTCTGAAGGTTTATTTCTACATGTGTTGCTTGAAATGAATGTTTCTATTTCTATAGTACAATGTGTGGTTTGAGGAATCACCCGGTGATCCCGCCTGTCTGCTTGCTTGCGCTGACCTTGGACAACAACTTCTTGAGGGTATCGGGCAACACCGGCTTCGTCACAAAATCTATCATGCCTGCTTCGAGGCATCTCTGTCGTTCGTCCCCGGCGACGTTTGCCGTCAACGCGATGACCAGGGGCATCTTCTCTATTATCTTCTTTTCTTCAAATTGGCTCTTCAAGTCGAGGGTTGCTTGAATGCCATCTTTTCTCGGCATCTGTATGTCCATCAATATCACGTCGTAAGGTTCGTTGCTTTCGAGCTTCGCCATGCACTTTTCTATGGCTTCCACTCCATCCTTGGCCTTGTCAGCTTGATATCCGAGTTTTTTGAGGTGCTGGAGAGCAACCCTCTGATTCACTGGGTTGTCCTCGGCAAGAAGAATTCTGAGAGTGTTCTCCTGTACATCTCCAGTCTTGTTCTTGTCCTCTCCTAGAACCTTAGAGCTGTCCTCTGCGCTGGTCGCCGACTGCTTGGTGGATGATGTGTAACTTTGAATAGCTTTTTGGATTTTGCTAAGATCTTCGACACTGGACTTGGACTTGTGAACACTTTCACATTTAAGAAATTCTCCATTAAGAATCTTATCAATAGACGCCCATTTGATCGGAGTGAAAAGGATACTGTCTGCCTCCACCTCCGATAACTCTTGCTCAGTCATAACATGCCCGTACCTTGTTAAGATGTAAACCCCTATATCTTTCTGACCTAGGTATTCTTTGATCTTTTTTCCTTTTGTGATACATTCGTGATCCATCAACAAGAAATCAAAGGTTCGCTTGCTGTCTTTCGCCTGCTCCAAGGAATCAAATATTTTGGCCTTCGAACCTTTATATTGGATGGCATCACTGACGGCATGCTTGACCCATTTAGTCTTCGAGACAATGCACACGTTCTTCTTGATGGAAACTGGTGGACTTTCATGTAAAACAGCTTTGAAAGGACACCTAAATGTGAATGTTGATCCCTTTCCCTCCTCACTGACGAAGGAGATTTTTCCATTCATGATCTCAGCTAGTCTGTTCGAAATAGCTAAACCAAGGCCGGATCCTCCATACATTCGCCTAGAAGAGCCATCAACTTGTGAAAATGCGCCGAACACTTTTGATTTCGAATCCTCAGGTATGCCGATTCCTGTGTCTTGTACGTCAATCGTCAACTCATGTCTGTCATCGGATATGAAACGAGACCTCAATACAACCTTGACATACCCTTTGCTCGTGAATTTCAAAGCATTACCAACCAAATTGATCACAATCTGGCGCACTCTTATGGAATCTCCATAGATATATTGAATCTCTGGGCTCTCATTAAAAAAGACAAGCTCAAGGTGCTGAGAGTCCACATTTTGGCTCGAGAACATAATGGCTCCCTCGATCGTATCTTGGATTGAAAATTGGTCATGATTGAGAATAAAAGAACCATGCTCGATTTTTGTGAAGGCAAGAATACCATCGATAATACTAAGCGTGACTAAAGCAGAATCTCTGATAGTCTCAACGTATTCTTTTTGAACATTGTTCAAAGGCGTGTCTAGCAAAAAGATTGAGCAGGCAAAAAGGGAGTTGAATGGAGTTCTGATTTCGTGAGACATGTTGGCAAGAAAACTTGCTTTTTCGTTGGTAGCTTCCTCTGCTGCCTTTTTTGCAACTTCCATTTGTGTGTACATTATTGACTTTGAAAACGATACTGCGGCTTGCGAACAAAGCAAATAAATTAAGTCCATTTTCGTCAGCTGCATCAAAAGTTTTCCCTTTTCCTCATTCGGTTTCAGTGATCCTAATCTGTTCTCCAAATAAATCGCGCCAATCACCGTAGATGTCTTGACGGGGATACAAATACCCGATGTTCGTGGATTGTTCTTGTAGTAAATGTCATCAAGTACATCTTCTCCCCCATTATCACTGCTCAAGATTTCGCCAGTGAGCAAACATTGAACAACGAGCTTCTGTGGTAATAAATCGGTTCTTGTCGCCAACAACTCGTCATCCAAAATATAGGTATATCCTGAAGTTCCAATAGCCTTTATGACAGGCTCGCTGGTTTGAAGCGTGAGAACTATCGCTGCGTAATCCACCCCGGAGAATGCAAAAGCGCTTTCGAGAAGCGTTTGGACAATAAGATCCAAACTTGACGATTGAGATATTAATAGAGATAACCTGATAGCCTCATTCCAGTCACCCTGTGTGGGTTGACTCGAGTTAACTTTCTGTGCAGACTTGACATTCTTCAGCTTCGGAACATCAGATTCTTCTCTATGAGAGGCGTTCAGATCGGTGAATAGATCATCTTTGTCGTTTGGGATTTGGGACGGACCACTTTTCCTTGAGCTGGGTTTTTCCAAAGTGAGATGAGACGCTTTTCTGATACCTGCCCAATTGAATTCATTGGACAACTCTGGAAAGAATGATTTTACCACGTCTGCGTTAGTCAAATCATTTAAAGTCATGAATAACGACCAAGCTCTCTGAGCATAGATGTTAGCACGTCTCATGCTTTTCGAGAACTTCAACCATCTTGCACAATGGAGATTGGCAAATGCCATCAAAACCCATTTTTCTTGCAATTCAGCTGCTTCCATAGCGCTTTCGAACAAATCAAGTATGGCTAACTCCGACATTGTACTGTCTTGAGACAAAATACAAGCCTGTATTAATGTCAGCTCGACATTGAAGTTTTCAGGGCAGACCAATTGCCATTTCTTGAAACATTCGCTTATTTCTTTTGCAACTTTCAATCTTCCAGCTGTATTGTGTTTTCTCGTGCTGGACATTAAGCAGTGCGCCGCAGTGAAGTAGAAATAAGCATGCGAAATGGACAACGGTGTTTTTTTCAGCAATTCATAAGCTCTATCAACAACCAAATCTGCAGCTATTTCAATGTCTTCCGCGGACGTTGCCCACACAACAGCATTTGCCAAATAGACGAATTCAAGATCGGGCCAAAGTTTAATGTTTGATTTATCAAGATTTGCAAGATAATCATCAAGGGAGATGTTTGTGTTCCACAAACATATCATACTGTCAAAAACAAATTTTTCGTCTGAATTATCAAAACCGACCACCCGCATCAAAGACAGGTTTGAATTAGACCAGCCTCTCAAGTTACCCATGAGTAAGGAATTCGAAGTCATCCACAAACGAACCAAGAAGCTTTCTGCTTGATGTCTATAAATGCTGTCAATGGCCGTAGAGGTCTTCAAAATCTTGCTTAGTGGTCGCTTGAACTGAGCCATCAAGATCAAGTACGTTTCATTGATACTTTTAGACAAGGCCGTACTTACTCCGCTCTCAGTATTGACCAACAGTAACGCAACGTCCGTGAGCTCCGAGCCCTTAAGCGAGCTAGAATTCTCGTGAGGTTGCATAAAATAATTAGCCAAGTGGAGAAGTGGAATGGCGCAGAAATGAGTATAGCCGTGAGATATCATGAGTTTGACGAGAATTGAAAGAATTAATAATCTTGTCTCAGGAAGGTCTAGGATGTAAGTTGGATTTATCATCGCCAGCACAAGTTCAGCAATGACTGCAAACTTCTTGTTCTTCGATCTCTTCAAAGTTTTAAAATTTCTTATTTCAGTGACGGAAAGGGGCAATTGATCGAAATAAACCTTAGCCAATTTTCTGCAGTCATTTTGTTCCAAAGTGGCGTCTATATGAAGCATTTTCAAGATCTCCACCGCCATTCGCATTCCCTCCTCGTACTTCTTCATATTAAATAAAGAACAGACTTTAAAATGCATGAGCGTTAAGTTGTTTTCCTTATATCTCCGCTCGAGCTGCAGAATGACAGCGATGCTCTTGTCAAAATCTTTAAGATAATAATGACATTGTACTTGGGTGAGCATTAATTTCCTTTTCTTCTTGTGGTCATCATGCATCAAATTGGCCGCTTTATGAAAGTATTGCAAAGCGAGACGTAGATTTGATGTCGCCATTGCATGTTTACCGGCAGCGATGAGTACAGTCAAATACTTCTGGCGCTCTTGTTCGTGGACATTATCCGCCGACTTGAGAAAATGAGACGCCATGCTCAAATAAGATGAAACGTCGAAAACTTCTTTGGATAATTTTCTTTGGAGTTTAAAGCCACACGATTTATGGAGCTGCTGGAGTTCTCCTTTTTGCTTCATTATGTTGATCAAATGAGACTGAACTGTATCATGGTCAAAACGAAACCTTGACTCTGTCGCAAAATTCCAGACGTCTAAATCATCAAGCTCGAACCGAAAATCATCTTGTGTGAGGAGATGAAACGGAATTTTGTATCTAATTCCTGTCGGTACAATGAGTCGCGTCTCCATACAAATTTGCAAGCGCTCGTGAACCTCTAGGAGAGAGAGACCACTCACCACCATCAATTCAGCCATATTGAATGTTCCATTGACGCACAAAATCGCCGCCAATTTAAGCAAAGAAAGCGTCTCTGGAGTTGTTGCTGCTTCAAGATATAACGACATAGTTTTATTCTCGGAACCCTTAGGAGTTTCACACATGCCCTTCCAAAAGTCATACGAGCCGAAAGACTTGATTCTTTGAGTTCTGACGATATAATTGAAAGACAAAAGATTTCCACCGGTTTCAAAATATAGGGCCTGGGAGTAGGGACGGACGTTTTTCGAACCAAAGAACATTTCGAAGTATTCCGCGAATTCATCTTCCGACAAAGGCTCTAATTCGAAATCAAGGAATTCCCAGCCCAAGGAATTCGCAATCGTCTCAAAATCAGATACTGCTTTGATTTTCCTGTTGCCTTCACAATTTGTCTGTCTATGTTGTTCGTTCTTGCTGGAAACAAGGACAGATAACTTAGGCGATGCTTGACTTCGACAAAACTCTAAAGTCTCCAATAAAACTGTCAATTCCTCATCGGTGCACCAATCTGAGTTGTCGAGAATAATGGTTAAACCCTTCATTGCTAGCAAAGAGAGGATTTTCTTGAAAAGATACATGAATTTCAACTCGATATTGAGTTCTTGCTCATCAAAAGCAAATGGAGCAGTTTCAATGGTATCTTGCTCGTCCGCGATAGCATCATCAAGCGTCTGTAGAGAATCCGGGGTGAACGTGCTGGGCATTTGTTCGTACGGAGTGTGGTCCTTTTTTCCTTGACGTAGATGGCCATAATGTGGGCCAAGCAAGGTACTAAGATTGGGAATTGCATGGTACAATATACCAAGGTCTGCATCGATTTGAGAGATGAAAGATTTTCTCCACTCCTTAATCACCTCCTCGGAAGAAGACATGATTTGTTTTGTTGCCGAGTATACCGCGTACATGAGAGACGCATATTTTGAAATATTGTTATCAGATGCATGAAATTTCCAATGAATGGTTATGTCGCATTTGTTCATCGCTTGGCCATTTGCCTGTTCCAAAAGTGTAGCTTTGCCTAGACCTGGAGCTCCCCTTAAAAGAGCAATTTTCGATTTTTCATAGTCATTAAAGCAATTCAAAACGGCATTTCGAGCCGCGGAGTTGCAAAAGTTATTGATGGAAGAATGGAATAGTGGAATTTGCTGCTTTTTCGATATCACCGTCTTCTTGAAAGTGATTTTGCCTTTGTCATCGACAATGGGATTTTTGTACGAATGAACCACATGTTTCAAATCGTCTATCAAAGATCTAGCGTCTGAGTATCTATCACAAGGGTTTTTTTCGAGACATTTCATGATCACGTCATTCAAATCAGAGCTGATCCACTTCGGGCCCAACACTTTCGGCTTCACGGGTTGTTGCCCCACAATCAAGCGTCTCAAATTGAAAAGACTGTCGGCCCGAAAGGGGAGGCAACCAACGCACATTTCGTACAAGACGACACCAAGGGAATAAAAGTCTGAGCGATAGTCCACGACAGACGAGCTCCCACTACCATTTTCGGGAGACATATAGTGAAGAACCGACTGCATGGAGTTTACATTCTTATAGCGAAACAGGTGGGAGGAGTCCTCGGTGGCAATTGAGAAAGCAAAGTCCCAATTGACTAGTTTCACCCTAGTGTCTTTGTTTTCGGGCGTTCGCGGAGACAGGGACCTAAGGATGTTGTGTCCCGTGATGCCGTTGTGCACAATGCCGGCTTTATGACAGCGAGCTAGAGTTTCCGCCACGTGTATGATGTCTGTGAGAATTTCTATGATGAGTAAAGGTGACTTTGGGTGTTGCTTCACCTTGTTTGAGAGCTCTGATCGGAGTCTGTTGGTGCGGAAGCTATCGTCCAGGTTCGCTGTTGTGTTGCTGTTGTCGGAGACGTACGAGCGCAAGCTGCTCGAGTTGATCAGGAAACTGTCCGGAGGCTGGCTGGCAAATTCTTCTTCGTAATATTCCGTGATTGTGCGATAGTCGTCGTCTGGATAGACGAGGGCCATGAGCCTGTGCTCGGCGGAGCTCGTTCGGTGGTGGACATTAATTTCGTGCTTGGGGTATAAGATGCCAGGCACGCCGGCCGGAAGGGTGACGGGCGTTTTGAACTCCAAGAGAGACGGCTTTGAGGGGGGCGGCACGTGGGGCGAGAGGTTGTCGTCGAGGTTCCCCACGGACCAAAAGCGGTCGAAACGCGGGGGGTTGAGGCCGGAGGTGAGGTACCAGTCGTTCAAGAACAATGCCGTGTACTCGGTGTGGGATCTGTCTGGGGAAAGCTTGATGATGACGGGCTCGTCTGTGAGCTCGTGGCGGGCCCTGAAGATCAAGCAGCTGAGGCTCTCGTGTGTGGAGGAGGGCAAGGCCTTGTAGCCGGCGATGAGCGAGGGCAAGTCGTGGAAGACCTCGGGCAGGAAGAGGTGGCTGTAATGAGACGAGCCCTGGTCCTTGAAGAGGTTCTGCTGGTCCGATGCGAAGTCAATGTCGTCGACGTAAGACGAGTGGGCGAAGATGTGCTCGCGGGAGATGTGGCGGTGGGGCGAGGCGAGCAGTAGCAGCAGCGATTTGGAGGTGGGCGTGGTATCGGACGGAAAGAGCGGGGCGGACGTGCCGGGCGTCAGCACGGAGGCGGAGGTGGCATTAGAATTGGAGCGGGAGTTGGAGGCCGAGCTGAGGGAGCCGGCGGCCAGGCCGGGTAGCGAATCGGTGACAATGGGGCGCAAGAGCGGCGGCGAGGGCACCGACGGGGCCGAGTCTGCAGCTAGATCCGTGGGGAGCGACGAAAGCAGATCCGGGGCGGTATCCAGCAGAGAAGCTGTCGCTAGCCGTGGCCGAAGGTGTGCTGAGAGCGACGACAGGTCTGGTTCCAGCTGCGGATCGATGTGAGACATTGGGAATGTATGGGATGCCGTGGACAGGTCTGAGAGTGTGGAAGAGGAGCCTTTAAGGAGGTCTTCGAGCAGACCAGCGGACGTGGCGGTGGAGTCCACGCGAGGCCGCAGACTAGACCCAGACATGGTGCACCGGAAGGCAGAAGGATGGCTGGGGTAGAAGAAAAGAGGAGCCAGGCGCAAAAAGCTGGACCATGCTGTGGTGAGCGCCAGAGTGATGGCGCGGTGGGGGGCGGCGGATGGCCGGGCGTGCACACAGGCGCTTGCTCAGATGGTGACGCAGGCCAACGAACGTCGATGTGCGGCGGGCTGCGGCAGCTGGCATCGCGAGGCGAGCTGGGGAATCAAAGCTTCGCTGGTAGTGTGGCTGGCGAGTGCCATTGGCAATACGAAGTCTACTTTGATTCTCTCTTTTTTTCTTGCTTCTTTTCTTGCACTCTTCTTCTTCTTCTTTTCATTGCTTCTTTTCATTGCTTCTTTTCATTTCTTCATTTTCTTTTGTTCTGTCTTCCTTTCTTGTCCGCATTGGCTTGGAAGCTTTTGGCGCCGCTGTAACCGCCCGGCAGCCCGAAAACGCAGCTGCGCCAAAAGCTTAATGTTCCGGGGCGCGCGCCGGCGTTAGCGCGGCGATTCCGTGGGGCGGCCGCGGGTGCAGCATTGGCGGGTTCGCTTAAGCTTTCCTGTGCGGCGGTGCGCCGCTGGATGCGACTTGTCTTTTGTTTCGCTAAGGCTGTTTGCCGGGGTGCCACGGGCGGTCCGTTTTGTTTTTCCCGGCTGTTTTTTCGGCAGGCATCGCCATCGGTAGGCCTCACCAAGACATAAATCCGGTACAGTTTCGGGCGGGCGCGCGGCGGAAAAAAGAAGACGCCGCGCGGCGCCCGGAGCTCCGACTGGCTGGCCGGCCACGCTGGCATGTGTGCCCAAAAATGCCGTTGGCTTCGCTGCGTCGGTCCGCTCAAAGAAGAGCTTAAGCCGAGCTGGCCGGACGCAAGCGGGCAAATGGTTGCGCTAGATGGCGTAAACTAGCTGTAGATTGTGGCTCGGCGGATGACAGGTGGCGAATGATAGACGGCAGGTGGCACTTGGTAGATGTAGATGATCGATTGATGGAATTTGGTAGGTGGCGCGCGGAGAAGCGGTGCTCTTTATATGTTTGGGCGGGCGCCTTCGTTTTGTGTGTGTTGCAGGGTTGTTTCGAACTGTTACGTCATTGTTTCGGTGTTTCGTTTTTTGTCGTTGTTTCACCTTTGTTTCGTTGTTTCGTTTTTTCGGTGGTTCGTTGTCTCGGTGTTTGGTGTTTCTGCATGCCTGCCGTGCTGCCCGCCTCGGTGGTTTGCCCCAAATTCCGCTGCCATTTCCTTTTTTGCTGCCCTGGCCTGGCGCTCGCCTGGCACTCGGCCCCGCACGACCGCGCCAGGGCCGGTCTCGCGAATAGAGCAAAAGTCCCATAAAAGACAATAGGTTCCTTGAAGGTATTACATAATGAAGAATAAATGAGTTATTCAAAAAATATTCTTGTTAAGCTCATATTTCAACAAAGTCATGAAAAGAACCACACTCAACTTCAATGGCTCCCCAAGCTGGTAGTTTTCCAAAATCCGCACCTAGTTGGCCCAAGCTGGATCCGCACTTAGTTGGCCCTAATTGAGCGGCGCCCGCTCTCGCCTCATTTGAATCGCGCCATTTGAACCGCGCCATTTGAGCCCGCCTGATATCGCCCGCCTCGCTCCAGCTGGCTCGCGCCAGCCTGGAATCTCCATTCCGCGCTGGGACCGCGGCCCAATGGCTGGAGAGCTGAAGGACTGGAAATCGCCAGATTTCGCTTTTGGTGATGCAGCTGTTCAATTCAGTCGTGAAGCAGCCGTGATTCAGCTGAATTCAGTCGTGAAGCAGCTGTTAATTCAGTAGCGATTCAGCTCGTTTCCCTTGCCGCCTCCGGCGCCAAAGGCTGCGGCCAGCCTACATCGCTCGGCAGTCTTTTTGCTTTTATTGACATATCTCAGGGCGCACCTTCGCTATCCGGTGAGCATCGCCCATCCGGTAAATATCACCTCGTGTGCTCCGCGTAATCTACAAAATGGCACACTTCTTCGACTTCTTGATCACCGGCGGCTCCAACGCAGCGACAATGGCCTCGTCGAAAACGGTCTTCAAGCCCCGCTGTGTCAACGCAGAGCACTCCACGTACTTGACCGCCCTCAACTCCTTGGCCAACTTCTCGCCCTGGTCCGTGGTGATGGGCAGCAACTTCTGTCTGTGCAATCTCTGCAAAATCACCTCGTCGTTCCGCAAGTCGATCTGCGTGCCCACTATGAGGCACGGCACGCCCGGACAGTGGTGGTGCACCTCGGGGAACCACTTCTCCTTGACGTTTTCAAACGAGGCGGGCGCAATCACCGAAAAGCACACCAAAAACACGTCCGTCGACGGGTACGACAACGGCCGCAACCGGTCGTAATCTTCCTGTCCGGCCGTGTCAAAAAGGCCCAACGTGAATGGCTCGTCGCCGATCATCACTGTGACAGCGTAGTTGTCAAACACCGTTGGAACGTAGTCCGCTGGGAACTTGGACGTTGTGTAGGAAATCAACAAGCATGTTTTTCCGACGGCACCGTCGCCGACAACGACACACTTTATGGTTTGCATGATGGAGGCTGGATGTGTGTGTTTGCGGTCTTTCTTCTGGTCGCTTTTGATCAGTCGGCGTGTGTTCGAATA
Organism: Metschnikowia torresii; assembly: GCA_002893725.1. Taxonomy (NCBI): domain Eukaryota; kingdom Fungi; phylum Ascomycota; class Pichiomycetes; order Serinales; family Metschnikowiaceae; genus Metschnikowia; species Metschnikowia torresii. The sequence continues at coordinate 1,397,361 of NXHD01000001.1, read as the reverse complement.
AAGGCTCCTCGGAGTGTGGCTGGCCCGGGGAAGCGGAGACTCGGTGGATGGGGTAACTGCTGGGGTGTCTGCAGAGAAGAAAACTCGGTGCTTCGCTAGGGGTGGCTAAACGAATGGGCAACTTGTTTGTATGCTGACGATTGAGTGGAGGTTTTTTTCCTACTTCCGTGAGACTGGATTACCGAAAACAAACAACCGGGTCCATATGCACGACACACCACACAGGGGGCGAGATAAGGCACTGTGCGACTACTACAACTTCTATAAAAGCTCTGCTGCGCCGGCACTGGCGGCGGGTTCGTGCTGCCATGCTTCTTGGCACTCTTGCTGCTGGCGCTGGCGCTTTGGTCGTGGTGGACGCTGCTGGTGTCTTTCTGTTCTGCGATGCCCCTCTGTCCAGCCTGCGCGCCATGCCCCGCCAGAATCTTTTGCACCCACGGTCCGAGGCTGGCTTGTGAAGGTGCTGGTGTTAGCTGTAGCCTTGTGAGGATTGAAGCGGTGAGCTGCTTTTGAAAAAAAGCGGTGATCCTGCCTTTCATGGAAGAAGCGGTAAGACTGTGTGTTTGTGGTGCCTCTGGGACGAGGTAGTGTGGTGCTGTAGAACTTTGATGGTGTGTGCTTCTGGCCGTAGACTTTAGTGCTCTGGTCTGTGAAGTTTAGTGCCTCTGGCATAGGGCTTCTTCTTTGGCGCTTCTTCTTTGGTGCTTTTGCTTTGCCTGCTTTGCCTGCTTTGCCTGCTTTGCCTGCTTTGCCTGCTTTGCCTGCTTTACCTACTCCTCCTTCATCTGCATCATGCCGTCGTCACCCTGCATCACCTCCAAGTTGCTGGTGATGGCGCTCGGAAGGTTGTTGGTGTCGATAAGCTGGTTGGCGATCTTGCCGCCGGGGTCGATCATCGAAAGGTCCTTGTCGACCTCATGGTCCTCCGCGATGGCCGGCCCGCCGCCAAGGAAGTCAAGCATCATGTGCATTCCGCCAGCGCCGCCGGCGTACTCCTCAACGTCCACCGGGAGCACCGTCGACACACCCTCCAAGAACCACACCTTGTCCTTCATCTCCAACGTGAAAGAGCGGAGCAACTTATAGTACAGCCGCATGATGCGCATGGCCTTTACGTCGCCGGACATGAGAAGCTCGAGAAAGTCCTTTTCGAGGAGCGCCGGGAACGCAAAGATGCGCAAAATGAAGTCGGCCTTGTAGCGCTCCTTGTGAAGCTTGTTGAGGTACGCGAGCGTAATGAGGTACGGCGAGTTGATGGGCACCGGGTAGAGGTCGGCGATGCCGGAGTCGTGGCACTCGAGGTTGGCGAACGGGAGCAGCGCCGAGCCCGTGAGCTGGCTCTTCTGGTTGACAATGTCGCCCAAGTCGCCCAAGTCCACGCCAATGAACTTGTAGAAGCGCAGCGACTCGGAGAGCGGCCACACGGCGGTCAAGATGGTGGCGGCGCCCTTGACGTGGAAGATCCACGCGGACGCCGGCAAGGACTTGGGCGAGATCAGCGACGGCACCGACGCGTTGGCAAGCGAGTCCATGATGAGAATGAGCGCGCTGGCCACCAACGCGTCGGTGTTTTCCGCGTTGATGTCGAGAATGGCCTCTCGCAAGAGCCGCAACGCGTCGCCCCGGTGCTGCGTCACACAGTCGTCGAGGCCCTTCTCGGTCCGCGAGAGGTGCGTGGCGCTGAAGGCAAGCAACGCGTGCATGAGGAACGGGTACTCGAACGCGAGAAGCGGGATGTCGTGGTTCCAGATGTCCGTGTCGGAGATGCCTGCGCCCGTGATGGTGGACGATACCTTGGTGGTGTAGTGGTACATGAGGCGCAAGTCGAGCATGTTCAAGCCGGGCGGCGCCAGCGCCGGGTCTGCGTAGTTCGGCGGCGACGGTGTGCCGGCAGCGGGCGGCGGTATCGTGGGCTCGGTGAAGGCAGAAAGATCCGGTTGCCCGAGTGTTTCAGAGGACTGCCCAAGCGTTTCGGAGGACTGCCCAAGAGCTTCTGTGGAAAGCGATTCTGTGGCTGGCTTGGGCGCCAGCGGATCCGCGGCGGCGGCAGCCACAGCCGGGATGTTGATGCCCAAGCTGGCGCCGAGGCTCGCGAGCTGCGGCGAGACGCCGCCCCGGCTCAGGAGCTGTGCGGTGATGGCGCCCAAGTCCACGGGCATCTGGGCCAAGAGCGCCAAGTTGCTCAAGTTGCCCAAGCCGCCAAGCCCGGCCAACGCCCCCGAGTCCGGCACGTTGGCGAGGTTATTGACCAAGTGGCTCAAGTTGATGTTGTTGAGGTTTCCGGCGGCCAAGAGGCCGTTGCCCATGGCCGGAGGTGCCGCGGTCGGTAGCGGCATGCCTGCCACGGTGGGCGGCGGGCTGGGCGACTTGTCGGGCGTGGCCTGCTGCGTCTCGGGCTCGGCGGCGGAGGACTCGGACGCCTTGCGTTTTTTCGAGTCCTGCTCGTCATTTTGGTTGTCTGCCAAGTACCCGCATTCGAGATTCATCCGGGAGCAGTTGTTGCAGGCGGGACGGGACTCGTCACACTTGACACGGCGCTTTTTGCACGTCGAGCAGCCCTTGCGGGACTTGGAGTGGTATTTTCTTTTGTTGGACGGCCGGGCGTCGGCGTGTTTGTCTTCCAGGGCCATCGTAAACTGAGAAGCGTGGAAGGTGTAAAAGAGATGAAAGGAGGAGAAAGAAAAGGCGAGATTAAGGGGCGGGAAGCAGCGAGTTGAATCGGCGTGGAGCGGGGTGCCTGGACGGGTTGAAAAACAAAGGCTCTGGGAGACTTATGGTCTGGTCATGTGGTCCAGATCTGCGATGGCGGGGCCGTTTAGCGTTCGTCGTTTAGCGTCGTTTAGAAAAGAGGCGGAGGCCGAGCACCTCCATCATAGCGCGCGGGCCGAGCAGCCGCGGGCGCGGCACCGGAGCGGTCGGAGGCCCGTGGGGCCAAGTGGTCCGGCGGCGCGGGTGTGCATGTTTCGGGGCTGTTTCGGGGCTGCTTCGGGGTTGTTTCGGCGCTGTTTCGAAGATGTTTCGAAGTTAGTTCAGCACTGTTTCAGCGCTGTTTCAGCTTGCCTCATGCGTGTTTGGTTCCGCTGTTGCTGCCGCTGTCGGGCTCTCGGCGCTTTCGGTGCTCTTAGGTGCTGAGGCCCTGGAGCTGCCGGTCCAACCGGTCGCACGGGTCCCGCGGGCACGGCGCGCTTATTTTTGCCTGCGCCTGAGTGGCCAAATGATCGCGGCAGCAGCCGCAGCAGCGATGCCTCGCTTCGGCCGCCTAATAACGTCGAAAGTGTTGAAATCGTTTCGCATTCCAAGACCCCCTCAAGACAGTTTCAAGACAGTTTCAAGACAGTTTCAAGCAGTTTCAAGCAGTTTCAAGCACGAAATTGTTGCAGCGGCGTTTCAGACTACACCTGGCCTGGCGCTGACCACCGTTGACCACCGCGCACTGCGAACGCATCCCTCCCCGACCACTTCTTTCCTTCCATCGCCCCCAATGTCTGCCCAAAAGCCGTTGTGGTACCGCTGGGCCCGTGTGTACTTCACAGGCTTCTGCATCATCTCCACCGGAGTGTTGCTCTATAAATACGCCACGCCGACCGACGAGGAATTGATTGCGCGGTTTTCGCCGGAGGTCAGAGCAGAGTACGAACGCAGCAAGGCGCTCAGGCAAAAGGAACAGCAGGAGTTGATGAGAATCGTCCAGGAGACCGCCAAGTCCAACGACCCGATCTGGAAAACCGGCCGCATCGCTTCGCCGTTCGAAAAGGACTCCCGCGGCGTGGATCCCCGTTTGGTGGACCGCCAGGAGTTCTTTACGCAGCAGGAGCGCCAAAACAGGGCGCTGGAGGTGTCCAAAGCAACGCAGGAGCTCGAGGAGGCCCAGCAGTTGGCACAGCAGTCGAAGAGCCGCTGGGCGTTCTGGCGCTAGAAGAAACAGGCCAAGAATGGGCAAAAGTGCCAGAAAAGCCACGCCAAGCAGCCAGAAAAGTGAGGCCGTTGAATCCACCAACCAGCCGTTTAGTCGAGCCAGCAAAGAGAAGCTGGCGCCAGCCGCCGGCCTACTTCTCACTCGACCCACTTCTCCCTCGGCCTAATACTCGGCATGGCTCGCTCAACAATCGCCTACCCCCCTGCTTCCACGCCGATCGTCTCGGCCTAGTCTGCTTCTCGGCCTAGTCTGTTCCCTGTTCTACGGTCTCTGCTCCGCGAACCCGTCTGTCTGTATATATAGTAATACTCCCCATGCCTGCCCTATCGTCTCCACTTGAACCCGCCATCTAGCACCGGGAGCCACCGGCTGGACGCGCCTGCGCCGCCCACATTCTGGCTGTTGGCATTGTCCACGGCCGCCACAATCCGCGAGATGTTGGTGTCAATCACCATGCCGCCCTGGACAATCTCCTCCAACACCGACTGGAGCACCTGCCAGCCGAAAATCAAGTCCAACTCGCACACCGCCGTGAAGCACTTGTCCAAGCACTCCACGAACACCTGGATCAAGTCCAAGATGCCTAGCTCCGACTCTTGATCGTCCACGATAAACACAAAGTAGAGCGTGGCGTAGTGGCGGTAAATTACCTTGATGTCGTCGAAATCCTCGAGAAGCTTCGGCGGCGTCAAGAATGACGACTCTTGGGACGACCGCACGGAAATAAGCTGGTGTACCTGGTCCAAGAGCGTTTTCTGCGTCACAAGGTCCACGGGCGTATAGAACTTGGTCAAGCGCGGGATGCCGTCGTGGTTGACTGGAGTTAGTATTTCTCTTTCTCTTTCCTCTCCTCTCTTCTCCCCTGTACATACAAATTAGCACCGAGTGTATCATTGCCGCTGCCGATCCAGTACTTCAGCCTCGCGTTGATGGTGGTGTGGTGTGGTGCACGGGTGCGCGCACATTATGGCCACCGTCTCCACATCTCTCCTCCACATTCAACTTCCACCACCCAGCAACAATGCACAACGAGCCCCGTCACGGCGGCCACCACCACACCGTCAACGTCAAGTACGGCTACGTTGTTTTTGGCCTTTCGCTCGTCTACGCGTTGGCCGTGGCCGCCGCCAGACACGTGCAAATTCGGCGCTGGCGCAACTCCAGCGATGCCGCCTCCAATTCTCTCCTAGCACGCGTTGGCTCGGGCAAGCCGTGGTGGGCGCATTTGCTTTTGTGGGCTGCGCTTGTTTCTGTGTGCTCTGTGCTCAATATCCACGACTGGACCGAAAACTACAATGTGTTTGTCAAGCGCACGGGTCGGATTGGTTTTTCGCTTCTCCCGTTGAACATCGTGTTGGTTTTGCGCCCTTCCGTGTTGGCCACCTCGTACTTGCAGTACGTCACGTTGCACAAGTGGCTTCTGCGGCTCATTTTGCTCTTGTTTGCCGTCCACACCGCGGGCTACGTCTACAAATGGGTGCTGGAGGGCACGTTGGCCGTCAAGTTGTTCCGCATCTACAACTTCTTGGGCGTGGTGGCATTTGCCGCGGCCGCCGTGCTTGCTGTCTTGTCGTGCCGGCCCATCCGCTCGCGTGTGTACCGGATTTTCTACCTCTGGCACAACGCAACCATGATGCTCTTTCTCTCGTTGATCTTCTGGCACGCCCGCCCCGGCGTGGGCGACTTTATCGCGCTCTGCTGGGGCACGCTCGCCTACCAGGTGTATGCCCGCTTCTGGTGCTCTCACGCAGTGGCCGAAGTAGCCATTGCCCGCCACCCAAACTCGGCCTTGCTGGTCATTCGGCTCACGCCGGCGGCTCTGTTTCCACCGCTGTGGGCTCCGGCCTCGCATGTGCGGCTCTCGCCCGGCTGGAACAAGCCCGAAGCGTGGTTGTTTGCCTCCCACCCTTACACAATAGCCTCCAGTCCGGGTGCTCGCACATTGGACCTTGTAGTGAAGACAACGAGGTTTACGTTCGACAACTCGTCGTCCTACCACATCGCGGGTCCGTTCGAGTCGGTGCCGCTGCCGCTCATCTCTTCTGTGACGAAAATGGTGATTCTTTGCGGCGGCTCGGGCATCTCCTTCGGGCTTCCTCTCTTTAGCTACTTGAAGCGTGATCTGACCGCGGACGTGACCCTCGTGTGGGTTGTTTCCAGCGAGCACGACACATTTGTTCTCCGCGAGCTTGGCGTGGACAGTGCCATTGACGTTTACGTCACGGGATCGGCCGAGCAGGCCCGCTTCAACGAAGAAACGTTGGAGCAGAGCGACCCGCTCATGACCGCCGAGGAAAGCATCGAAATGGACAACTTGAAGGAAGCCACTAATAAAGAGCCCATATCCATTCACAGAGGCCGGCCGCAGCTCGACGCTATTTTCCAGCCTCTCTTAGAAGACTCCAACCGCTCCCAAGGCAAAATCGCCGTGTGTGGCCCGCGTGGCATGAACGCAGACACCAAAACCTGGGGTGAAAATAATGGAATCGATGTCTTTTGCGAGAGCTACGAGTTCTGAGTCTTACGTATCGCATAGCATAATAGAATTCGCACATCTACTCTTTCCGTCGCAAGTAAGAAAAAAGAAAGCTAGCACTCAGGTTCGAACTAAGGACCAACAGATTTGCAATCTGCTGCGCTACCACTGCGCCATACCAGCTTCTCCGAGTTAATTTCTTGACTGTGACTTAGTACATGTACCTTGTTCTTTGAGACGTGTTTCCTTCTTATCAATGCTTTATCCGCTGCTTTTAATTTTTTTAACAGTATGCAAAAATACCAAGGGCCCCGCGACCGGATGCGCATCTCAAAGAGGAAAACCGATGCTCGACAGCCTTACCCCACACTCCAGATGATTTTGAAAAAGCCTTCCCAAAACGCAGTAAGTGCTCAATGGGCTCGATGTTCAGCAATCGATTTTCTTTGCATTGTTTTATTTTTCAATGCTCAATGGTAATTGGCAATTGCTTCCTACCTCCATCCTGCGCGTTCTGCAGCGATGGGTGCGAACGACTTCAACATTGCGAATGTACTTAAAAGGAAGGCAAAGTCTACAACAGGCATTTGCAGTGCAGATGTTGACACAGCAAAAAAGCTGCCATACTCGACAGAAGCTGAACCGCTTTTGAGATTTTTTTAATCGCAACTCCGTCACCTCATTTCCACTCAGCGGCCAGCGGCCAAGCCATTCACACCGTGATGTCTGTGATAAGCGAAAATGCTGTCCAGCGGTTCCTCTCTCAACCCCGCCCATCCGACTACAAAGCGCTGGAGCTCCAGATGTTGGACTCGGCAGCCACGGCGTACCGCCTGCCGCTAGCAGTCATTGCGTTGATCGATATGAATGCGTTTTTCGCTCAGTGTGAGCAGATCCGTCTCAATCTCACCTTGGACGATCCGGTGGTGTGTTGCCAGTGGCAGTCCCTCATTGCGGTATCCTATGCGGCCAGGAAATATGGCATAGGGCGCATGGATACGCTCCAGCTGGCGAGGGACAAGTGCCCTCATGTGGTTGTGGGCCACGCGGCTGTGTTCAAGAAAGGCGACTCCCATTGGCAGTATTTGGACGGGCCACCCGACCAGTCCATCCACAAAGTCAGTCTCGATCCTTACCGGCGTGAGCTGCGGAAGATTTTCAAGGTGTTGGCGCGTGAATGTGACTTGGTGGAGAAGGCCAGTGTGGACGAGTGCTATCTCGACCTCGGGCGGCTCGTTTACCGCCGCTTGCTCGAGCTCTTTCCTTTTTTATCCGACTTGAACGAAAAAGACTCTCTCCCGCCAATCCCCGCCGACTTGTCGATGCTACCGTATCCACGGGGAAAGCTATATGCTACAGAAAAAGAGCTCTATGAGAGAAATACCAACGAGCTTATGGATACGGAGGCTCCGGATCAGCCCAAGAGCTCCGACGAACCCACACCTGTTCTCGAAGACTGGGATGACGTGTGCATGGTGGTTGGGTCCGAGGTGCTCCTCAACCTTCGAAACTTGATCTACAAGGAGCTACGTTACACCACATCGGGCGGGTTGGCATCCACGAAAACCGTGGCCAAGTTGGCAGCGGGGCTCATCAAGCCCGACTGCCAGACCATTGTTCGGCCACAAGCTATCAATGTGTTTCTCTCCAACTTTGACTTGACAGACATCACGCAGATGGGCGGCCAAACCGGTGCTAGGGTCCTCCAAAAATTGGACGCTCCTGTCGGAAAGAACAATGTGGCGTACATCAGGAACAAGTTCACCTTAGACCAAATTAAGGATGAGTTTCCTGACGAGGAGGCCTTGGCAGAGAAGGTCTTGGAGCTCTGCCGTGGCACGCATCAGCAGGAGGTCAAGTCTCGAACGGTGGTGAAGTCCATGATGTCAAGAAAGAACTTTTTGCCAAAGGATCCGGTCAACACCGTCAAAGATTGCTATAGTTGGATCAGAGTGTTTGTGGGTGACTTGTACGGCCGTTTGGTGGAGCTAGATGACGAGAACATGAACCTATCGATGCTGCAAGTGGGCTCAGGAAACAAAGAAAAGATCTTTCGGCCACGCACAGTAAGCTTGCAGCTCATTACCACGGGCTGGTCGAAAATGTCTCGTCAAACTCAGTTTCCTATCATCAAAGACCTCGAGAAATTAAAGGTCAAGCTTGAGGCGGTCATGTTCAAGTTATTGTGTGAACTACTAGATAATTCGAAAGGATCTGATAATGAGGTGAAATACAAGAACTTGAAAACAACAGATGATTTCTTGGACCAGATTCCCATACCCAACCTCGCCAATATGGGAGTTGTGGTGAGCAATTTCGCCACCACGTCTGATGCAAGTTTGATCGACTCGTACAGTTCAGCACGAGATGGTTCTATTTCAACGCAAGAAAATGTGAAAAAAATGTTTGACGAGCTCAAAGAAATGCAACAGCAGCCACCGCCACCTGAACCGAAAGTTCAGGCGCCAAAGGAGCCCCAGCGCAAGAACTCTTACATCAAAAAATTGTTTGAAGATTTTGAAAAGAACAAAGGCCTGGAAGACTGTGGGACAGCACTGCTAAAGCCGTCTTTCAAGGAAGACAGGGACTACGTGAACAAAATGTTCCAAGACTACGAAGAAAGCGTAATGTTACAGCGGGCAGTCAGTGAAAGCCCGACCAAAAAGAGAACTACGGAATATCAGAGAGACAAACCCGAAAGGACCTCTTCGCCCAGCATATCTGGCGAAACAACGCCTACCAAGAAACGGGCCAAGGCCAGCGGCGAAGATGCCATTTTGAAAGAGCTCATGACAACCAGGCACTGCAGTCGATGTGGCGTTGCTGTGGAAGATGTCTTCGAGCATCGTGACTACCACATGGCTTTGGAATTATCGTCAAGGATTAATGGAGGGCCCGAGGCACACGGCGCTCTGATGCGGGTCACCAAAAAGAAAGAGAGCCAGTCCAAACTTCCCTTCTTTTCTAAAAGTGCCTGAACGACAATGTTATGGAGCGAAAGAAACATATGAAATAATATAAAAAGAAAAAATTAATTGAAACAAGAGTAGAATCAACACAGTGGGATATTGCAACGAAAATTGGAGCGGTGCTTGACTATGGTCTGCACATTGGCGCCTCGGTTCTCCACATTTACCTCAGTCACCTTTAGCACTCCATCATCATTGGCTTCCCGACATGTCGAGAGTCAACCCGGAAGCTTTGCCGTTTGCCGACGCAGCAACTATAGGTATGTTAACAAAGAATCAAAAGTTTCATTCAAAACGCCCTACTTCCATTGCATGAGCACAACTAACACCACCTCAGTCAGAGCCAATCAGAAAGACAATTATTTCACAAGCACTCTCCATTCCCGAATCCAGGATGTGTTCTGTATCATCAAGGGACAAAGATTCGTCAACTCCAACCCGGAGGAGATCTCTGTTTTTGCCAAGGCTCTTTATTTGATGGCCACAACCGTGCTAGGCGCGAGAACGCTAGGCGAGGAATATGTGGATCTCATGTACGTGAATCGCAAAGGACAGAGGTTGCCCAAGTTGCTACCGAGGCTCTTCTTTGTACTCTCGTACATTTTTGTTCCCTACGTGATCACCCGTGTGGTTCGCAGGCTCAAGGCCAAGAACGAAACGTCTCAGACGTGGCTTCTGAGACTCGTCACGTCGTATCCGAGCCTCTTGGACACTATCATGAACATTCACGTGGCGCTTTTCTACTTCGAGGGGCTGTTTTACTCCATTTCCAAGCGGGTGTTTGGATTGCGCTACGCTTTTGGCCACGGAAAGGACCCACAAAAGCTCCAGGAAACGGGCAACTACACATTCTTGGGAGTGATCATCTTGTTCCAGTTTGCCGTGCAGCTGTTGGTCAAGATCAACGAGCTCTCCGGCAAGAAGCCCGAGCGGAACGCGGGCGACAGCCACACGGAAAAAGCTCGGCAGGATCGCATCCAGAGCTTGGACCAGCTCACAACCGCAAACACCCGCCTAGAGGAAGACAGTGACCTTATGGAGTCCGTTTGCGTCGATCTCCTGAACCCAAAGCACCTCCCGTACATCCCAGAAGCGTCCAGAAACTGTATGCTCTGCCTCTCCCCGATGGTGAATCCTTCGGCAGCAAACTGTGGCCACATGTTCTGCTGGAGCTGCATTGTGGACTGGGTCCGAGAGCACCCCGAGTGTCCTCTTTGCCGGCAGATCTGCTTGGAGCAGAACTTGCTACCCTTGAGGTGAGCGAAGCGGTCGACGTTGCCCGAAAGCCATGCGCCGCCAACCACAGAAACGCCTGAAGAAGCAGCCACAACCACAACCACAACCACAACCACAACCACGTTTCACTCCCGTCGTTGAACAGCAATCGGATCGCGCAAGCGGGAAGAAGCTTGTAAGGCAGATGGGTTCAGTCTGGACTAACACGCACTTGGGCGCCAATTAGCCAGGGACGCGGAGTGCACATGCGCGGGACCACCAACAAAATCCATAATAAGAAGCGGCGCCTGACAGCATCATCAGCCCAACCAAGCACACCAAAACACATTGGCAATGAGCTCTCGCGGCTTCAGCCTTGAGCAAACCGCAGGCATGGGCTCCATCGGCGCCGCCGAGTTCACCGTTGGCGACGACTACTCGGCCAAATATAAGCCCAGCAAAAAAAGCTTTACAGAGAAGACCAGGGCGGGCTTGAACTCGCTCGCAGACACAATCTCCGATGGCGTGACGTCCAACAAGAAGTTGTTCCTCTTGGTGGTGGTGCTCTTCTTCTTGTCGGTGTTCACGGACGCGCCGCTCATACCACACTTTTTGTCCAAGAAAGACCCAAAGGTGGTGATCATCTTGGCCGCCAACGAGGGCGGCGGAGTGTTCAAGTGGAAGGGACCACAAGAGTGGTCCGTGGAGCGGTCGTCCATCACCAACAAAAAGCAATACGCCAAGAGACACGGCTACGGCTTGACCATCAAGGACATGACCAACAAGAAGAGATACTCGCACGAATGGCGTGAGTCGTGGGAGAAGGTGGACATTCTCAAACAGGCCATGAGACAGTACCCAGACTCGGAGTGGTTCTGGTGGTTGGACTTGCACACGTACATCATGGAGCCGCACTTGCTGTTGGAGGAGAAGTTTCTCAACAACTTGGACAACGCGACATACCGTGTGTTGGACGGCTACAAGTCGCTCGACATCCCCACGGACTTGCCATTTGTGAACTACAACTCGCCCATAGACATGGTCATCACACAGGACTGCGGCGGCTTCAACCTAGGGTCGTTTCTCATCCGCAAGTCGCCGTGGTCGGAGATGCTCTTGGACATGTGGTGGGACCCGGCCATCTACGAGCAAATGCATATGCAGTGGGAGCACAAGGAGCAGGACGCGTTGGAGTCGCTCTACTCCACGCAGTCGTGGATCCGCCAGCGGGTGGGCTTCTTGCCCTTGCGAGACATCAACGCCTTTCCGCCCGGCGCGTGCGCGGACAGGGCCAACGATCCACAGTTCTTCTACAAGGAGGGCGACTTTGTCATCAACATGGCGGGCTGCGAGTTTGGCAGAAACTGCTGGGAGGAGATGGAGCATTATAAGGCGCTTTCCAAGAGGCTCCAGAAGTGGTGGCGCTTCTGGTGAGCTGACAGTATAAACCGGCCGCTTGAGCTCTGAACCAACATACATAGTAGTTCCAAACCTGCTCAACATAGAATACCAAGTAGTTCCAAACCTGCTTGACAAAAATTGAGTAGCACCATGATCTTTGCATAGATCACCAAGCAGTTTCGAACGCTTGATAAAAATCATGTAGCACTAAGCAATCTTAACATAGATCTCCTTAACTGAGCATCATAGCCCAGCTTCATGTAGCACTATAACCAGCCAGCGCGACCGCGAACGATGGAGCGCACCGCGGCACGTGACGCACCGCCCGCCTGTTTAGCCTCACGAAACCACCGAGCGGCGCCTAAGAACAACCCATCCCACAAATGTCCAGCTTTTGGTTCAAGGACGACGCGTTTCTGTCTGGGGCCCCGGCCCAGGACAACGACGACGAGTTTATGGGTTCTCTCTTCGACGACTTCGCCGACCAGCCGCCGTCTTCGGCCATGCCCAACCACGCCAACCAACAAATGGGCTCTCCACAGCAGCCAGCGTCTCAACCGGCGCCAATCAGACAGCCAAGCCAGTCTCTGCAGCACGGCGCCGACGGCTCCAGCATGATGATGAACAACATGTTCAATTCGTCGGAGTTTTCCGATTTCGGCGCCGTGCCTCCACACGCCCAACAACCCCCGCCAGCTGGCTTCAGCAACAAGAGCCCGGTGATGCACATGCGGCTGGAGGAAGCCATTGGGCGCCCAAGTCCCCAGGCAAACCCGCAGGCCACCCACTCGCCAGATGTGATGAGCGCTGGACCCAGACAGAGACAGCTGCTTGACCAGGCAAAGCAGGAGCAGCTCTTGAAGATGCGCCAGCAAATAATGCACCAGCAGATGTTGCAGAGGCAGCAACAACAACAACAACAACAGCAGCAACAACAGTCACAACAACAACAACAGCAGCAGCAACAACAGTCACAGCAACAACAACAGCCTGGAAACCACTTCCACGACGGCCGCCCAGGCCAGGCCAATTCCCCGGCCGTGCACGACACGCCGGGCGGCGTGGTGGGCTATTCTGGCAGCAGCGTGCCTAATGACATGTCGCCTCACCCACAGCAGGCGTTCCAAGCGATGGCACGAGGAGACTCAGGCCCAGCCATAAACCCTAACTTGATGAAGGCCCAGCAGCGAATGATGAAGCCACAAGCCCCAGACAACAGCGGGCCAATGGACGCACCGACTCCGGGCCAGACGCCAAGGCTCCAGAGCGGGTCCAAGCCCAGCCCGGGCCAACACAACCCAGGAGACAAGCCTTCACCTGCTCAGATTGCGCAGTTACAGCATGAGCTCTTTCAAATGACGCTCAACGACTTCATGGCCCGCAGAGGCACCCCAATCACCCTGCCTCCCATGATAAACAACAAGCGGATCAATCTTTTGGTTTTGCATATCTTAGGCAGGAAGATAGGAGGAACGCAGGCCGTGCTCAAGAACCTCCAGATGTTGAACCAGCCGTCCCCCCAGATGACAGAATGGTCTTCAATCTGTCAAAGACTCGGATTGTTCGAAAGAATCGACATTCAATCGAACCCGGCCGCAAAGCAGCAGATCGAAAAGCAGTTGGGCTCTTGTTTCCTTCAGTACATTCTTCCGTATGAACAGTATATACTGACGGAGGAGGGCCAGAAGGACATCACGAACCGCAGAGTCCAGTTCCAAAGACAACTTTTGATGAGAATGCAGCTGCAGCAAGGTCCTCAAAGACAACTGCTCTCACAGCAGCCACAACAAGGTCCACAGGGCCAACAGCCGCTCCAAGTCCAGTCCCAACAACGCCCGTTGGCACCTACTCCCAGCTCTCTGAGCCCCGTCATCAATAACCAACAACCCTTGCTTCAAAAAGTAAGAGTTCCAAGCGGGTTGAGTGATGCTGGAAACCCTGGCCAGAAGCAAGGCCAATTTACAAATGCTGTTTCGCAATCACCTCATAATATGCCGATGGGAACTCCTGCCGCCGCCAACATGCCAAGCCCCTCAATGTCCATGAACAATCCCAATAGAAAGTTATCTCAGCAATCGGCCGCTAACACGCCTTCAGCACACACATCACCTCCTCACTTGAACCCTGGCTCTCGTTCCAGCAGTGTCCAAGGTAGAGCTTCGGCACTGTTCAACCAACAACAAGCAAACGTCGACACTGATAGTGCATCTGTGCAAGCCGACGTCGAGACGGGTAAACCAAACACCATCAAAAAGTACGTTCCCATCAAAAAATTGGCTGACAACTACGGCAGCCTAATATTGAGAAGTATTTCCGATCTTGGAGATGAAATCGAACTCACAAAACCTGTATTTTTATTTGCACCGGAGTTGGGTGCGCTTAACATTCATGCCTTAATCATGTCATTGAAAAACTACACACCTTCCAACCCAGGCGAGGTCTCGCCAGCATTGAACACACTTCTTGTGACCACAACAGACTCAAAATTTGCCTTCAGCCTCTCTGACGCTCCAGAGCTTCTCGATGCCTTAGTGAACCTAGGGTTTAAAATGATTCATCAGATCATGGATTTCGACGACAAGATCCCTGACTATTCAGAAATTGCACTTGACTCTTCCGACGGCATCGATACAACTTTCAAGAGGTTTGTCAACAAAAATGAGATGGCGGGTGAGGATGTTGCGTTTGTTGTCGATTCTTTAACTGGCGAGATAATCGAGGATGAAGAGTCAGATGTGGAAGTTGATGAGGTATTTTCTCCCCAAACTGTGACGATAGACCATGAAATGGCAGATGAGGAGGAAGTTAAGATCGATCACTGCAAATTGTCAGACTTCATCACAGCTTTACAAAATTTCAGATACGAAAACAAACATCACTTCAGCGAGGCGCAAATGAAGGGAGAAATCAATGAGTCCGTTCTCTTGGTTGATAATCTCATCACTATAACCATGACTTTAAGAAACCTCATTTTTACAAAACAGAGCACAGGTTTCATGGCGGAAAATGTCGGGTTCAAGAATTTCATCTTCAAGACAGTGAAGAGTGTGGCGACTAAACCAGAGGGCTTCGTTTCACAGAGGAAAAGACTTTGCTTGTTAAAAGATTGCTTACTAATAATCGAGAAAAACGCATTTAACATGGAGGTTGATACACTTGAGCAAGCATTCTTGTCGATAATCTTGACTTTTTCGTTTGGTCCAAAATTAGAAATCGAAGATGGAGAGAACGAGTTTGAGATTCCTAGTGCACCATTGGATACTTTCACTTACATCCCGTACAGTGTGGACGTGTTCACAAAGCTTTTGGTGAGGGAGCCGAAGAACAAATCTCTATTCCAGGCAATTTTGTCCGGAAGTCTCAATATCGCTGCCCTGTCACAAATTAACGCAACATCGTTTTCCATAAGCCCATCGGACCATCATGAAACTAAGCAGCTTGTGGAAGCGTACTTCGATAACGAATTGACTCTCGTCAAATCAGGAGCATTTTTGACAAGAGCATTCAAATTTTTGATGAGCGTCATTCCTTACACTATGAGCGGAATCGAGTATTCTAGATTCATCTTACAGAGATCTTCTACTATACTACAAGCCTTGTTCGGCGCCAAGCTCGTGATCGACTTAATATCCATGGAAGATGTCAACTCAATAACGGCAAGGCTTCCGTTTCAATGGTTGGTGCACAATACGCAGAAGCTTTTGTTTAATTTTACCAAAAACACAATCTCGTCGATCACGGAATCGGTGAAGTTTGCCAAAAATAGCAGTGAGCATCAGGTGTTGTCATATGTGGGCCACAAATCTCTCATTCTAATCAACTCGCTCGTGTCTAGTGCAGTGGTGCTCAAGAAAGCCTACGATAACCAGGAACTACAAGATCGGGCTGGTTTCGAGAGGGATATCGGTGCTTTAAAAGATCTCTATCGTGTGCAACAGGAGGGGGAGTTTGTTTTGAACACACTCCTCACGTCTAGCATCGACGCGGACGTGGCGCAAGAGATTGTGCGCTTCTACAGTTTGATGGATAAATTGACTTGAGGTGATAAGCGGCAGGATTGGAACTTTTAGACTAAAAGTTCCGAAGCGGAAGTGTCAGAAGTGCGACAAAAGGTTCGCAAATGTTTTCCGCACTAGGAAACTGATAAAGACGGTGCGCGGCCAACTATACCCGAATCATACAATCGATATTTAACATCATGTACGAGATAAGCACGGCGGGCCATAAATACAGCAAGCTTCCGTAGCCAGTAGGGCCACTTTTTTGCTGTAAGCAAATCAAAACATCTACACCAGCAGACGATGCCTCCAGCTCAGATCGCTACCCCTCCAGCCCCAGCCGCAGCCCCTGCAACCAAGGAGGCCTTGATGCCTGGCGAACACACTTTGCCAGCCTCTTGGTGGACATCCCAGAAGGTTTTCGAATTGGAAAAGAGAGCCATTTTCCACAAGGCTTGGCTATATTGCACGCACGCCCTGAGATTCAAAAAGGCAGGAGACTACTTCCTGTTCACCGTGACCGGTTTGCAGTTTTTCATCATCAAGTCCAAGACTGGCGAGATCCAGGCTTTTCACAACGTCTGTCGCCACAGGGCCTACCCAGTTGTGAGGAAGGACCAGGGATCCTCTACCGTTTTGATGTGTAAGTACCACGGGTGGTCTTACAACTCTGACGGTGCATTGATCAAGGCACCACAATTTGAGAATGTGGACGGGTTCAAGAAGGAGGAAAACTCGTTGTTCCCAATCCACACACATGTCACCAGACAGGGTTTGGTGTACGTCAACTTCTGCAACGACCCTGAGCAGTTGATGCCTTTCGAAGAGTTTTTCGGCGGTCTCACCAACGAGATGGACGAGTTTGATTTCTCTGACTACGACTACAACATGTCGTACGAGCTCAGGGGCGAGTTCAACTGGAAGACGTTGATGGACGGCTATCAAGAGTGCTACCACTGTCCTACTGCCCACCCAGGCTTAAACGCCGCCTTCAGAATGGAGACGTACAAGGTGGTGCCAAAGACCAGATACTGCCGCCACTACGCCGACATCCACAGAGTCGCCGACGAGCAGCCCAAGGTTGAGGAAAAGAAGAGCTCGTGGTTCCCCTCCTTCAGCAAAAAGCCCGTTGAGGAGCCTGAGGTCAAGAAGAACGTCGGTGGAGACTTTGACGGATTGTGGGTCTACTGCTTCCCCTCCAACGGCATCAACTGCTACTCGCCAGCGTGGTACTCGATCAGAGTGTTGCCGCTCGGTCCCAACGACACAGTGTTGCAGTACGACATCTACACCAAAAAGGGCTTGCCTGCGTCGGAAGCCAAAGAGTTCATTGACTTCTTGCAATTGGTTGAGTTGGAGGACTTTAACTTGTGTGTGTTGACGCAAAAGAACTTGAACCAGGGTGTGTATAACTCCGGCTACTTGCACCCCACCAAGGAGAGAGGTGTTCTTTTTTACCAAGGCTTGGTCAGAGATATGGTGAAGGAGCACTTTGCCATTGAGGAAAAGCAGGGTAGACCGGTGGACCCCGCCAGTATAGGCGGCGGATCCATGAATTCAAGTGTCCAAGAGCTCAACGAGCTTTGCGACAAGTTGGAGTGTGGTTCCGGCGGCAGCGCTGAGATGGAGTGGTAGGAAGTAGAGTACAATCGACACTATAAAATCGATGCAATGCAATTGCTTACAAAATAGCAACACAGGGAGAGTAATTTTCATACGACATCTTTCAAGACAGCAGAAAACATATGTTAGTCTTACAAGACACGGGAAGAAGTTGTGTTTGTCTCAGACGAGAAAGCCGCTTCAAGCACACCTTCAATTGTTAAAGTTGACTCTTCCGCAGCTCTACGGCCGGCCATGGTTGATACTGAAAAATTACGCTTCACATTTTTTTTTTTCAAATTGTTGTGTTATTCCTGCTCTGAATTTATTTTCGCTTAGCTGTTTCTGCTTCTGTTGGTTCAGCTCTCTTTCTCGCTGGCGGACCCGCGGCAGATGCGCCAAGACGGAATACTGGTGGACGGCTCTGGCGGTGAGCGTTATCGGGCAGATACGTCATGAGCGTCGCACGGGCGTTTCGAGAGCGTTTCATGGATGTTTCAGAATCCGCCACACTGCCGCTTTCCACCCGCCGTCTCGGCCCGCTGCAAAAAGCGGTCCACGGCCGAGGACCCAGTGCAGTTTTCGTTCCCCACACTCGAAGCAAGCTGCTGCCTGCCCCGCTGCCTGTGTTTCCGCACTGTCACAAGCGGCCGTGGATCCACGGCATGCAGGCCAGCCGCGGGACGCTCTTCACCAGGCCAAAACGGTCATGACAAATCACACTTTCCAACCTTCTCTTTTTCCTTCTGACTGGCCACGCGTGCAGAAACGTGCCATTCGAAAAAAGCCAAGATCCACACTCGCCATGTCGTTCTTCGGTGGAACGGAATGCTCCGTCAACGGCAACGCCG
This sequence comes from Metschnikowia torresii, assembly GCA_002893725.1. Lineage (NCBI taxonomy): Eukaryota > Fungi > Ascomycota > Pichiomycetes > Serinales > Metschnikowiaceae > Metschnikowia > Metschnikowia torresii. The sequence continues at coordinate 1,378,933 of NXHD01000001.1, read as the reverse complement.
TTGCCCAGCTCAACAAGCACACACAACAGGACAGATCGCTCCAGAGGCAAACGAACCAGCCCGGCCAGATCATCCACCAGGGCTTCAAAAACGACAAAATGATGAACCAGCACGACATGGAGCGCTTTGCCGCCGGAGGCAACAACTCGCCCAGCTTCCAGTTCCAGCCCATGCGCCATGAGCTCAGCCAGATTAGTCAGAACGGCCCTCAGCAGCTGAACTGGCTGCAAGACTTCCACAGCCAGGCCGGCTCGCCGGCGCCGCAAGCAATGCAGGTGCCCATGCAATCCAGCGGCAATAGCCAGTGGGCGCTGGAGTTCAAGGGCTCCTCCCCGCACACCGTGCACCAGGCTCGCTCGAATCACCAGCAGCACAGCATGGCTCACACACCGATGATGAACAGCTACCGGCCCATGATGGGCATGTCGGGAATGTCCGGCATGTCTGCCATGTCCAACATGGCGCCTGTACAAGCGCCCTCCCAGGCACAACAGACGAACGAGCCTGCCGTTGACTGGGACAACCGTTTTAAGGAGATGGAGGAGCTTGGAGCCGATGCACAGGAGGCAGAGGAGAGCGCAGCCAAGGAAGCTGGCGCCGAGGCTTCTGCGAATGACGTGGTGGTGGACGACAAGTACCAGGCCACGTTCCAGGAGGTGTGGGACCTGTTGAACCTGGACACCGTGGAAAACGACTTCATCTCACAGCAGTATGAGGATTTTAAGCGAAGCCAGGAATCCACGCTTCCACCGGACATGCTGCAGTGGGAAAAAGACTTTGCCCGGTATGCATCCACCAGAGCCAACTTTGGTGACTACAACTTTGAGAATGAAAACCAGTTTAGAGATTTGCCTGCAGACCAAGACCCCTACGAGATCGGCCTTCAGCTAATGGAAAATGGCGCCAAGTTGTCCGAGGCCGCCTTGGCGTTCGAGGCTGCTATCCACAAAAACCCTGACAGAGTGGAGGCGTGGCTCAAGCTCGGAGAGGTGCAGACGCAGAACGAGAAGGAGGTGGCAGGAATCACGGCGTTGGAGAAGTGTCTCGAGCTTCACCCCGAGAACTCGGAGGCTTTGATGACCCTTGCGATCTCCTACATCAACGAAGGATACGACAACGCAGCGTTTGCCACGTTGGAAAGATGGATCTCCACAAAATACCCGCAAGTCGCCGAGCAAGCAAGACAGCAAAACACTACCATCACCGACGAGGACAGGTTCACGTTGAACAAGAGAGTCACCGAGTTGTTCATGAAGGCGGCACAGCTCTCGCCCGACCAAGCCAACATGGACGCAGACGTCCAGATGGGATTGGGAGTGTTGTTCTACGCTCACGAAGACTTTCACAAAACGATAGACTGCTTCAAGGCAGCGTTGTCGATCAGACCGGACGATGCCGTGTTGTGGAACAGATTGGGCGCATCGTTGGCGAACCTGAACCGGTCCGAGGAGGCTGTGGAGGCGTACTTCAAGGCGTTGGAACTCAAGCCCACGTTTGTCAGAGCGCGCTACAACTTGGGAGTGTCTTGCATCAATATCGGGTGCTACAACGAGGCGGCCGAGCACTTGCTCAGCGGTCTCGCCATGCATGAAGTGGAGGGTCACGAGGCCAAACTCAACGAGAACCAGTCATCGTCGTTGATGGAGACGCTTAAGAGAGCGTTCATTGCCATGGAAAGAAGAGACTTGGTGGAGCTTGTCAAGCCCGGCATGGACTTGAATCAATTCCGCCAGGACTTCAACTTCTAGTTTATAAGAGCAGCAGGGATGTCTTAATAAGAACAACGGGAGATTTTTTAGTAACAACAACTTTTTACTAGAACAATTTTTACTAGAACAACATTTGCTAGAACAACATTTCCGATAGGAACACCTTCTCACTAAGAAAATCTCTTTAATAAGAACATCGGAAAGTTGTATGACAGAACAGCAAAGAAACTCCCGGACGTTTCAGCGGAAACAACGAAAATTAAACAGAAACCTCTTTTTTTGTTAGCCTACGCTACGAATCCAGGCCCTATCCCAAAGCTGGCCTAGGTTTATCACCGCTACATTTGATAACGTGCGGCGGTATGACTCAGCGCGCCGGAAAAAAAGTCAATGAGGCCGGACCACTTCTATAGATACGCACACTCATACCCAAAAGCACCACTTCTTTTCCCATGACATTTCCCCTCGTGCCGGCCGTGGCCTCCGACGAGGACATTGGTGCCTTCGCTGTCACTGGAAAGGCCCTTTTGCCTTTTTCCTCCGTCAGCCAGAAGAAACACTTCCTCAATAAATATCCACTGTCGGTGGACATCTACGTGGATTTGACCGCCTCACCCAGCGCCTCCACAGACGACATTGTTGGCTTGCTCAATGTGGGCGCCAAGGTGCTCTTTGTGTCCGCTGCGCAGTTTGAATCGGCGGTGGCCGCCGACTTGCCGTCCTCCAGGTTTGCCGTGCAAGTGGCTGGATCGCCTACCCCACAGCAGCTTGAAACAAGAGCGTCGTTTGTGTTTGAGAAGACGCTCAGCGCCAGCGAACTCAAGAGCTTTTCCGCTAGCGGCAACAGACCGCTCTACTTCCGCGGTGACGTGGCGGCTGCCGAGGCATACTCACTCGCTGCTGCTGGCTATGTGCTCGTGGTGCCAGCCAGCAAATTGACCACCAAGGCAGCCGCTGGCGACAAGATCTCGGTTGCCGAGGTGTTGGTGGCCACGCTCGAGACCGACCGTTCCGACGGGCTCTACACGACGTTGATCACGACCCCTGCTCCAGCCAACTGTGCCTTGGGCGTGGTGTACTCGTCCAAGGCTTCGATCAAGGCGGCCATCGAGGAGGGCGAGGGCGTGTACCAGTCCCGGAAGCGCCCCCATGAGTTGTGGTACAAAGGCAAAACTTCGGGGGCCACCCAGAAGTTGATTAGGTTGGAGAAGGACTGCGACAGTGATCTTGTCAAGTTTGTCGTCGAGAGCAGACCGGGCTACGGCTTCTGCCACTTGGACGCCAACTTCACGTGCTTCAACGACGGCGCCCTCAGGGAGTCCAAGGAGTCGTTTGGCAGCGGCTTGGCCAAGTTGGACAACACTTTGGCCGACAGAAAGGAAAACGCCCCAGAGGGCCTGTACACCAAGCGCTTGTTTAGCGACGACAAGCTTCTTGTGGCCAAGTTGAAGGAGGAGCTTGACGAGCTCATCGAGGCCGGCGACGCCAAATCGAAGGACGAGGTGGCCTGGGAGGCCGCGGACTTGCTTTACTTTGTTATGGCCTACTGCGCCAAGAACGGCGTTCGTTTGGCCGACGTGGAGAGAAACTTGGACATCAAGAGTCTCAAGGTCACGCGCAGAAAGGGCGACGCCAAGCCTCAGTACGAGCAGCAAAAGCCCGCCGTGTCAGAGCAACAAAAGCCCGCTCAGCCCGCCACGGAAACATACCAGATGGAGACCATCCGCGTGTCCACAGCCGCTTCGGCCGATGTGGACCGTACTTTGACGCGCCCCATGCAAAAGACCTCGGACATTATGAAGCTTGTTCTTCCAATCATCAAGCAGGTCCAGTCCGACGGCGACAAGGCCTTGTTGGCACTCACCGCCAAGTTCGACGGTGTCACGTTGAACGAGCCTCTTCTCAAGGCTCCGTTCCCTGCTGAACTCATGGCCATTTCTGCCGACATGAAGGAGGCCATCGACTTGTCCATGAGCAACATCGAGAAGTTCCACAAGGCCCAGTTGCCAAAGGACGAGGTCATGACCGTCGAGACGGCCAAGGGTGTGTTCTGCTCTCGCTTCGCCAAGCCTATCGAGAACGTGGGATTGTACGTGCCTGGAGGCACTGCTGTTCTTCCCTCTACTGCCATGATGTTGGGTGTTCCAGCCAAGGTGGCCGGCTGTAAGAACATTGTTATTGCTTCTCCTCCTGCCAGAGCAACGGGTAAATTGACTCCCGAGGTTGTTTACGTCGCTCACAAATTGGGCGCAAGCGCAATCTTGATGGCTGGTGGTGCCCAAGCTGTCACTGCCATGGCTTACGGAACACAGTCTGTTGTCAAGTGTGACAAGATTCTCGGCCCGGGTAACCAGTTTGTGACTGCTGCTAAGATGTACGTGCAAAACGACACCCAAGCTTTGTGCTCCATAGATATGCCTGCCGGTCCATCCGAGGTTCTTGTGATTGCCGACAACAATGCCGACCCCGACTTTGTGGCCAGTGACTTGTTGTCGCAGGCAGAGCACGGTGTTGACTCGCAGGTGATTCTCATCGGTGTTAACCTCACGGAACAGAAGTTGAAGGACTTCGATGCTGCGGTGAAAGCACAAGCCGATGTTTTGCCCCGGAAAGATATCGTGGCCAAGTGCTTATCTCACTCTTACACACTTCTTGTTGACTCTTACGAGCAAGCTTTCGACATGAGCAACAAGTATGCTCCTGAGCACTTGATTTTGCAGATTGACGACGCCGAGAATTACGTCCCGTCTCACATAGAAAACGCCGGTTCCGTTTTCGTTGGAGCCTTGTCTCCAGAGTCTTGCGGAGACTACTCGAGTGGTACCAACCACACGTTGCCGACTTACGGATATGCCAGACAATACTCGGGAGTGAACACCGGCACGTTCCAGAAACACATCACATCCCAGAATGTGACGAAAGAAGGCTTGCAGAGTATCGGAAAGGCAGTCATGACGTTGGCGGCTGTGGAGGGCTTGGAGGCTCACAGAAACGCAGTCCAGGTCAGAATGGACAAGCTTGGCCTCAACTGAACATAGAATACAATGGCGTTGGCCATCTCGCCTGACCTCATAAATGGACTTTATATTATTGTGTATTTAGATACTGATCACAATTTGGAACCTTCGACGAAGTTGTAACCCTGAGAAATGGACTTTTTCAAGCCCTCTATAGCGATGGCAATCATATCCTTCTCCTGGGCGCTGTTGACCATACCCTGTGGGTTCTCGAAGGACGCAACGGCGCCATCCTTCAAAATGACAGGGATGGAAAAGAAGTCCACTCCGCCAAGGTTGCTGGCCAAAGCAGCTCCACGTTCAAGGCCAGGCAAGTAAACATATGCCGAGTCCGGAACTCTGTTGGGCAAAGGCTTGCCCAGGAACGAGTCCAAAATGCACTCTGTAAACCTGTAGCCAGCGTAGGCCATCGACAACGTGGCCGAGCCGGCTCCGTTCTTTGCCTTGACCACCTCGTCACCTCCATATTGGACTCTGTGAACAAATTCTTTGTAGTCAGCGTCGGAAAGCGCCTTCGTGCTGGCGGCGATGGTTTGGTCAAAGTTTATGAGGGGAACAATGGTGTCGCCGGAGTGGCCGCCGATGACGGAGATCTTTCCCCTCAAGGACTCAGGCGACTGGTTGATCAAGCCGCCCAAAAACGTCTCGGCACGAACGGAGTCCAAGGTGGTCACGCCAAACAACTTCCGGGGGTTGAAAACACCCAATTTTTTCAACACGGCAGCAGCAATGGCCACCGTCGCGTTGACCGGGTTGGAGATGATCAAGATGGCTGCATCGGGGCAGGTTTTGCCCACGTTGGCCACCAAGTCACGCACAATCAGAGCGTTGATGTTGAATAGGTCTGCTCTGGTCATGCCTGGCTTGCGGGGCACGCCGGCGGGGATCACAACAATGTCGGAGCCTTCTAGCGCCTCTGTGATTGCCGAGGTGTCAGCCTTAGAGGAGGGCTGGTGGCCAGTCACGATAGCAGGAGTATTGATGTGGGATAAATCGGCAGCGACTCCGCGGGCGTTAACAATGTCGAACAAGGAGAGGCGGGACACGGCAGGGTTCAATTTCAAGAGCATTGACAAAGGTTGGCCGATGCCGCCGGCGGCTCCACAGACAGTGACTTTAGTCATGGTGAAAAATGTGGCGTATGATGGGTTGCAACACAGGGACAAAGCGATGAGGGACGCGCGCTACTGGAGTGCTGATGGGCAGGTTTGCGCGGATGGAAGAAAGAAGGCAAGAATGGAGAATTTCTTGACCAGAAGAAGTCGGAGGAATAATGGACTAGGATGAGTTGAGGAAGGGCCGGGTGTGGCCATTTTATCGCACCGCATGCGGCCGCGACTCACCGAAAGTCGCATGTGCCGAGCACAACCTCGGACCGCGCACGGAGAGTGGGGAGATCCGGGGGTGCCGTGCAGAACAGAGCGATGCACCCGACAGAGAGAAGCCCGTGCACCAAGAAAGAAACCCGTGCACCATGGCTTCATGGCTCCCCGGCCGTGCCACGCGCCCGTGCCACGAACCCGTGCACCAAGGGTACTCGCGGTATAGATGAAGCAGCGGCAATCCCAAGCCAACGCACAAGATGAAGCTTTTGACGTTAGTGGTTGCTGCGGCCTCCGCAGTATCAGCACTCGACTGTTCGGCGAAGGAGTTGGCCGCCTACAGCTTCCAATCGATCAGGGGCGTCTACACGGACACGATGACGAAAGATACTCCCCCCTCCACGTCCACCTACCGTTGGGCGCTAGGAATTTGCCAAAATCTCAAAGATCAGCAAGATTGTCCGGAAAACTCTGAAATCTGCGGCACGACGCGCGTGAAGGTGAGTGACGAAGAGTTTTTGACGGAGGTGATTGGGTTTAATTCCAACCTCCAGAAGGAGTATAAGCCGTTTGGGCCGGAAGGCAAGGACAAAGCCGGCGACGGGGCCACGGAGGCCGGAATCGAAATCACGTACAAGGGCGCATACTGGGCTGACCGGCCGGTGGACGCTACGATCCGGTTTGTGTGTTCGAAGGGCGGCGACGCGGACGAGAACAAGTTGAAGTTTGTCAAGTGGGACGGCAGCCTGTTTGCGGGCGAGATGAAGACGGCGGCCGCGTGCGCCAACCGCAAGGCGCCGGGCAAGACGCCGCCGCCGAAGAACGACGACAACGGCGAGTCGTGGGGCTGGTTCACGTGGTTCTTCATTTTCGTGGTGCTCTTCTTGAGCATCTACATTGTGGGTGGCGCTTGGTTCCAGTACAGCAAGGGCAACTCGATTGACTTCCAGTCGGCATTGCGCGAGGTGTTGGACAATTTCGTGGACCTTTTGCGTGGGTTGCCACACTTTGCCAAGGAGATTGTGGAGAAGATCACCGGCAACGCCAACCGGGGCGAGTATAGCGCGGTGTAGGTGGAGAAAGAGAAGCTCAAAGAGAAGGTGAGGAGAGAGAAGAGAATCCGAGAGAGAAGAGAATCCGAGAGAGAAGAGAATCCGAGAGAGAAGAGAATCCGAGAGAGAAGAGAATCTGAGAGAGAAGAGAATCTGAGAGAGAAGAGAATCTGGGATCAGACAAGAGAGGCTGGGCGCCGCGCGCCCTAGAATAGAGTCTATTTTCGCCGCGCCGTAGAAGAGTCAGGCCGAAATGCCGGACGGCGCACCAGCCCTACCAACACCTTCATTTGCTTTTGCCATGGCCACCGTTGTCGACCGCATCAAGGCTTTGAAGTCCGATGAGAAGTTCTGCCTGTTTGAGTTCTTCCCGCCCAAAACAGACACCGGTTTCCGCAACCTCCTTGCGCGGTTGCACCGGATGTTGGCGCTCAACCCACTCTTTTTCACCGTCACCTGGGGAGCAGGCGGCTCCACCAGCGAAAAGTCGTTGGAATTGGCCGCCACGTGCCAGCGGGAGCTTGGCATCACGTCCGTGCTCCATTTGACGTGCACAAACACAAACAAGGAGGTGATTGACAATGCGTTGGCGAGAGCAAAGGACGCAGGCATCCGCAACATCTTGGCGCTTCGTGGCGACCCTCCACGGACCCAGGAATACTGGACGCCCAACTGCGACTTCAAGAACGCCGTGGACCTCGTGGCCTACATCAAGGCGCAATACGGCGACCACTTTTGCATCGGTGTGGCCGGCTATCCCGAGGGCCATGTGGATGGTGCCGCGGATGCCGAGCAAAGTGCCTCCAAAGACCTTCCCTACTTGGTGGAGAAGGTCAAGGCCGGCGCGGACTTCATCATCACCCAGTTGTTTTTCGACGTCAACAAGTTTGTGGCCTACGAAAGCATGCTACAGTCTGTGCCCGAGCTTGCGCACGTTACGCTCATTCCTGGTTTGATGCCCATCACCACCTACAAGGTGTTTGTCCGTGCCACCAAGTTGTCCCACGCGCTGGTGCCGCGCCTCATTTTCGACCGTCTCGAGGCCTCGGCCAACGACGATGACATGGTCAAGGCCACCGGTATCGATGTGTTGTCCGAGATGATCGCCGAGATCAACCACCGCACGGCCGGCCGCATCAAGGGCTACCACTTCTACACACTCAACTTGGAGAAGGCCGTGGCGTCCATCGTCGAGCGTGCCCGCTTGTGGTCGCACATCGACTTGAAGGACCCGGTGGACCACGAGGACGCCATCGACTCCGACTCCGACACAGAGGACATCCCGGCCGCCACCAAGAGGAAGCCGCGTGGCAGCCGCGGTGTGGAAGAGGCCCAGCACGTGTTGGTGACTGAGGCCCTCTCGAAGGACCGGAAGTCCATCATCGACATCAGTGCCGGCAGAGGCGCCCTCGGCAAGACTGCCACGTGGGACGAGTTCCCCAACGGCCGTTTCGGAGACTCCAACTCGCCTGCCTACGGTGAGATTGACGGCTACGGCCCCAACTTGAAGTTGCATTCGCCAGAGGAGATCAAGCGCACGTGGGGCTCGCCCGAGTCCTACAGCGACATTTCCAAGTTGTTCACTCAGTACCTTTGTGGACGCATCAGTGTTTTGCCGTGGGTAGACTCGCAAATCTCGTCTGAAACTGCTCTTATCCAGGAGGAGTTGTTCACGTTGAACGAGAAGGGCTGGTTCACCTTGGCGTCCCAACCAGCCGTCAACGCATGTCCTTCCACGGACAAGATTCTCGGCTGGGGCCCACTGAACGGGTTCGTTTTCCAGAAGGCTTTTGTCGAGTTTTTCATACCGAAAAACGTCTGGGACGAGAAGCTCTTGCCCAAAATGAAGCGCGAAGTCGACACGCAGACCGTGACGTACTTCTGCGGAGACGCCCAGGGCAAAATCACGTCCAACTTGCCCATAAGCGACGTGCACCACCACAACAGCAAAACCGCCATCACGTGGGGTGTATTTCCCTCCAAGGAAGTGTTGCAGCCCACCGTCATCGACCACGAGTCTTTTAAGGCGTGGAACGAGGAAGCGTTTTTGTTGTGGGTTGAGTGGGCGAGATGCTACAAGAAAAACACAAAGTCTTACGAGCTTTTGCTGTCGGTGTACGACAACCACTACTTGATCAGTTTGATACACCACGACTTCACAGACGAGTATGCGCTCTGGAACTTGCTCACCGAGTGACTAGAGAAGGAGCCGTACAAGCTCTGATAAGCTTCACCTTTTGAATGGCCACTTCACTTGGCCAAAAGCTTCTCATAAACATTAATATACTTTTCCACCACGCCGTCGTTCAAAGTTCTGGAGAGTTCTGAGTCCAGCTCAGCGCCCGCAAACGTGCAGTTCCTCTGCTGTAGAAGCACAATGCCCTCCGAGACCATCGTGCCTCGAGAAAGAACAAGTCTGCCTCCAAGTGGAATAGGGAGCGGGTTTTTGGTGCTCTTCTCGCGCGGCCGAAGAAACAGAAGCGGCTCGAGCTCCACCGCATAGAAGTAGTTGTTGAACGCATCCCGAAGCGTCAATTTGTAGGTGGCCTTTCCCGTGGAGGGTTTCTGCAGCGTTTCTGGAGCCTCCACATCGATGCCGTAGATCACGGGTCTGCTGACGTGCTCCATGCGTTCAAAAGGCGCCGTGTTCGGATTGTGATAGTACTTCCATTCTTCGAGTGCTTTTTCGTTCGATTCAGAAATGTCTATGATCTGGATGATCTGGCAGCTGACCGGGTTCTGGAGTCTGCTTTGGGGCTGCGACGCGTAGGCTGCTGCATCAAACGGGAAATTGGAGGATGTCATTGGCTAAGGAAGTAGGCGGCAATAAAAGACGGCTATTCAAATTGGCGGGTCCAAAAAGTAGGCGGCCAGCGGCGCTTGTGGAGGTGCGGAGTGGAGCTGGAAAGCAGTAGCTGTTGGAACCGCGATGGGTGCGATCAACACTCGCATCGGCCGCGACCTCAAATGTCTCCACACTTTCTTTTGCCAAACACAATTGCGCTTCCAGCCACACCAACTGTGGCCAGCCCAGCTTTATCGATTGGCTGTATTGAATTTGTGGCAAACGCTGCACGCCTTTATCTCGAACTGCCGACCTCCATTGCCGCCACACGTCTAACCGAAAGACGGAAAGCACGCCCGCTGGGTTCTACAGCAGCCCCCAATCGACCCAAAAGTGAAACACTCTTGAAACAGCCAGTGAAACACTGTTGAACTAGTCACAAAAGCTTCTGAAACAGCTTTTGGAGCTGAAACAACCTTTGAAACACGCTTTAAACGCCGCACAACCACAATGTCGTCGCTTTTTGTCGCTGAGGACGAGGAGTACGACGGGGGATCCCCCAAGGTGATGGAACGCGAGGCCACAGACGCAGAAACCGCGGAGGATGCAGAGCCTTTACCGCCGGTGGAAATCTCCGCCGAGAGGACCCGCAACTACTACGCCCAGCGCATGGCCGAGTCCAGCCTGAAGCAACACATTCCGGTGGTGGTTTCCGACACAAACCAGCCGGTGGCGGTCTACAGATCCGAGGAGGTGTGTTGTAATCTTCCGCTCCATTTCCACCAGGAAATCGCCGAAACTTTGCTCACAAAGGACTGCTTGCTAGTGTTGGGACGCGGTCTCGGCTGCGAGGCCATAGCGGCCAATGTGGTGTATGCTCTTGGCACCCCGGCGGTGTCGCTCGAGCACGGCAACATGGTCAAGAAAAAAAAGAGTTTGATCATCATGCTCAACATGAGAGACGCGGAAATCACGCGGCTCAACGACTCGTTGTTGGAGCTCAAATGGATGAACGAGTGCCACCGCAAAGACGCTGTCTCTTCCGCGGATGACGACCAGTCGTTTCTCAGACGCCTAGCTGGTTCCGACCTCACCAATACTACGAAAAGACGCGCAGTCTATGAGGAAGGAGGCATTCTTTCCATCAGCTCCAGGGTGTTGGTGGTCGATCTCCTTTCGGGCATCATCACGCCCGAGGACATCACGGGAATCTTTATCACACATGCAGAGAGGGTGCTGGAAACGAGTAACGAGTCTTTCATTGTCAATCTCTACCGTGACGGAAACGACTGGGGCTTTATCAAGGCCATCTCCGACGAGCCGGAACTGTTTACCGGTTTCACACCGCTCAACACCAAACTCCGAGTCATGCGGCTCTCCACCGTGTACTTGTGGCCAAGGTTCCACGTCGAAGTCTCTCAGCTGTTAATGAAGTCCTTGTCTGCAAACAACAGCACCGTCACCGAAATTAGTGTGAGGCTTTCGGCCAAAATGAACAAGATCCAATCCGGTCTTCTCTCATGTTTGCAGGCTTGTTTAGGTGAGCTCAAAAGGCATAATCCCACGCTAGAAACCGACTACTGGGATATGGAAAATGTGCATGATGAGGATTTCGTCAGACGCATCAGAATATCGCTTGACGCCAACTGGCACAGAATTTCGTGGACCTCCAAACAATTGGTGAACGATTTGTCAACATTGAAGAGCCTCATGTCTGAACTTTTATACAACGATTCCTTGTCATTCTACCAGAGAGTGCAGAGCATTCTTGACTCCAATATCAGAAGCTCCTCCAAGGGTTCGATGATGACGACAACAATGAGTCCTTGGTTGATGATGGATGAGGCCACTACTATCATATCCCATGCTAAAGAGAGAGCGCTCGGCAAAGTCACTTTACAGTCAAGCAGCATAAATGTGGACTCTGACGAAACCACTGTCACGAAGGGCGAAGTGGTATATAACCTAGAGGAACTCCCAAAGTGGGAGCAGTTGTGTCTCGTGATTGACGACATAATGCACGAAAGGTCAATTAGTGCGCTGAAAACAGAGGGGCCGGTTCTCATCATGTGTGCTGGCGAAAAGATCGCTCGTCAGCTTTCAAGTGTTCTAGCAACATCCAAGAAGAGAGAAAACTCCATGACGGGCAAGAAACATTTTTCGTCCCGACTTTACATGATGTCTAAATTAAATGACTATCTTCTGTGGAAAAACATTCTCGCATTGACCAAAGAATTGGCTCAGAAACTCGATTCAAAAGAGGACAACGGCACCGAGGAGGAGGAAAAATTAAATACATCCAAGACGTTTACCAGAGGAAAGGACGGGCCTCAAAGCAAGCGCAGACGCACGAGAGGTGCTTCGGCAGTTGCAAGTGTTTCAAGGCTCTACTCTGGAGTGGATTTCGAGAAAACATCAGGTGCTGTTGATCTTGACGAGGAAATTATTAAGGCGGGCGAAAATCTCATCAAGGACGAAAACTTAGATGAGCCGGAAATCATCTCAGAATCTGCAGACCCTACCGGTCTCTTCGTTGCTGATGTCGACGATTATGGAATGGAACACATCGATAAGTACAACCAGGTGATCATTGAGACTTATGACGAGTCGAACAACGAATACCTATTAGAAGAGCTCCTGCCCTCGTACATTATCATGTATGAACCAGATCTCACATTCATCAGAAGGGTGGAGATATACCAGGCGATGAATGCGCAATCGCCAGCCAAGACATATTTCATGTACTACGGGACATCTGTCGAGGAACAAGCACATTTGTTGAGCATCAGGAAAGAAAAGCAAGCCTTCACCAGACTTATCAAAGAAAAGGCCTCTCTAAGCAAACATTTTGAAACTGATAAAGACAATTGGAAGTTCCACATCAAAAAGCCTCAGGTGGTGAACACTCGTATTGCAGGAGGAGCCAATTTCAGAACCGAAGAGGATGAAATGAGAATCATTGTTGATACTAGAGAGTTCTCGTCGTCATTGCCTAATTTGCTTTATCGTGTGGGCGTGAGAGTTCTACCTTGCATGCTTACTGTTGGAGACTACATCATATCGCCCAAGATATGTGTTGAGAGGAAGGCAATCCCGGACTTGATCAGCAGTTTCAAGAGCGGCCGTTTATACCAGCAGTGTGAGCAGATGTTCCGCCACTACGAGCTCCCGACGTTGCTCATTGAGTTTGACGAGTCCAAGTCGTTTTCGTTCAAGCCATTTGCAGACCACCGGCCGCCCAACGCAAGAGCGAGCGATAAAGAAAACGCAAAAGTGCTGAGCCGGGACATCCAGCTGAAAATCACCGAGCTTCTTGTGTCGTTCCCCAAGCTAAAAGTGATTTGGTCGTCGTCACCGTACGAGACAGCGCAGATTTTCATAGAGCTCAAGGCCAGCCAGCAGGAGCCGGATGTCGAGGAGGCACTTTCCAAAGGCGTGAATGCGTCGCTCGCCACAAAAGAGGGGCCACCGATGTACAACGATGACGCCATTGACCTTGTCCAGACCATTCCCGGCATCACCAGTCTCAACTACGTGTCGGTGATTCAGCGGGTGAAAAGCATCGCCGATCTTGTTTCGCTCAGCAAAGAGGAGCTTGCTGACATGATAGGCGTGGAGAATGCCAACAAGGCACATTACTTCATGCACAACGAAATCTAGTGTGGTTGGCAAGCGGTGAACCCCACAGAATGGGCAGGCTCGCGGAAGCTTTTTTTAGCCTTTCCGGCAGGTTCGTATTTTGGTGTTTACATGATGCGCATTATTGTGAGGTAGCTACATTGCGCAGCGTCAGTCCACCATTCAGCCCTCCCCAAGAACAAAATAGAAGCTGCTGCCATGGCCAGCCGCTTGCGGATTCCCAGCACACCGCGTGCTGCCGGCGAGCCGGCGAACTCCAAGCCCTCTGCGTTGTCGCGAGCCCGCCACCGCTACATCGAGTTCAAGTACCTCTATTTCCAGATCCAGAAGCTTTTGAACAAGGAGGTGGTGGTGACGTTTCGGTATGAGCAGCTCAAGAGTCCGGAGATTAAGCTTTCGTTGATCCGCCCACTCGTGGCCAAAATCGTCGCCTTGAGCAAGAGCGATGCTCTCCGTTCCGTGCTCCATCCTTCCACCGTGGCAAATAGCGCTGGATATGAGCCGCTAACGCCGGCAGTCACTTACGGGTCGTTACTCCACAGCGAACGGCGCCTCTCGCTCAGCGTGATCTACGTGGTTTTGCTTCTCCGATACGAATATATCATCCAGTCCGAGAACAATCTCATCATGTACGACTTGCTAGTGACCAAGGCCACCATTTGCGAGCTCATTGCCATTCGCATGCTCCGGGAGTTTACGTCCTCCGAGAGAATCAATCTCCTTCTCATCAACCCCATTCGTCATCATGAAGAGTACGCCCAGCTCAAGAACACCACGCATCTAGACAGTTTCAACACGTTGGAGCTTTCGATTCTTTCCAAGTCAAAAAAGTTCTTGTCCCAGCCCATCATTGTGAACATTCTCGACCGGTTGTACAACGGCGAGCTTATAGTGAAGGGCTCGAGCGACCCCTCTCACCATGCCGTCTTAAACCCGGTGACCTCTAGAGCATCCTTTACTCCTTACGGTGCAAGCGACGCCAGCAAGTCTCACGAAAATGAGATCAACTCTGAAGACAGCTATGTCGCGGGGAGCGATCTCGGAAGCAACATTGTCAACTACAAGTTTACCCGTGTGACCATCCAGAAGGTGTTTTTGCGAGCAAACACCGTGCCCAAGTACCAGTCGTTGGTGATAAACCTCAAGCACGGGTTTTTGACCTTGCTTTTTTTGGTGCTTGTGCTAAAGCATAAAAAGAAAATGCTGTCGCAGATCTACGGCATCAACTCGGCATTTTCGTTGATGTTTTGGTTGGTTGCCCTCAGCTTCAACTTCGACATCATAGTAAAGTTGCTCCACATCGAGTACAAATTTTTGAAGAAAATCATATGGACGTACGTGGACATTTTGATTGTGACCTTGATAGATGTTTCGTTCTTGCTCCGTGTGCTTTTTGGGCTCGGCAAGATCGAGGGAGAGACGTACTACAACTGCTTCAGCTTGATCTCCATTCTTCTCTTCCCACGAATGCTTTCAATCTTCAACAACTACGAGTTTTTCAACATGATAGTCGTTTCGTTGAAGAAAATGACGTGGAACGTGATTGCCATGTTTTGCTTGTTCATTTCCCTCATTTTTGGCTTCTTTCTTTGCTTCATCAGCTTGACCATCGACCTTAGCACAACGCAGGTGGCGTTTGCTATGTTGAAGCTCTTTTTTGGGTTTACGCCTGCAGTATGGGACAATTGGACGAAATACAACTACTTAGGGCGGGCTGTACAGCTAGCATATCTCTCGCTCATGCAGTTTGTGGTGACCACGATTCTTGCGATTGTGTTGAGCAATGTTTTCGCCAAGGTTTCAGAGACCAACAAAGAGGAGTTCGAGTACTTGAAGACTACCAACCTCATCATCTACTTGAAATGGGCCGAATTCCAGCAATCTACCAAGAAGGAGAACAAGATCACAATAATGTTCGACTACGCTGTTAAGCTTTTCAAGTTGCCGATCATATTGATCATCTACTTCTACGAGCTTCTCATCAAGGACAACAAGATGCTCATGCAGAAGCAGCAAAAAGACCTCAAGCACTTCACGTTTTTGACGCGGGAGGAGGACTTGTATGGGGACAATGACATGATTGCGTTGAGCCGACTAGAGGATAACGATGAGTCGTCGATCAAGCTCATGTCGCGACGGGGATCGCAGTTTGAGCCGTCTAAATTAGGCGGTGTGACGGACGCTTCGTTAGACGCGGGAGAAATGGGCGTGGACGGGGTGCCCCAGATGCGGAATGTCAGCAGGAGCCTTGTCCCACAACAATCGCATGCTACCATGGCCGGGTTCCGCGTTGGACTGCTTGACCTGATGTTCATGGACCACTACATTGGAAAGAAGTACGGGCTTGCCAAGCCCCGGTTACGAGGGTCGAAGCGCGTGCAGAGTGACCAGGAGCCCGAGCGTCGGAATGAACGCACCAACCAAGAGATGATCGAGAAGCTCCACGAGCTCGAGAACATGATGGCGCAGATGCTCGAGCAGATTGAAAGCTCACAATACAAGGCCGACGAGCTCAAGGTGAAGCCGTGCAAGCAGAGAATGGCGGCAAACGAGCCGCAAGGCCTTTTCGACAGCACCAGCGACGAGTTGAGCGAGATGAGCGACTACTCGCACGATACGGAGGCGTAGCGGTGGCCGAAATTGACAGAGAGACTCTCTTGGGGCCATCGGAAAAACCCTGCGCTAATGACTCGGCCAAATGGGCCAGATGATCGGTCGCCCATCGACCACTATGGTGGGCCAGTCCAGCCAGGTTGACGTCAACTTATACCCGATTGATGGTTCACTGATACTCAGCTTATGGTCACTAATACCCAGCTTATGGTCACTAATGCCCATCTAATGGTCCACTTATACACAAATTTGGCCCATCACTGCAAAAGCCCACTGATCAGACTGTGGCGCACTTATATGGCCTAGACTAGCGCGACAGCCGTTCTGACTAATATAGGCCAGACCATGGCCAGACTGATGGCGCCAACATAGACTGCGCCAACATACACGGCATCTGAATAATACAACTAGAGTAATACGGCTGGCCTGACTAATGCCGGGCCAAAAAGACTGGCCGCGGCCCAGGCCTTGTAATGTGATAATTGATCCGCAACGGCGAAATGTGGGGAAGCACGTGAGCACGGTGCTGGAGAAAATTGCCCGATGCGGTTGCGCGAGCCGTGGATGGCACGCGAGATGTTCCAGTACAAAGAGATAAGATACGGAGAAGAAAAGAAATGGAACAGAAGCGTGACAAGAAAGACAGCCAAACAAACGAACGGTGAGGCGGCGCATTGTTTCTCCGTTTTGATTTTGATTTTGATTATCCATTTTCCATTTTTCATTTTTTATCTACCAAGTCCCATTCCCATCCACAACACCCCATTTTCTATTCTTTTCTTTCTTTTCTTTCTTTTGTTCTCGCCTATTTTTTCTCAGTCATCTTTCGTGCCTCCATTGGCCGTGGCCAGCGCCGGGCTCGGATGGCGCGCACGATGAATAATTTCTGGGTCGTAATTCGCGGAGCCGCGGCGAAAGTGAAGCAAGACGGAATCGGGCGAGATGCCGCACACCCGCCGCGGCCGCTATATAAGAGCAGCGATGGCCGACTCAACCCGACGGCCCCAAAAAACATAAAACCGCCTGAAATTCCAGCTCCCCAAAAAGCCGCCATCGCCCGCCACGCTGCCCCGCCGCTCCGCAAGCATCCACAGCCACACCGCCTCATATTCCCCCGCCAGCGCCCGAATCCGCCGGTTCTTCCATTCTCAAATTAGCGCGAAGCCACTGTCAGCTGCGCGTTTTTTCTGAAATCTTTTCCACCGCTCTTCTGGCCCGAGAGCGCTCTCCAGGATTCCAACCACTTTGTCCTTTTCAGCACCCCTTCCTTTCCAGCACCACACCCAAGCTGGCGCCAGCATCCTGTAACCCGCCCTTCCGATTCTGATGCCCCACAACACCATGACCCCCATCGAAGTGCCCGGCAACCACGTGCAGATTGGCGGCAGAAAGTCCAAGTTGGCCGTGATCCAGCTGAAGCTCGTCAAGAAGCAGATCGAGCAAGCGTTCCCGCACCTCTCGTGCTCCATCTTGGCCTTGAGCACGTTGGGCGACAAGGTGCAGCTGAAGCCGCTCTACCTGTTTGGCGGCAAGTCGTTGTGGACAAAAGAGCTTGAGGCGCTTTTGATGGAGCCCATTGCAGACTTCCCCAAGTTGGACTTGATTGTGCACTCGTTGAAGGACATGCCCACGCACATGCCCGACGAGTTTGAGTTGGGCTGCATTCTCGAGCGCGAGGACGCCCGTGACGTGTTGGTGATGAAAAAGGGCTCGCCCTACAAGCTGCTCCACGACTTGCCCATTGGCGCCATCGTGGGCACGTCCTCGTTGAGAAGGCAGGCACAGCTTCGCAAGGCGTGCCCATCCCTTGTGTTTGACGATGTCCGCGGCAACCTCGCCACCCGTTTGCGCAAGCTTGATGACCCGGAGTCGCCCTACGCTTGCATAGTGTTGGCCGCCGCCGGCCTCATCCGCGAGGGCTTGGCCAGCCGCATCACTTGCACGTTGGACGTGCCGGACATGTACTACGCTGTGGGCCAGGGCGCCCTTGGCATAGAGATCCGCAAGGATGACCCGGTGATGAAGGCGCTTCTTGCGCAGTTGGAGCACAAGCCCACGGCCTACTGCTGCACCGCCGAGCGGGCCATGATGAGGGTCTTGGAGGGCGGTTGCTCCGTGCCGTTGGGCGTGCAGACGCGCTACGACGAGGCCACGGGCGAGCTCTACTTCAAGGGCATCATCGTCAGCCCAGATGGCAAGCAGTTTGTCGAGGCCGACACCACCATGACCGTGCACAGTAAGGAGGCCGCCGCGCTAGCGGGTGAGGCCGTGGCCGACAGATTGACGGAGCTAGGCGGCCGCGAGATCTTGAAGAGCATCAATTTTGACAAGATCAACCAGGGCCCCGCTTCCGAAACGTCCTCCATCAACTTGTCGTCCGCCGAGAGATACGACTAACCATCCTTGCATAGGCCCGGCTGCCACCTTCATTTCTCCTGACAATTGCTGCCGAGCCTCCCGTCCATTTGCATCAGCGTGATTCCGACGAAATCTGCCCGACATTGTACATACTGAAAGGCCCGGCGGCGTCCGGGCCGCTTTTTCTCGCGCATGTATTCAAAAGCTTCTAATAATCCAATGCATTTGCTTATTTGTCATTCTTTGTCATTATTTGCCGTCATCTTAAATACGATCAATAGCTTTAAAACATTCTCGATGTTCTGTCTTCTCAGTATCTCAATCTCTCAATATCACTATCAGTGTCAGTATCAGTATCAGCATTAGTATCAGTATCAGTATCAGTATCAGTGTCAGTATAAGTATTAGTATCAGTATCAGTATCAGATCTCAGTATCTGAGTACCTCTCCATCTTCTCTAATCTCTCTATCTCTCCATCTTTGAAATCTTCAATGTTTTAGATCGTCGCTAAATATTAATGCATCGGCCTTTCCCCGATTGTTTTCAACTATTTTCTGCTTCTGATTTTCTTGATTATCTTCCAAACATTGTCTACAGCGCGTCTGCATCGATGTCTACTCTGCGTCTGCTTTCCCAACTTTGCTTTTTTCGGTTTTCTTCTTTTTCTCAAAACTCCTACTGCATTTACACCGACTCAAGATCTCTCTAACCTTTTGTTGACATTCTGATTTTTTGGATCTGATGCACTGAAAGCTCAGCCGACCGTGCGGCGCCCAGCGCGTGGTGCGATGGGCCCACTTAAATAACTTTGGTCCACAGTGGCCCAATTCCGGCCCAGCATGACACATTTCTCGGTGCACCCTCGGTGGCACCACATTCGGCCGCAGCACTGCCGCCTAATGTGAGCTCACGCCATGGCAAATCTGCCGGTTGTTGTCCCTGTCCTCGTAAGGTGGCAAGAGCAGAAACGATGGCGGGACTGTGTACAGGACAACCGGGACTTCCGACTCGGATGCTCGTTCGCTCGTATAGCGCATCGATATAATTTAACGAGCCGCGCAGACCGCGAGATGGTGCCATAGCGGAAAAACACCACTCTCCATTCTTCTGGCTTCACACCCCTGGCACCAGCAGGCGACCCTCCACTTCGTCAAGCCCGCACTCTGAAACACGCTTGATACGCGCCTCCGACTGCCCTGAAACAAGCACGAAACCCCGTGCCTCTTCGCTACCCTCCGCCCCGTCAAAACCATCGCCATGGATTTAGTCCTCGAGGCCGCCGACACGTACCTTTTTGACCGTGTGTACGCGTCCGTGCTTCCCAAGGATGGCGCCGTGGCCCAGTTCTTCAACGACAAGCTCCACGCTTCCGTGTCGAACCAAACGTCGACCATTTCCGGCGTCAACGGCGTGCCGCTCCCATTCACATATTTGCTCAACTACGCCAAGAGCTTTCAGCGCCCGGATGAGGTTTACGGCAAAGTGGCGCCCACGCTCTTTGACGTTTCACCTTATGCGGACGCGTCGTTCCTCAGCAGAGGCAACTTGTTGCGTGAGCTCATCACGATCACGTTCATCACGGTGATTTTCGGCTGGATCTTGTATTTCTTAGTGGCGTCGTTGTCGTACGTTTACGTGTTCGACAAGAAGATTTTCAACCACCCGCGGTACTTGAAGAACCAGATGTCGCTTGAGATCTGGCGGGCCACCACGGCCATCCCTGTGATGGTGCTCCTTACCGCACCCTTTTTCCTTTTGGAGTTGAACGGCTACAGTCGTTTGTACTTCAATGTTGACAAGTCCACGGGCGGTTGGACGCTGGTGTTGTTGCAGTTCCCACTCTTCATTCTCTTCACCGACTGCGGCATCTACTTCATCCACCGCGCGTTGCACTGGCCCTCCATCTACAAAAGGCTCCACAAGCCCCACCACAAGTGGATCGTGTGCACGCCATTTGCCTCGCATGCGTTCCACCCCGTGGACGGCTGGGCCCAGTCGTTGCCGTACCACTTATACCCATTGTTGTTCCCGTTGAACAAGGTGTCGTATTTGTTCTTGTTCACGTTTGTCAACTTCTGGACCGTGATGATCCACGACGGCAGCTACTGGTCGAACGACCCCTTTGTCAACGGCACTGCGTGCCACACCGTGCACCACTTGTACTTCAACTACAACTACGGCCAGTTCACCACGTTGTGGGACCGGTTGGGCCGCTCGTACAGACGCCCCGACGACTCGTTTTTTGTCAAGACAGACAAGACGGAGGACGAGAAGTTGTGGGCCGACCAGACTCGCAAAATGGAGGTGATTCGTGGTGAGCTAGAGGGCAAATCCGACGACAGAGAGTACGTCGAGGCCAAGTAGCCGCACACTGTATAGTAATCGATTTGAAACGTTAGAGCTTTCCTATTTTTTTTGCTTTCAACTTTTGTATTGATAATGGTTATTAAGATAGCTCATGATAATGATAATAGCTCATGATTATTATTTGTACTTATATTTCATTTCGGCATGATTCTTAGCCATGGCATCAGCCTGCGCGCACATAAGATAGCTCCACCATCACAGCATACAAACACTCCGCAGCCAACTCATCAATTCCGCTTTGCATCTTGCACGTCCTTGCACTTCCACATCTCACATCCAATCTCCATTTCCGCTTTCACTTTCCACTTTCCACGGTCCCATTTGCATATACCTTTTCATCAGACTTTTCCCATGCTGCTACCGCAACACTCCATTATGGCACCATCGCTGATCCTCACAATCGGCCCGTACCGCCACCGAAAAGATCTCAGCCGCCAGCTGGTGCTCCTGAAATATCAAATCTTAGGCTACATCGCCGCAGGCACGTACGGAAAAGTGTACAAGGCACGGTCCTGTTTGCCAAGCAAAACCGACAGCGACGAGCTGGAACTGGCACTCCCGGCCGTACAAGCCACGGAAGACACCTTGCCGGATGCGGGCCAGCCGGAAGATGTGCCGTTTTACGCGATCAAAAAATTCAAGAGCGACAACCACCTGTCGGCCAAGCTGGTGGGGGCCGCTGGGCTCAATGGCCATGACATCCATGGCAATGAGTTGGTTTACTACACGGGGATCTCGCAGTCGGCGATCCGGGAAATGTCGTTGTGCCGAGAGCTTACGCACAAGAACATCACCAAGCTTATGGAGATCATTTTGGAAAACAAGTCCATCTACATGGTGTTTGAGTTTTTCGAGCACGACTTGCTTCAGATTGTCCACGCCCACTCGCATCCCGAGGCGCGGCCCATACCCGAGCGCACGGTCAAGTCGCTCATCTGGCAGGTGTTGAACGGCGTGACGTTTTTGCACAAGCACTGGATCTTCCACCGCGACCTCAAGCCCGCCAACATTATGGTGTCCAGCGACGGCGTGGTCAAGATCGGCGACTTGGGGCTTGCACGAAAGTTCAACAACCCGCTCCAGAGTCTCTACACGGGCGACAAGGTGGTGGTGACCATCTGGTACCGGGCCCCGGAGCTTCTCTTGGGTACGCGCTACTATACGCCAGCCATTGACCTTTGGGCCGTGGGATGCATTCTCGCGGAGCTCTTGTCGTTGCGGCCCATCTTCAAGGGCGAGGAGGCCAAGATGGACATGAGCAACAAGAAGTCAATTCCGTTCCAGTCCAGCCAGCTCCAGAAGATCTTTGAGATTTTGGGCACGCCTACGCCCGCCACATGGCCCAGCATCGAGAAATACCCGGACTACTACGCGTTCAAACAGCATTTTGGCCAGCAGAGGTCCACGCTCTACGCGGCCAACCTTGGAAACTGGTACAAGATTGTTGGCGGCAAGAACCCACAGTGCCTCCGGCTCCTCCAGGACTTTTTCCAATACGACCCGGCCTTGCGCATCTCCGCAGACGATGCTCTCATGCATCCGTACTTTCAGGAGCAGCCGTACGTTAGCGAGAATGCGTTTGACGGCATGTCGATGAAGTACCCGAAGCGGAAGATCCACACGGACGACATTGACATTACGTCCCACAGCAACCACGCGGCTGTGATCAAGAGACATGGTTTCGACGACGCATCGCAGAAGAAGCGGCTTCGGTGAGAAGCGGCTACAGCGGAAATCGGCGGCGAAAAGCGGCGGCGAAAAGCAGCTCCGGCAAAACGCAGCTTGGTGAGAAAAGCGGCTCATTGAGTCTACGCAGAAGCCTCCATTTAATCTCGAAAAGTCCTGAAGTCTCGGAGGGCTTCTGGATGTCTCGAAGGGTGCTGATGCTCAAGAAAGCATGGTGTTATTGCAGTCGGCCTCAAAAACCAAAAACCAAAAACCAAAAGCCAAAACTCGCATCCATACGCAGCAGGATTTTCCAGGATGGAGGACGAGAGAAAAATCGTATGGTGAGTGGAGTGTATGGGTGAGTGGAGTGTATGGGTGAGTGGAGTGTATGGGTGAGTGAAGGTAGATAATAAAAGTGAACAGTAATTGTGAATAATGAAAGAGTAAAGGTGTCATTACAGGTAGCAGTGAAGGTGGGGAGCTTTTGGAAATCGTGGAATCGAATAATAGAGGTGAACAACACTGTTAATAGTATATGCGAATAGTAAAAAGAAGAGCAAAAAGAAGAGTGGGTGGGTGATAGAGGTAAAGAGCCGAGGCACATAGCAGAGCTGAATAGTAAAGGTGAAGCGTAAAGGCGAAACGAAAATTTTGAAGGAGAATTTTGAGGAGGAGAATAAAGGTGAAAAGTATAGGTGAACAAGGTGAGCAAGGTGAACAGTATAGGTGAACAGTATAGGTGAACAGTACAGGTGAACAGTATAGGTGAACAGTATAGGTGAACAATATAGGTGACAAAAGTAAAAGAAGGTGTCGGTATAGGTGAGCGAGAAAGATCAAGAGTCAAGCTGGAAAGCAAGGGCCAATTAAAAAAAAAAAACTCAATTCCAAACATCAATATCAAGAATATGGATTCCAATGAGGTGAGACGCTCCACGGCATCGGCCCGCGCATCGCGCAGCCGAGCACAAGTGCCATTATTCGACTTCGTTTCAGCTCTTCCAACCGCCAGTCCACCATTGCCCTTCCGTCTGCCCCCACTTCGAACCCCACGCCACAATGTCTCAAAGCTACGTGGCCCCGTTCCAAAAATCGTCCACCATCTACAGCGGCCCGTTCAGCGACGTGTACAAGGCCACGGATGCGGCAGGCGCGGTCTGTGCGCTCAAAGTGGTTGATCATGATTTCCTCAAGAAGCCCCACGATTTCCGACGGGAGGCACGGCTTCTCCGTGAGCTAAGGCACAACGCCATTGCCGAGTTTGTGGATTACTATGCCCAGGGCGACGACCACGTGCTCGTGATGGCCTACTACGACTCTGATCTCTCGCGAGCACTAAAGACCCACATCAAAAAGCGCACGCGCTTCAATATGGAAGACCCCGGGCAAAACCGCGTGATTGCGAAGAACGAGTTCCCAGTAGCCGCCGCCCGCCTGGTTGTGTGGCGGCTCGTGGACGCAGTCAAGTTCATCCACGCACAAGGCGTCATCCATCGCGACATCAAACCCAGCAACGTCTTTTTCAAGCACGGCTTGGAGCACGCGGTGTTGGGCGACTTTGGGATTTCATACGACACATGCTCGCCGCCGGCGGACGAGCCGCCGTTGCTGAAGTTCACCGATGTCAGCACGGGCTATTACAAAGCGCCCGAGCTCTGTTTCGGCGTGTGCGATTACGGCGCCGAAATCGATCTTTGGTCGCTAGGAATCGTCATTTCAACAATGTATTCGGCCGCGGGTGAGCCGGCAAACTTTGTGGAGACTTCCGGCAACGACAGAGACCCGGAGCTCAATGACTTTGTGCTCATCCAGGGCACGTTTGCTGCGTTTGGCACGCCGACCACCAGCGACGCTGCTAGCGAGCTCTACTGGCCGCGGCTAGCAGCGGGCGACTCGCATTTTGGTCGGTTTTCGTTTCGGGCCAACCAGCGCCAGCCAAAAGAGGCGTTGCTTCCTAGATGCGACGATGCGTCCGTGGCCGAGTTGTTTGCATCGTTGACGAGGTACGCCGGGCGCAGCTGGGGCGGTGAGGCAGCGGAGAAAGAAAAAGAGAGAGAGAAAAGAGAGAGAGAAAAGAGAGAGAGAAAAAAGAGAGATAGAGGTGGAGAAAGAGAATGAGTTAAAATGAGTGAAAAAGAGTGAAAAAGAGAAGAGAAAGTGACAGAGAAAGTGACAGAGAAAGTGACATAGAAAGCGACAGAGAAAATGACGGAGGAAAGAACAAGTCAGCAGAGGCAAAGTGATCGCCGCTCTGCTCTTTTATGCTCCATCTTTGTCTTCCTTGTGTCAAATCCTCTCTTGATTGCATACTTCATCTTCATCTTCATCTTGTCGTTCAACTCATCAGCCTTCCCTCCACCACATTTTCCCCGCCCACTGTCCTTGCTTGCGCGGCTTTGCCCTTTCTCTTCCATGTTCCTACATTCGCCGTGCTCCCATCAGCAAAATCTAACAGCCTGTCGCCTCCACAACAAAATCCTCCGCAGATCTACCTCCGCAACTTAGCTCTTCGCTGACCACACCAGGGCTCCTTTGCTTGTTCTCGCGACTGTGGCCACATAACCATGCTCTTCAGTTGCGAGCATCGCTTCCCCGCTTGCTTCGGCACCCGCAAGAAGCCAGGAGAATATTTTGACCGGGCCGAGCACAACAGCCAGCAGGCGGGCAGCATTGGCCAGCCACAGAGATCCAAATGCTTACGGCGCCACTTTCTTGCCCGGCCTCTTTTTTCTTTTTCAGCGGCTAGCCTGTGATGAGCGCTGCTTACCCCACTGAAAGATGTCTGACAGCGGCCGCCATGCATGATCGGCGCCTACATGCACTATCAGCTTCGATCACCTCCAACAGGAAGGGACGGACGACTGGCCATTTCCGCCCCTCCGAACCATTCCAAAGCCGTCACTCGTTCATTCTGCATCCAACTGGGCGTGCCCTTTGACGTCTTATTTGTCGTCTCATCACGTTCCTCATTTGCGTCTCATTACGTTCCTCATTTGCGTCTCATGACGCTCCTCATTTGACGTTTCATCTATCATCTACCCTTTCCCTCCATCCATGAGCACACTTCTCAAAGGCTTGAATAAGCTACCAGGAGCGCTCCAGCCCAAGGCTCACACCGACGAGCCAACGGACGAGAGTTTCATCCGAGCGTTGGACTACGAAGAGCTTGAGCGCAAGTTCGAAATTCACAAGTATGTGCCCAACTATACCCACAACAACGACTGCTCCACGCCGCAGATCAAGGCCATGATCGAGGACAAGCCCATCTACGCGGCCGCCAACAAACCGGGCCGGGCGCCCGCCAGCAAGCCCGGAAAGACCTTTACGCTGTTCGATGCGGTCACGGGCGAGATGGTGGGCAACGGCTCCCAAAAACACACAGAGAGAAGCGACAAGCACACAGAGAGGAGCGCCAAACGCGCTGAAAGAAACGAAAGACGCACGGAAAGACACGAAAGGCTCGTCGAGCGGAAGGAGCAGCGGGCCGCCCGCCACGAAGAGCGTCGGGAGCACGGCCGTGAGCGTCGCCAGCAGCACGCTGACGCCCGCCAGCTGCGCCGGGACGCCCGCCACGCTGACAAGCAGCACGCCTGCGATCTTGTGCACGAGTACCGCAACAGAAGGAGGTTTCTTGATGGTGTTTCGCGTTTCCCCGAAGCCACAAAGCCCGTCGAATCTCGGGCACCGCCGCCTGCCTACAGCGTGGACACGCCGGCGGGCAGCCGGTTTCCTTTCAAGAACCCGTTTGACCTGGGCGTGGCCACGCTTGTGTCCACTCACCCAGTGGTGTCCAACGACGGAAAGGCCGCGGCTGGCGACGGCAACACCAAGCGCAAAACGTCGCTTTCCATGAAACTCAAAGACATGATGCTAAACAAGCGCCACGCCGACAAGAAGTCGGACCAGCTTGAGCGACGCTCGTCTTTCGACCAGACGAAGTCGACAATGACGGCCCGGCGCGGACAGAGAAACAAGTCCCATATGTTATCGGAGGAGTCCGGGAGAAGAGTGAGTGAAACAATTGGTAAGTAAATTTTTTTTTTTTCAAATGGCCTGTGGAGAAACAGCCAACCTGACGGCAGAGAAGGAAGACAACAGCTGAGAGAACGAAGCAGTTGAGAAATGGGGAGGGAAGAGTTGATAACAGGAGGGGAAGAGCTGAGCGACTTGAGGGATAGGAATGGAAGAGTTGAGAGAGAGTTGAAAGACAGTTCAAAGAAATATGGAAGAGAATATTTGAGGAGATTTTTTGAAGAAATCATTCGAAAATACAATTCAAAGAGATCATTCAAAGAGATCATTCAAAAAGATCATTTAAAGAGAATATTCAAAGAGATTTAAGAGATTGCGAGGACCGCGTCTGCCTTGCCCCAGCAATGCCTCCAGCAAACAAATCACCACGATGTTTTGAGAAGCTCAAGCCGCTGCGGGGTGTGGGGTGCGCAGAAGATCGAGACTTCGACGCACGATGATGCGCCGTGCGGGCGTGCATCCAGCGCCGGTTTTCCAGCAACACCAAAAGTTCCATTGCCCAATGTTGATTTCGTTGTGGAAAGGCGGAGCGTTGCGACTCATGGCGCCGTAATTTGGTGGGGTCAATGGGACAGGAAAAGCATGGCTGCGGCCCCGCCCGCCGCACAGTACCCACGGCCGCCCCACCGAGGCCCGGTTCCTGGACGTCGCCGTGTTGTGAGGTCCGCGCAGTCGTGCGGAGCACGGGTTGTTCTGCGTGACCTGCTGAATTCTGTCAGACCGCTCCGTCCCCACATTTATTGGCTCTTTCTCTTCCATTGTCGCCCCGTGACAGATTTTCAACTCGGTTCCAGTCGGCGTCTCTAATCCCCGTGCTGTGCCTTCTTCTCCTCACCGGAGCTACCTCGTCGTTTCGTTTGATTTTCTAGCTTCCCAGCTAAGAACCGTCAAGCCCGGACTGCTTTCTTGCGAGATCAACACTCATTACACCCGCCCGCACTCAAGCAACAGCCATCACGCCACATCCCGCTGCACTCCGCCGCCTAAAGATTCGTTTTGATTCGCCGTCTCACGCTGTCCATTTCCTAGCATATTTCGTCTACTAACATGTCCCAAATAGAAGTGATAACAGAGTCGGTCAATAATGGTCACACCGGTCAGCCCGAGTCCATCCAGTACACCCAGTCACAAATGGTGGGCCACGGCTCGTTCGGTGTTGTGTTCCAAACACAATTGTTGCCCAGCAACGAAATCGCTGCCATAAAGAGAGTGCTCCAGGACAAGCGCTTCAAAAATAGAGAGCTTCAAATCATGAAGTTGGTGCACCACCGCAACATCGTGGACTTGAGGTACTATTTTTACACAAACAACGACAAGAACGAGCTCTACCTCAATTTGATCTTGGAGTTCGTTCCCGAAACGTTGTACAAGGCGTCGCACTACTACGTCTCCAAAAGATTGTCCATGCCTGCTTTGGAGGTGAAATTGTACACATACCAGATGTTTAGAGCTCTCAACTACATCCACTCGCAGGGAATTTGCCACAGAGACATAAAACCGCAAAACTTGTTGATAGATGCCGAGTCCGGCGTGTTGAAGTTGTGTGACTTTGGATCGGCCAAGATCTTGAACCCCTCCGAGCCGAATGTCTCCTACATTTGTTCGAGATACTACCGTGCTCCGGAATTAATTTTCGGAGCCACTAATTACACAACAAAGATCGATGTGTGGTCGGCTGCATGCGTCATGGCAGAATTGATTGTGGGTCAACCGTTGTTTCCAGGTGAATCTGGTGTTGACCAGTTGGTGGAAATCATCAAGATACTTGGTACGCCAACTAGAGACCAAATCAAGCACATGAACCCCAACTACACCGAGTATAAGTTTCCCCAGATCAAGCCCATCCCGTTGTCCAAGATCTTCAAGAAGATGTCTGGCGACTGTATAAGCTTTTTCTCAAAGATCTTGGAGTACTCGCCAGATGACAGAATCTCTTGCATCGAAGCTTTGGCAGACCCTTACTTTGACGAGTTGAGGCATGAGGGCACGAAGCTTCCAAACTACAGGAAGTTGTTCAGCCAGCAGTTCTACAGCAACTCCTCGCACTACCCACATCAAAGCAATGCCAGTTACCAGTTGTACTCGAATCAGCCCAATTCGCGCGACTTGCCGGAGCTCTTTGACTTTGACGACCGGGAGTTGTCGATGATGACATCATGTTTCGATGTGATGGTGCCCAACTTTGCTATGGACAAGTTGCGAATTACCCGAGGCACATCGTTGGAAGACTTTGTTCCGCTCTCGAGCGAGGAGCTCAAGGTCACATTAGAGTGATGGCATACAGACAAAATGAGCAGCACATATGGTTACGGCTTTCGATGCATGTAATAACAAATTGCAATATATGTAGACTTCAATGGGTGTGTGAAACACCGAGGAGTGTCTGACAAATCAAATCAATTTGGTGACAGTTTTCAATGAGTGTGTGATCACAAATTTCGTGACAGGCACTTCAATGTCGGCTATGGTCATTTCAATACAAGCGGCAAACAAATGGAGTGTTTCCAGATGGACGGTAGACGTCTTCAAGAATCTAAGTGACGATCTATCACAGTTATTGAGTGCTATCAAAGACTTCTATTCAGTGTCTTGACGCTTTGGATTACAGCTTCTCAAGAGCCTGCTGCCTACAAACGCGGCGCCTTGGGATCGCCTGGGGCGTGACGCTTGATGCTGTTCTCCGTCGTGGCCAATGGATCAGGCTTTGTGGCTTGCGCTGGCAGCTTATTCAGAAACATTTTCGTGAAAGGCAACACAAACCAGCGGGCAAACCACGGCATGCCAAGCAAAGACACGGCCAAACGGAAAGGAAACATGGCCTTCACAATAACGTATGCGTAGGCGCCCTCACGGATGAATTGCACCTTGTCGTTCAATGAGTGGTTGGACAAGTCCCATTCCAGAATGGCCTTGTCGATTATTTTAGTGCCCTTTTCGAGCGCCCAGGCCGGCAAGTCGAGCGTGGAAACCATCAAAACATCGTGGTACTGATGAAGTACGTACCAAACGGCCACTAATGGCACGATTGCGGTGATTTCGTGGAGCACGACGAAGGCAGTGACGTGTGACACGGGAGCAGTGATGAACTGCGTGGTATAGGGCCGGAGAAAGCGGGGCACGCGCTTGAGAATCGGGTGCTTGTCGTACTTTTGGTCGTTTTGGTTCGGCACGCTTTGGGGCGCCGATTTGGGCGAGCCGAAGAGGCGGCAGGCGGCAGAGGAGCTCAAGGGCCGCAGCAGCCACAGCAGCAATAGCAGCGGCAGCATGCGGGCAGGCTGCGTGCGGAGCGGGCGAAGCCCGAGAGCAGCAAGGGAGGACATGGCAGTATAGGAGAAATGTAGCAGAGGCTCGGACAGGGGACTGCAAAAGAAGCGACGGGGACAGAAGCGGCGACAAAAGCGGCGGCGGACGGAAGCGGCGACAAACGCGGCGGGAAAAGAAGCAGTGGAGGACGGGAGCGGCGGAGGCACAGAAGCAGCGACGGCGTTTGGCGGAGCCGGTTCTGGTGGAGGTGAGCAGGCAAGCGGAGATGGAGTAGGCGCACATGCAGTGTCGCGGCGGCGAGCACGCCCGCGGCAGCCAAGCGGCGCCAGCGCCACGGCAGCGCCCCGCCAGAAGCTGCGTCAGGTACGCCGGCGGCATGCAGCAGCAGAAACAGCAGCCAAAAGCGCGAACGGCGCAGCGGCAGCGACGGGAAAGCAAAAAATATCCGCACGAGCAGCAGCGGGAACACGGATCCTCTTATAGTGCAGCCTTGGCCCAGGCCTCGGTCTGCCCAACACGCGCGGTCGTTTGTCGCGGGCGCGGCTCGTATAGGCGATGCGTATATATAGAGGCTCGCTCCACCAGCAGCCACACGCTTTTAAAAACCACCCGTTTTCTGCTTCCGCACGTCTGCCAACTCATCCCCTAGAATGCTGTCAGTCTACATTGTTTCTGCCGCCAGAACGCCCATTGGCGCGTTCCAAGGCGGCCTTTCGTCGCTCACCTACAGCGATCTTGGCGCCCACGCCGTCAAGGCTGCGTTGGAAAAGGTTCCTGAGCTCAAGCCTGAGATGGTGGACGAAATCATCTTCGGCGGCGTTTTGCAGGCCAACGTTGGCCAGGCGCCCGCCAGACAGGTGGGTCTCAAGGCCGGCCTCCCGGAATCGTGTGTGGCCTCCACCATCAACAAGGTTTGTGCCTCGGGCACCAAGGCCATCATTTTCGGAGCGCAGGCCATTCTCACCGGCACGGCCGACGTTGTTGTGGCCGGCGGTGCTGAGTCCATGTCCAACGTGCCCTACTACCTCCCCAGCGCCCGTTCTGGAGCCAGATTCGGTGACGCCACCATGGTGGACGGTGTGCAAAAAGACGGTTTGTTGGACGTTTACGACCAGGTGTTGATGGGTGTCGCTGCCGAGAAGTGCGCCAAGGAGCAAGGCTTCTCTAGAGACGACCAGGACGAGTTTGCCAAGAACTCGTACCTCAAGGCGCAGAGTGCGCAGACCGGTGGCAAGTTCGGTTCCGAGATCGCTGCCGTCACCATCAAGGGCACGCGTGGCAAGCCCGACACCGTGATTGCCGACGACGAGGAGCCCAAGAACTTCAACGAGGGCCGCATGAAGTCTGCCAGAACCGTGTTCCAGAAGGAGAATGGTACCGTGACCGCGCCCAACGCCTCCAAGTTGAATGACGGTGGTGCCGCCGTCATCTTGGTTTCGGAGGCCAAGCTCAAGGAGCTCGGCTTGCACCCGGTTGCCCGCATTGCCGGCTGGGGTGAGGCCGAGAGAGCGCCTATTGATTTCACCATTGCGCCTTCTATGGCCGTTCCAAAGGCCTTGAAGCACGCCAAGCTCTCGTACGACGACGTCGACTTTTACGAGTTCAACGAGGCCTTCTCTGTCGTTGGCTTGGCCAACACCAAGCTTTGTGGCTTGCCTTTGGACAAGGTGAACGTGTACGGTGGTGCCGTTGCTTTGGGCCACCCATTGGGCTGCTCGGGCGCCAGAATCGTGGTCACGTTGCTCTCTGTGCTTGCCCAAGAGGGAGGTAAGGTAGGTGTTGCCGGTATCTGTAACGGTGGTGGCGGTGCCTCTGCGCTTGTCATTGAGAGGGTGGACAAGGAGTCTAGATTGTAAGAAATTGCTTATGCTTAATACAAAAATTGCTGTGTGAGGTGAAGGTGATGAAGATGGTGTAGAGGGCACTGAGATGAAGATGATAAAGAAGGTGAACTGCTTTTAGATGCTTATAAATGCCTATGGATGCTTATAGATACTGATGCCAGATGCCAGATGCACGGCCCTGATGCCTGATTGCTCGATGCCTGATGTCTAAAAATGACTAATGCCTGATGAGATGCCAAAAAAGGCATCAACTACCGATGCCTGGCCGTGCGCTCGGCGAGCGGAATGTTGCGCTTCTCCAACTCTCGAACAGTCCACATCCAAGACTGTGCGGCGTAGTCCATACTGGCGGCGACACGCGCGGGAGTGGCCTGCTTTGTCAAGTTGTATAAGACGCTGTTGTTGCTTGGCTGGACCGCGGAGGGCTCGAGACATAGCTTGACGGTCGCGTCTGCGGCCGTTGTCTCCGCCACGCCAAAAACAAACGCCACAATGTGAAACAAGCACCAGAACAAGCTGCCAAAGAGGGGAAGCCGCGTCCAGTAGGCAAAGTGATTGGGGTTCATGACGATTCCCGGCTGGAAGGCGGCGCAGAAGAGCTGCGGGTGCTTGAGCGCCAAGATCAGCACGCAGTGCATGGCGGCGGTTTTGGCGACGCCGTAGCGGAGCCACGTGAACACAAAGTTGGGCCTGAGGTGGAACAGCGTGTCCAAGCGGGGGTACCAGAGCACGAGGCGGTGGGCCACGGACGTGAGAAACACCACACGCGGCGGGTCCAGCACAGGCATGCGGGCGGCGGTCTGCTCCATGTAGGGCGCCAAGTGGGTGGTCAAGAGAAACGGCGCCACGTAGTTTGTTTGGAGCTGGAGCTCGAAGCCGTCCTGCGTCACGCTATACGGCAGCACCGACACGCCGGCGTTGTTGATGAGGAGGTGGAGCGACTTTTCGACGCTCTTGAAGTGGGCCACGGCGGCCATCACCGACAGTAGCGACGCGAGGTCCATCTCGAGGTAGTGGAGCTCGCCCAACGGTCGGGTGGCGCGCTTGGCCTCCAGGTACTGCGAGGCCACGGCACGGGCCTCTTTGGACCAGGCGTCGATGGACGCGAGGCAGCGCGTCTTGGATCGGCCGGCGATGTAAACGACGTGCCCGTGGAGGTAGAGCAGAAGCACAGTGTGCCAGCCAAGGCCCGAGTTGCCGGCGGTGATGAGCGCCACTCTGCGGCTCGTCCGCGGGTTGTAGTAGGAAAGCGATGGGTTCATTTTGGCGGCCGAGCGGATCAAGCAGGGCAATCGGAGCTAATCAAGCAGGGCAATCGGAGCAGATCAAGCAGACCAAGCAAGGCAAGCGGGGCAAGCGGATCGACCAAACAGAGGATGGCGGTGGGTGGAGCTCCAGCGGTGTCAGAAGGCCCGGAGAGCAAGCGGTTTTCTTGGGTGAGGCAGGCCCGGCCGCGCAGCGGCGGGCCGCACCACGCGGCCGCCCGCACCCCGCGTTTGGCCGGCGCTATGGCCTGCAAGGCGATGGCTGCTGTCTATTTGTTTTAGAAGGAGGCGCTGCCAAAAGCGGACGCTGCTAGAAAAACGGATGCACGGCCAAAAAGCGGATGCACCGGGCTTTATATACAACAGGGCCCCGGGCCGGGCGGGTGGCGCTTGACGCATGATGGCGCCGGCGGCGCCTAGCACTTGATGTTCTGCAAAATCATCGTCACCAACGCATCGGGCGCCACATCGCCGTTGTCCACCACATAGGCGTTGCCGCCGTTTTCAATCAACTCGTCTGCACACGGCACCTCCATGATGTCATACTGCGACTTGACCATGTCCAGCTTCATGAAGTGGTTTTTGCGGGCCGCCACGCGCTTCATCAACTGCTCGTACGTGGTGTGGAGAAACACGAAGCGGAAATCGCAGCCGGCGCCGTGCTGGACAATGTGGTCGCGGTACGCCTTTTTGAGGATCGAGCACGACGCCACACAGACGCCGCTGGCGTTGTCGGCGCTGCCTGCCGTGGAGGCTGCTTTTTTGCTGAGCGTTTCAAGCCAGCCCCAGCGGTCTTCGTCGGTTAAGGGCTCGCCGCGGGCCATTTTGTCGATGTTGGCTTGCGGGTGCAAATGGTCGCCCTCGACAAACGGGCACTGGAAGTGGGCGGCAATGAGCTCGGCCGTGGTGGTTTTGCCCGTTCCGGCGGGACCGCCGATGATAATGACGGTGGGGCTCTTCATGGAGGTGGAAAATAAGATTGGGCTGGAGAGATTGGGCTGGAGAGGATGGAGAGGATGGAGAGGATGGAGATGATGGAGAGGATGGGGATGGCTGGCGGTGGCTGGCAATGGCTGAATAGTTTTGGGGGGATGGGCGTGGCCAGCGTGGTGCGGAGAGAGTGTGAAGGGGGGAAAGTTGATGGGGCGAATGTTCGCCGGCGCCGGTGAGCTTTATCAACAAAAGTGCGCACCGCCTCGTATGCACGCACGTGGGGGAGATGTGGAGGGCGGCGCGCGGGGCGCTGCCCCACCTGCGAAGGCCGCTGCCCCGCTTGGCCCAACAGATGCGCCAGGTAAAGCAAGCTAGGTAGGGGAAGCAAGGAAAACCGCTGAGAAGAACAAAGCAGAGCCCGTTGAAAGAAGCAGAAAGCGATGGAAGCGATGCTCATTGAAAGCAGAAGGCAGAGCTCATTGAAAGCGGAAAGCTATGGTTTTTCAAAAAGCAGCTCATCCAAAAAGCAGAAAGCAGAGTCCAGCGAATGCCATTCGAAAGCCAGCTCGAGCTCTACCCAAGCCAGCTAAGCGCTATGTCTCCGCCTGGCCTGGCCTGGCCTGCTGCCTCGCAAATCCATGCGGTCCCTCTTGGCCGCCCGTCTCAAACAGTCCAACTCCTCGCTGATGCGCTTCTCAATAAGCGTCTTGACCTCAAACGCACTCTCTTTGTCGATGAAGATCGTGGGCCAGCGCTGTGCGAGCCACATGAACACCAACACCAACTTGTGGCTTTTCTCGAGCTCGGAAAGAAGATCGAGAATCCGTGCGGCCTGCCGCTTCGGTGAAGCGGGCTGCGCCAAGAGCGATTCGTCGAGAAACCCAAGATCAAACACCGTCGTGGACTTGGTCTCGGCAATGCACCCGACAAGCCGCACGGTGTGGTCCACCAAGGCCGGGTCGGCCGTCTCGATGTTGACCGGCACCTGCGCCAAGCGGAGCTGGTCCTCGATCGTGAGTTTTTCGTGGAGCCCGCTGCGCTGGAGCAAGTTGATGATCTGGGTCTGGTGGCCAAAGTCCGAGAGCAAAAACGCTTTGAGCTCGGTGTTCTCAAGCTGCTCGTAGAGCTGCGTGACACGGTCCGCGAGGCTCTTCAGGTCCCGGAAGCTGGTCATGTATTGCATCCAGAATTCGTTGGGCGGCCAGAAACACGCCTTCTGGAGATCGCTGTTGGGCCTGCCGATGTGCGTTTGGACAAACTTGAGGTCTCGTTTGTAGAACGTGGTCACAAAGCCCTCCAGCTCTCCATCCTGGGCCGAAAAGCGCCCGGCCCGTCCGGAGATCTGCTTCACCGCAGACGTGTGGAGGTGCACCATCAGCGTGCCGTCAAACTTCTTCGTGGTGTAGAGCACAATGCGCTTGATTTTGAGGTTGAGGCCCATGCCGATGGCGTCGGAGGCCACCAACACGTCGTACTCGCCGCTGTTGAACTTGGCCGATTCCTTCGAGCGGATCTCCGGCGGAAGCGCGCCGTAGATGACGCCCACCTTGAGCTTCGTGGTGTTTTCGATTTTGCACTTCAACTCGAGAATCATGCGTTTGGAAAACGCCACGAGACAGTCGCCTTTCTGAAGTTTCAGGAGATTCTCCACCAGCCGCTTCAGCACCGTCAAGTCTCCCTTGCGCCGGTACTGCTTGACCTCAATCTCATCACCGGTGTCCTTAAGAAGCGTTTTGACGAGCTCCACGGCGCTCTCCTCGCCACACAAATGCACCTCCTTGGCCTGGGCGCCCAAGAGCGCGTTGGTCCACGCGGAGCCGCGTTTGGAGTCGGCGATCATCTGGATCTCGTCGATGATGCAGATGTCCATTTTCTTGTGCAACGGAATCATTTCGATCGTCCCCGACGACAACCCCGACACGTTGCCGAACGCGTCCACGGACGGCACGACCTCCTCTCCCGTGATGAGGTTGCAGCCGATGCCTTGGGCCTGGAAGCGCTCGTAGATCTCACGGGCCAAAAGCCGCAACGGGCCCGCGTAGTAGCCGGTGCTGGCCCGGGCAAAAGCCTGGAGCGACGCGTGGGTCTTGCCGCTGTTGGTCGGGCCGACGTGCATGATAATTTTGCGCTTCATTCTCCGGGCCTCGGGAAACCAATCTGCGGGTTTGAGGAGATTCCAGTTTGTCTTGGACACATTGGCGTCGTCAGCGCTGACTACGAGGTGGCGCAAGGCACAGTCGTGCAAGAGCCGCGTCAACGTTTCTGTGAGTGCCTCTTTTTCATCTGTGAACCGCCGGGCTCGAAGAAGCGGCGCTGGGTACTGGCCGTTGATAAGAGCGGCGGTGAGTGCTGAGAGGCCACTGAGAGTGGGCTTCAAGAGGGCTGTGGCCGAGACGGCGGGCGGCAGCGGCGCCCTTTTGGGCGAGGATGCAAGTTGGTACGCCTTGCGGACGTCGGCGGCAAACGCCGTCCATAGTGCCTCGCTTTGCTTGCGGGAAAGCGTGTTGAGGTGCTGGAATGGAGCAGAGAACGCGGCTGTTTCGAGCGAGCGGCGCACGGCGGCCATGGGCGGGTCGGCGAATGCGAGAAGCGCATCTGTGGATGGCTGCGGTTTAGCCCCTGGAGCAGCAGGCGCCAGCAGGGCGTGTGTGGCGCTTTGTTGTTGCTGGCTATGCTTGCTTTGGTGATGGAGTAGGCGGAGGCGCAGGATCGGCCGGGCCGGCGGCAGCGGCCTTGAGGCTCGGCGGAGCCAGTGATGAAAATGCATTTTGTGTATTTTGGCGGAGGCTTGGGGAAGCGGCCGGGCGGAGGCTTGCCGGATCCATAAGCTAGTCATGATGCCAGATGAGTGTGGAGGCGATGAGCGCGGAAGAAAAGAGAAGGTACGGGAAAATAAAAAGGGACAAGGAAAGGACGGAAGGGAAAGAAAAAAGGAAAAGGATGAAGGAAGAAGGAAGAAAATTTTTATGATGTGTGGGGGCAGATCAACAAAAATTGAGAGGAAACGCAACCTGCTCAATTATAAAGTGAATCTTGGCCGGTGCCTTCCACACCGCTGGGGCCACGCCGCGCCGCAGCCGCTGGACCAGCCACTCATATAGTGAAGTAATGGGCACCTTTTTTTTCACTTTTTTCATTAATCCCAAAATTCTCCCCACGTACCTCTTCTTCCCATTCCACCAATATCTCCGTCCACCGATTTCTCCATCCATTTCTTCACCCATTCCCCATCTGTTTCCCCTGTTCTTCTCCACCTCCCACACCCGCATCGCTCGCTACACCTGAGCTGCAGGCGTGGTCCAAACACCGTCACCTCACCCATTTTCCCACCCACTTTCCCCCGCCAGCGCCGCCCCGCCCATGTCTACTGCGGCGTCCAAATTGCAGGAGCAAAAAGACATTGCCCAGCTAGCGGCGCACTTCAACGAGTTCTATCTCGACATCACGTCGCCAGAACCGTCGCAGGTGGGCAGCTACACCATTATCGATGAAATCGGCGAGGGCGCCTTTGGCAAGGTGTATCTCGCCCGGCACGTTCTCTTGGGCACGCCGGTGGTGCTCAAGTGCGGCAAGCTCGAGGACCCCAACATTGTCCGGGAAATCTACTACCACAAGCAGCTCCGGCACCGCCATGTGGTGAAGCTCTACGAGGTGATCAAAACGGAGACCCACCTCTGGATCGCCATGGAGTACTGCGAGGGCAGCGAGCTTTTCTACTACATCTACGAGAAGCGCCGCCTCGACGTGCCCACGTGCACGGCGTTGTTCTACCAGATTGTTGATGCCATCCGCTACGTCCACTCGCTCAACTTGGCCCACCGCGACTTGAAGCTCGAAAACATCTTGTTGGCCGACACTAAGCGCTCCGTCATCAAGTTGACCGACTTTGGCTTTGTGCGCGAGTACAACCCCTACCGCCGCTCGCTCTTGTCCACCGTGTGTGGCACGCCATCGTATATGGCGCCAGAAGTGCTCAAAAACGAAAAGTACCTGGGTTTTGCCGTGGACATTTGGTCCATGGGCGTCATCTTGTACGCCATGCTCTACGGCGAGCTCCCGTTCGAGGAGGACGACGACCTCGAGACGAAAAACAAGATCTTGGCCCTGGAGCCCCGCTACCTGGCCGCGGTGCCCGACTCGGCCAATTCCTTGATACGGAGCATGCTTTCCAAGGACCCCGGCCGCCGGCCCAGCATCAACGAGATCCTCAACTCCGCATTTCTCATCGACGAGACCACCTCGAAAAGCTACCGCCGCAGCGCGTCCCAGGACCTCTCGGGCTCCTTCGTGTCGTTGAACCAGTACTACAAAACCTACAACGTGCCGTTCCAGTCGAAGCTAGAACGCAACCTCATGAAGAAACTCGAGAAGGTCAACATCGACATCTTGGAGTTGGAGGAGGCCAAGCTGGCGGGCCGAATCAACTCGGCCACGGCGTTCTACGACCTCGCCGTCGCGTCCGAGTTCAGCCGAAAACGCAAAAACTACTACAAGCGCAAACACTACAAGGAGGCCAAGCGGCAGCTCCGCAAGTCAAAGCTCCGCGTAAAAAGCGCGCTCTCGTTGACCGACCAAGGCTCCACGCAGCCGTTGGAGCGCATTCTCACGTCGCTAAGCATCGGCTCCAACAAACAGGACCACTCGCCGTCCATCTCCCGCAAGTCAACGGACTTGGGCAAGAAGCGGCTTCTGTTGCTCGGCCCCATGCCCAAACCCGCGCACCCGGTTCCCGTCGACAACCTGATGCTAGCCGACCAGTCCACGCTAGCGCTGGTCACGCTGGCCCGAAGAGTGTCGTTCCACCCAGAGGGCGGCGGGCGCCAGCGCACAAACACGGCCGAGCCCGAGCCGAAGCCAAAGGGCAAGCAGATCCTCGGCAAGCTTCGTTTCTGGAAACGAAAGAACCGCGACGGCGAGCCCAACGAAAGCGGCTCGCAACTCTCCCACAGCTCGTCACACGTGTCGTCGCAAGCCACGGAGAGCGGTGTGCTCGAGATCAACGTCAAGAAAAGCGGCGTGTCGCCCGAAATGAGCGCAAGCGAAGCGCCAGACACGAGGCCGGCGTCAGAGTATACTCAGCCAGCGTCGGAGTACACGCAGCCAGCGTCGGAGTACACGCAGCCAGCGTCGGAGTACACGCAGCCAGCGTCGGAGTACATCCACACCAACGGCAGCGTCAAGGCCACGGAGGAGGAGGCCACGCAGCCCGCCGTGGATGGCGAGCGGGAGTCGCCGTACTTCCTGATTCCCATGACCCATGACGGCTCCGACAGCTTCCAGCGGCGAACAAGACCAGACTCGGTGATCTCGCAAATGAGCCAATATTCTCAGGCCAGCCAGGTGTACACGATGTCGGAATCCGAGCTTGACATGATGGACGGCACGGACTTGGATGACGAGTACTACGACGAGGATGGCATCTACGAGTCGTCCATCAACGTGTCGCATCATGAGCTCCACCACCGCACCAGCTCGCTTTCCTCCGCGTCCAAAAAGCGCAAGCGCCCTGCCAACTTCCGCCTTCCGTCCGACACGCTGATCATCTCCTCGAGCACGTCCGCCACACGCAAACGCACCAACTTGTCGCAGGTGTCGTCCAACTCTTCCGACGACAGCAGCTCGCTTTCACGCATCACCGACCGTGTGGACGACGCCTCTCACGACGGCACGTACGTTCCACGCGCCGGCTCACCGGCGTCGGTGCTCGGCAAACGCAGTCATGCCAAGTTCCGCCCGTCGAGGTCTGTTTCGTTCACGAAAGCGTCGGGAAACAACACTTTGGAATCGCCCACGCCCATGGCGCCGCAGGGCCCCAGCGCAGTAGCGGCGCGGCCACACTCGCCGCCGGTGACACGCAAATTCAGCAAGTTGACGCCGAACGGATTCATGAATCCGCTCAACGTTCTTCCCACAAAAAAAGACGGCGGCCAGAAGCTCGCGGCCACCGCCAACCGCAGCTTCATCAAGCTGCCCGAGCACGACGGCGCGCGGTCCGGCACCATGTTCGGCATCAAATCCATCATCGACGAGGAGGAGGAGGACGAGCCGGAGCGGGAGAACCGGGGCAGCCAGATCCGGCCATAGAAAAGTTTTTCGGCAGCCGCTGCTTTTTTTGCTCGCGTTGCTTCTGGTCCGTGTGCTGCCTCTATTCCCTCTGCCTCTACTTCTGCTGCTTTGCACCCACCGGGTCGCAGTGCGTCACGTGACGCCTCTGAAAAGTTTTCTCACCAACGACTGATGAAGACTCGAAAGGGATATCCATACTAGAATAAACATGGCCTCCGTTATTGTCGTGGAGAACGACTTGAAGGACTCCGTCCGGGAGTACGGTCAGATCATCGACGCGGTCCACAAGACCACCGACTTCTCCGACTCCTTGGCTGAGTACATCAAAGATGATGTCACCAACAAACAAGAATTGGCTGCCAAGATCCACGCCGCCTCCACCAAGGACGTGTTGACGTCTTTGTCCAACAAGGAGTTCGAGCCAGCCTTCTACTTGCTCGCATACCTCATTGGCGAGCTCGAGGGCCTCACCATGGACGAGGTGTTGCAGAAGGACTCCAAGATCATCAACCTTTTGAAGGAATGCACCCCAGCAGAGACCCCGTCATTGAGAGACAGAAAGTCGCTCAAACCAACCACCATCTTGTCCACCTTCAACACTTTTTTCAACTTGTTGCCTCCTTCCTCCGCGACCAGAGTGTTCCTTCTCCAGTCCATCTTGAACGTCGTTTCCGACACGCATCTCAGTTTTGCATTGATCCAGTCCGCCATTGGCAACAACTTGGTCAGCTGGTTGAAGGCAGCCAACGCTTCCGAGTCTGAAGTCAAGCTGTTATTTTGGCATTTTATCCAATTGGACGACTCCTTCTCGGAAAAGTCCTTGCAGTTGATCAAAACCTTCACCACCGAATACTCCTTGTCCTTGGAGGAGATCCGCGCCTTGATAAAATTCGCCTTGAGCGCTTCCGTCGTGGACATCTCCTTCTTGGTCAACAACAACGTCGCCGCCTCCTTGCAACAAAACGCCTCCGACAATTTGGTCCAGGTTTTTGTCGCCTACACCCAAGGCTTCTTGATCAGCGCTGTCCCGGCTCCTTTGAGACAAGACGTGATCGAGAAGTCTCGTATCATGGCTTTGGCCAGATTCTTCGTCGACAATGGTGAAACCTACCAAAACACCTTCAAGTACAGCGATGTGCCTAGCGAGTTGGTCTCCTCTTCTGCTGCATTTGAAAAGTTGTTAATTGACTCCATCAAGGCCGGTGTGCTCGAGGGCAAGTTGAACCAGGTGGAGGAGACTTTTTTCTTGGTCAGAGTCAACAGATTTATCTTGGCTGGTGACAACCAAAAGCTCGCCCAAGACTGGAAGACTGTCAAGGAAGCACTTTCCCAATGGAGAGCTTCTTTGGACAACATCAACGAAATTGTGTTGAACGCAAAGGAGAACATTGTTAACAACAACAATGCCAATTAGGAAAACTTAAGTAGATTAATGATTACGCGGTCTAAGCATTGATACAAAAACATTACTCTCTATCGTTCTCCAAAACTGTGAGAAAGCCGCCCACCAAGTGGAGCGAGCCGCACACAAACGTCTCCACCTCTTGCTTGTCGGCTGTCAAGCTCTTGATGAATTTGAGAGACGTCTCGATGTTGGGGAAAATGTGCTTCCTGGCGTGGGATCCAGACGTTTTGTCCATGGCGTCCCAGTGCGTTGCAAACTCCTTTTGTATGGTGAGGTTCTCAACATCATCGTGGCTGACATTCATGGAAACCAAGTCTTTGTTGTAGGTGCCGTCTGCCCAAGTCGTGTTGGTGGTGAAAATGACGTGGTCAAACTTGAGCTCGGGCGTGGCGGTGACGAGCTCGTGAAGCTTGGCCAAAAGCTCCCGGGCGTTTTCCCTGGATTGCTGGTTGAAAAGCAAGATTTTGGGGACCTCTTGCTTTGATTTGCAAACGCTTTGAAACCAGTTGGTAGCAACGGTGATGGACTCGATGGTGTGTGCACCGTCCACATACCAGTTGATGTACTCGTAGTTTTCAGCGTTCTTGATGACTTGGCAACGGCCGTCCCACTTGGCCTTCTCCAAGCCCTTTCTGAACTCCTCGGGTAAATCTTGCAAATCCACGCTGGTCACGCCCAACTTTTCCAAGTGGAGCTTGCAGGCCTCGACGGCCAAAGCCGCGTTTTGCCTCTGGAAATCGCCAGCAAGACCAAGCTTGGTGTCGTGCGGAACAATCTCAGGCGAGACGAGTTCGAACGACGACACGCCTGTCTCGTCAGCAACGTCTTTAAGAACCTGGACGGACTCTGGGTGCTCTGTTTGCTCGCACGAGATGGCGGGGCAGCTCTTCTTGAAGATTCCTGCCTTGTTCCACGCAATGGACTCGATGGTGTTGCCAAGCATGGCCGTGTGGTCAATTCCCAAAGAAGCAACCGCCGCCACGGTGGGGCTCTCGACAATGTTGGTGGAATCGTACTTACCGCCCACACCCACCTCGTAAATGGCGGTGTCCACGCCCTCCGACATGAACACGTGGAAAGACAACACGGTCAAGTATTTGAAGTACATGGGCTTGACAGAGTCACAGGGCTGCAACGTAGGAAACCTCTCTGGGTCGCTGGTGGTGGTCG
Organism: Metschnikowia torresii; assembly: GCA_002893725.1. Classification (NCBI taxonomy): domain Eukaryota; kingdom Fungi; phylum Ascomycota; class Pichiomycetes; order Serinales; family Metschnikowiaceae; genus Metschnikowia; species Metschnikowia torresii. The sequence continues at coordinate 1,336,423 of NXHD01000001.1, read as the reverse complement.
AAAGCTTGTCCCACACCTCGAAAAAGTACTTGGTGAACTTGGACTCGCTGATTGAAGCGCCATTGAGACGGATGCGCTCCTTGACGGACTTCAAATGCGGAGACGTGAACAAGCCGATCTTGTTGATGCGGCCAGATCCCTGATACTGGGATAAAATGGACTCGGTGAACGCACACGTAGAACCCTTGCCCTTGGTACCCGTGACGTGGATTACGTTCAATTTGTTGAACAGGCTGGGCTGGTAGCCCAAGCGACGGATGTATTCCCTGACCTCGTTGATGGACCATTCGCTGCGCTGCTTGGCTGGGATGTTCAGCTTTTTCATGGCCTCAATCGTGGCGAAGTTGGATTGTAGGCCATTGAGCAACGAAATGGCATCTTTGTAGGTTCTTGCGGTACGCATTTGGTCCAGCGTAGGATCCATTAGGCTAGCCGGGGTGGTTGGTGACGCCAAAAGGGGAAAAGATTTAGATGTCGCAGCGGCTAGGGTCAACATACCGAAAAGCGGTGGCATTTGAAGGGCCGACCACAAATGTCGCTACTTTTTGTTTAGACTTAGGCACTCCTGCCAGTTAAGGCCCTTGTGTGGTTATACGACTTTGTTTACTGACAATTTAAATTTTCTATAACATCATTTTTGGTCCTGGCAGATCTTACGCTGCCGGTTATTGATGCGGTGCGGTATTGAAGCACAAAAAGTGTAAATGCCACCATATCCCTGATACAAAATCGCCAAAAAAGAAAACAGAACAAGCGAAACCAATAATTTATTTTCACCGCTCACTACAGCCTTACAAGCGAAAGCAGCTGCCTGTAGCCCACTCCTTTTGCACCCGGCTAAACGTATTTCTTCACCGAATGGGGCAGATGCCTGCACACAATACAGTGTCACGTGGTTTTCTTCAGGGATGATGAGTCAACATGGAGTGCAACATCGGACACGGTAGGTCATCTTCGTTATTTTTCGTCAGCCATCCTCAACAGATCCAGGCTCGATTTTCTCAAGTGATTCCATCCTTTTTCAACAAATCTAAGCAGAACAATAGCCAACATGATTTATTAAATCGCTGGCTTGCCCACCCTTTTTCATTTGTTCGAACAGTGTTAGATTCCCAACTCAACTGCTTTGTTGCCTTTGCCGATCAATTCACAGAACGAATAACGCAAGCAACATCTTTAGACCTGCGCTGCTTTATTCACGAGAGCCGCAAGCGTAACGAAGACCCACGACCAGTCTCTGTCCCATAGAGACTTTTTTCACCGGTTTCAAAGTAACCTAGAATGATGACCGACAACGAGGAGTGCCGCATCGCGGCCATTTCCAGCCATCCAGAACTCAAGAGGCTCGTAGGGGGCCAAAATTACAACTCCTTCACCGCAGCCTTTATGACTGCGCAGCAGGTTCACCAACTACCAACGCCCATGTCTTCCATGACCTCTCAAAGCACCGCCGACTCGCCTACCAACAGTTTGGGAGAGGATAGAGAGGAGATCAAACTCACGGATTTCCTCGACATTCCCTCTCTTGTTTCAGACGACGAGGAAGACGATTCCGAGAGTGAAAGCATGGCTGGAGCCCGGCCCTCAGCTTCGAAGTTTTCTCCGAGCCAGGAGCGCAGCAGAAAGGCTGCACAGGAGGTGAAGAGAGAGATCAAGGAAGAGAAAGTTGCTACGAATGAGGGCAGCAGTGCCATCAGAGCAAAAACACAAGAATCATTTACGAATGCCACGAATCCACCCAACAGAGAGCAGGTCTCGACAAGCGTGGAGTGTGCACTCGAGGAACAGATAGAGGCGCCAAAAGCCTTGGCCAAGACACCCTTGATGGCAGACGAAAAGTTTCGTGGCGAGAGAAGCAAAGTGATGAAGATCATCGTCAAGTACGTGGCGATGAAAATTAAAAACTCATTCCCACCCGAGTCAGCCAGAACGCACAACCCCGACGACATGCCCTTAGACCAGTTTCTCATGATTCTCGTGAGCCGGTTGCAGTTGACGTTGTCCACGTTCATGAAGGGAATGATCTACCTCTTCAGGTACATGGACATCATCTACCTCTTGCGGTACCTCAACCAGTCGAACAACTTTGCCAACTACACGGGCATGGGCTTCGATTTGAAGCGTTTGATCATTGGGTGCTACAGATTGGTGTTGGCCAGAGAGCGCATCACCAAGGACTGGAGCGGGATCACGGGCTTGACCAACGGCGAGATCAACAAGATTGTCAAGACGTTGATCGGGCGGTTGAACGGCAAGCTCACGATCAAGAACATCGAGTTGGTGCGCACACGCAGCGAGATTTCGCGCTTCGTGAGCATGGTGACGGAAACGGTGTGAAATTGGTGTGACTGATTGTAACAGGCGCCGCTTACGCGGCCGCAATTACTCATCGAAGCGTCGGAGTTTTCGCGCGCGGCCGAGCGGAGCCACCGACTGTACAGACGGGAATTGAATTGACCATCAGCAGTAGCAAAAGCCAGTAGCCCACAGCCATAGCGAGAGAAAAGAAAATAATAAAAAATGGAATAAAGACAAACGTGTCATTCACTGGCGGCGAGGAGCAAGGCGGCAACCGGCAGAAGAAGCAGTCGACAACGGCAGCCAGAGCCCGCGTCACGTGAGCCCGAAAGCGACGCCGCACCCGTGCATCCCGGCATTGCGGTGCCAAAAATGAGCGGCCCGCGCCGCTGATATTGCTCATTCTTCGCGATGACTCACTCAGAACGGCGCCGCCGGTGAGCGCAACCGGCATGCGGGGCGATAGAAGACTTATCAGTCATTATGACGCATCGGGTGCAGGAGGCGTGCTACAGACCCAGAAGAGGCTATAAAAATTTTTCGCCAGGTAATATATAAAAGATCATCATATCCTTTTTCTTCTGCAACCATCGCAATGTCCACGAATCCATACGGCCCTAACCCACACGACTTCTTGTCGAACGTCAACAAGTTCGAGGTGATTGAGTCCACCTTAAGAGAGGGAGAGCAATTTGCCAATGCCTTTTTCTCCACCGAGAAGAAGATCGAGATCGCCAAGGCCTTGGACGACTTTGGTGTTGACTACATCGAGTTGACCTCGCCTGTCGCCTCCGAGCAATCCAGAAGAGATTGCGAGGCCATCTGCAAGTTGGGCTTGAAGGCTAAGATCTTGACGCACATCCGTTGTCACATGGACGACGCCAGAGTCGCTGTCGAGACCGGTGTCGACGGTGTTGATGTTGTCATTGGCACGTCGCAGTTCTTGAGACAGTACTCCCACGGTAAGGACATGAACTACATTGCTCAGTCTGCCATCGAGGTGATTGAGTTTGTCAAGTCCAAGGGCATTGAGATTCGGTTCTCATCCGAAGACTCCTTTAGATCCGACATTGTTGACTTGCTCAACATCTACAAGACCGTGTCCAAGATCGGTGTCAACAGAGTTGGTATTGCTGACACTGTCGGCTGCGCCAACCCCAGACAGGTTTACGACTTGGTCAAGACGTTGAAGTCCGTGGTGTCTTGTGACATCGAGTGCCACTTCCACAACGACACTGGCTGTGCCATTGCCAACGCCTACACTGCGTTGGAGGCTGGTGCCAAGTTGATCGACGTGTCCGTTTTGGGTATTGGTGAGAGAAACGGTATCACGCCTTTGGGTGCCTTGATGGCCAGAATGATCACCGCCGACAGAGACTACGTCTTGGGCAAGTACAAGCTCCACAAGTTGAGAGACTTGGAGAACTTGGTTGCCGACGCCGTGCAAGTGAACATCCCATTCAACAACCCCATCACTGGATTCTGTGCCTTCACCCACAAGGCCGGTATCCACGCCAAGGCCATCCTTGCCAACCCATCCACGTACGAGATCTTGAATCCTTCGGACTTTGGTTTGACGAGATACATCCACTTTGCCAACAGATTGACCGGCTGGAACGCCATCAAGTCTCGTGTCGACCAATTGAACTTGCAATTGACCGACGACCAGTGCAAGGAGGTCACCCACAAGATCAAGTTGTTGGGTGACGTCAGACAGTTGAACATCGACGATGTGGACTCTATCATCAAGGACTTCCACAACGAGATCTCCACGCCTAGATTGTCCCCTACCGAGGGCGCTGAGATCACCGAGCCACTTGCCAAAAAACAAAAATCTGAGTAAGCCTTATGCCGACTCGTTACTGCCCAGATTTTGATTTTTGTCGTTTGCTGGTTTGGCCGGTGGCCGTTGCGGCTGCCTGCCACCTAAAATTGCATCGCACGTTGCATGGCCCGCTGCAAGCGGGTGCTGCGACCTTCATTTCTCGTTTATTTATTAATTCAAGAGTCCTAAAAGGTGTTGTAGAGAAGCTGGGGTGTTCCGCGGAGTATAGCTGCTGAAAAAAGCCTTGCGGACCCAAAATCGCACGTTATCAAGCACGGTTCAGCAGAAATCAAGCACTCTGCCATTGTTCCAGCCTTAGGAGATGGGTCCGCCTTGAAATAATAGAACTATAGTCGGTGAAGCTGTATAATTCTGTAGGCGTCTGGCAGTAGTGCACACGGCTCGGCTACTGTCGCTGCCGGCCTGCGGCTGGTGAAATTCGCGGCTCGCTCTGCAGCCGACTACCCCACACTAGAATCACAGGATATATAAAGCAGGCATCCCCAGCGCTCTGCTGCTCTTTCAACCGCCCAAAATAGCACGGCTCCACCCAACCATGCTTCCAAAAACTCAGACTGGCTACGGCTACTTGCGCGGGCTGAAAGCGCTCAACCGCTTCGACGGTTTGCCCGTGCCCACCCCAGGCCCAGCCCAGGTGCTTCTCAAGATCGAGGCCGCTGGCTTGTGTCGGTCGGACCACCACATTCTCCTTGTGCAAAACCCAGATAACCCCGAGCGCATGGTGATGGGCCACGAGATCTGCGGCAGCATTGCCATGGCCGGCGAGGCCGTCAAGAACGATCCCCGCTTTGCCGTGGGCAAGAGATACACCATGTTGATTGCAGACGCTTGCGGCGCCTGTGACCGCTGCCGCGAGGGCCACGACAACATGTGTTCGGTCAACGTCAATAGCGGCTACGGCATCACGCGCGACGGCGGCTTTCAGGAGTACTTAGTGGTGGACAACCCGCGGAGCCTCGTGCCAATTCCGGACGGAGTCAGCTACGAGGCGGCTGCCTCGGCCACAGACGCGATTTTGACCCCCTTTCACGCCATCATGAAAGTCAAGCAGGACTTGGGCCCGACGACCAAAGTTCTTGTGCTTGGAGCGGGCGGCTTGGGGCTCAACGCTGTGCAAATCTTGCGCTCGTTCCACTGTCTCGTGGTTTGCGTGGACAAAAAGGCGGGCAACGAGGAGCTTGCACGAAGCTTGGGCGCCGACGAGTTTTACACGTCTTTTGACGACATCAGCCACGAACAGGAGAGTTTCGATGTGTCGTTTGACTTTGTTGGCAACCAGGACAGCGCCGACTGCGCATGTGACTTTGTCAAGGCCGGCGGCAAGATGGTGATTGTGGGGATGGGCAAGTCGCGGCTTGAGCTCCCCAATTTCGATCTCTCCCGGCGGGAGATCCAGGTGATTTTCAACTTTGGCGGCAACTCGCGCGAGCAGACCGAGGTTTTGCGGTGGATCGAGGCGGGCCGCATCAATCCGGTGGTGGAGGCGAGAGCCATGACGGAGTTGCCGGATTACATGGAAAAAATGAAGAGGGGCGAGATTGTGGGTCGCGTGGTGTTCAAGCCCAAGTTGTGAGAAGGCATTATGGATAGAGGGCTTTGAGGGGCTTTGAAAACTGTTTGAGAGGTCATGAAAAACGTTTCGAGGAGCACACTGAAAAGTGCTTTGGAAGGTGCATTAAAAAGTATTTTGAGAAGCACATTAAGAAGTTGGGGAGCACATTGCAAAGTGACTTAAAAAGCACATTGAGATGAGTTACGAAAGAAACATTGAGAAAAGTTTGAGGGGGAGATATAAAGAGTTCTGGGGAAATACTATGAATAGAATTATGACCACGAGGAGGTGCCAGGGTCTCCAGTCGGCCAGAGACCAAGAGTAGACATGGCATCGTGGGTAGGCGATAGAGAAGACCGAAGTCGCTCGCGTCACATGACGCGCCGGCGCCGGTAAAGCGAGCACAGCCATTTGCACTAGACAAAGAACGATCCAGTGCAGCATGGCTAAGAAAGGCGGAGAAAACACCAAGAAGGTCGCAGGTAACGCCAAAAAGGCAGAGAACGCCAACAAAAAGAAGGCTGCTGCCGAGCAGGCCGCCGAGCAGGCCGAAAGCGCCAAGTGGGAAGACGGCGCCAAAAAGGGCAACAAGAAGAAGGAAGATGCCCAGTTCAAAAAGGACGAGGCCGCCCGCAAGAAGGCCGAGAGAGACCTCTTGTTGAAGGCCGAGGAGCAGTCCATGCCCTCAAAACCCCAAAGCAGCAAGCAAAGAGGTTCGGCCAAGGTGGCGGCAAAGAGAACGGGCAAGATCGACGATTTCTTGGACTGGGACGCCAACACGCCCGAGCTCAGCGCCACCGGTATTGACGACGCATTGGCCGCCATGGCTTTGACGGGCAAGGATGCCGGTGTGGCCAATAAGGACATCGACAGACATCCGGAGAGAAGAATGAAGGCAGCGTTTGCGGCCTACGAGACCAGACGGACGCCGGAGGTGAGACAGGAGAACCCTGGCTTGCGTATGCAGCAGGTGAAGAACCTCGTTTTCAAGGAGTTCAAGAAGTCGGACGAGAACCCTATGAACCAGGACACCAACGTGGGCTACAACGCCAGCCGAGACGACGTGGAGCAGAAGAAGGCGGACGTGCGGAAGCAAAGAGAGCAGCGGTTTCGCTAGGAAGAGAAGGGAGAAGGGAGAGGAGCGGAGAGGAGAAGGGAAAGGAGTGGAGAGGAGAAGGGAGAGGAGTGGAGAGGAGTGGAGAGGAGATGAGAAGAGAGGAGATGAGAAGAGAGGAGATGAGAAGAGAGGAGGAGAGAAGAGAGGAGATGAGTAGAGAGGAGGAAAGAGAGGAAATGAGAAAAGAGGAAATGAACCGGAGAGCAGGGGCGAAAAGATGAAAAGAAGACATGACGAAGAACCGAACAAGAAACAAAACCTAAGCGAGAACAGCATTGAGATCGGCCGTTCCGTAATTGCCCGGCCAAAGACCACGCGGCCTGTCAAGGCTAGCGCGGGCGGTCGCGCGGGGCTCAATGGCTAGGGCCGCGCAGCGTCAGCGGTTCTCCTGGCTCTGGCAAAAGTTCTCGGCCAAGAGACGAAAAGAGACAAAACTTTTCCTTTTTGTTTGTTTGAATTTTTCGTTTTGTTTCGTTTTGTGGTCCCTTTCTTGTTTCCTCCTTCTCTTGTTTTCCCACTATCCCCCGTTCTCTCGTCTTCTTTCCTCCTTTCTTCTGTCCCCTGTGGCCTCTGCCGGGAACGCGCGCCGTCTTAGCTCATCTCGACGGGCTTGCGCGCGCAGCCATCAGAATATATAAACCAACGCATTTCTCGCCCTTTTCTTTGTACACTCCATCGTTTGTCTATATATATAGCCTCAGCGCCCGAGCCCAAGCAAGGCCTCCAACAAGCACGCAGGCACTCCAAACCACCGCCGCGCCCTCCAACTGCACACAGCGGCCTTTGAGGACTCCATTACCGCTGCCCCTCTTTTTTTGCCGCTCCCGCCTGCCGTTTCTGATCGCCTTTGATGTCGCGTTTGGATAGACTCGTTGTTCTTTTGGAAACAGGCTCCACGCCTTTCATCCGAAATACCGCGGCAGACCAGCTTTCCGATCTTGCCAAGGGCCACCCCGAGGATATCATCTCCCTCTTGGGCAGAGTGTATCCCTTCTTGAAGTCCGACAAATGGGAAACCAGAGTTGCCGCTGCTCGCGCCTTTGGCGGCATTGTCAGCCATGCACAACAATGGGACCCAAACTCGGAGGAAACTATCGAGAACGAAAAACACCGTCAGTCCATCGACGACGCGGTCTCCATCAAGTCCGAAGAAGAGCCCAAAATCAAGCTAGAGCAGGATGAGGAATTGCGCAAGCTCAGCGAGAGCCTCTCCACGTTGGTCACGTTCGAATCGTGGTCGCTTCCCGAGCTTCTCGGCAGTGGAATGAAGCTTCTTGCCTCAGGCGGCTCCGAATACGACCCTGCATCGGCCGAGTCCAACGGCCTTCTTGGAAAACTCAAAAAGCACAAGTCTCTTATAGAGGCCGAGGCCGCCACTGCCGCCCCTACCGTAAAGCCCGAGCCCGTGTTGGTCAAGCCTGAACCCGTGCCCACTGCTGTTGCTCCCCCTGCTGTGGAGACCAAGTCTCCAGCTGCAAGCGCCAGATTGAAGGCCATGCAGAGAAGAAGGGCAAAGGCAAACGCAAAATCCACAGCAATAAACATTGCACCCGTCGATTTGTTTCAGTCGTCTCTCTCGAAAAGACTCATGGAGGATGATGACTTCTCGGGTGCCAGCTCAGAAGTGAAGCCCCAGTTCGATGTCAGTTCCCAGCAGGGCGACTCGAAATTGGTGGTTGAAACAAAGGCCCCGGAACTCTCACCTCTCCTATCCCAACACGCCAAAGTAGCAGGTCTTATATGGCAATTCCAAGGAGTATACGAGCTCTTGTTGAACGATTTGTTCCATGAGAAGTGGGAGGTCAGACACGGGTGTGCTCTCGGTCTCAGGGAATTGGTCAAGTCTCATGGCAGCGGCGCTGGCAGAGTCATGAAGAAGTCGAAAGAAGAAAATGACCGCAACAACGTCGCAACCTTGGAGGATTTGGCTGTCAGACTATGCACCTTATTCGCCTTGGACAGATTTGCCGATTATGTCAACGACACGGTCGTGGCTCCAGTTAGAGAGTCCGGTGCACAGACTCTCGCGGCGCTTCTCATTCATTTGAATGAGGAGACCACCGTCTCGACTTTCCATGCCTTAGAGAGTCTAGTCATGCTGCTGGCGTCGACCGAGAAAGGAGGTCCCACGTTTTGGGAAGCTAAGCATGGTGGTATGTTGGGCGTTCGCTACTTCGTCAGCGTACGAACTGATGTTCTTCTATCTCAGCCTTTGCTTCTAGACTCAACAGTCTCCATGGTTCTAAGATGCTTGAAAGAAAGCGAAGACGACGTGCAGTCTGTTGCGGCCTTGACTTTGGCACCAATTGCACACGAATTTGTCAAATCTCGAACAGAAGTTATTGCATCGCTCCTCGAAGTTGTCTGGGACTGCTTGGCCAATTTCAATGATGATTTATGTGCTTCTGTCGGATCTGTTATGGATCTTTTGTCTAAGTTTTGCTCGCATAAGGAAGTGATTCTGATCATGCAATCGGACGCTTTCCAGCAAAAAGGTAAATCCTTCGAAGTTCTTGTCCCAGAGCTATATCCCTTCTTGAGACATTCCATCACCAATGTCAGAAAAGCAACATTGAACACTATGTTTGAATTTCTCAAGATTGATGATCCAAGCACAAAACTGTGGATTAATTCCAAATGCATGAGACTTGTTTTTCAAAACTTGTTAGTTGAGCAAAACGAGGAAGTCTTGAACTTGTCGAAAGAGGTTTTCGAGATCCTCGTTCTTCAAATCAGAACACTTGACAACCTCGAGTCTTTGGACAAATGTTTCGCGTCTCATATTACTTCTTTAATGACGTTGGTGATGACACCAATTGGTATCGCAAGACACAACTACCAAATGAACACTAAACTCTTGAAGAAGCCCTCCAGTCTGGATTTCACAAACGTGGAATCTCTGTGGGAGTTCAGTGAAGATTTGACTGAATATTCCGATTCTCCTGGCTCAGAACCCGCTCCTAAAAGAGGAAGAAAAAGAAAAATGGAGAGGACCCCACTAATCCTCGCCGACGACGATTTGAGAATCAATATAGATGCACCAATTCAAAATGGTGATGTCATGCTTATTGGATATGATACTTTCATTGCAACAAAGAACGCTGCTGCAATGTCTCTTGGTAAAGTTCTCGCTCAAATGGAAGACACTGCTTTTATTACGCGAATTCTAGGCAATTTGAAAAATTACCTTTCCTCACCTCATGCAACTGCAAGACTTTTCACGGCTATCATCATCGAAGAATTCGCCAAATCTATGAAGGAGCAACAAAAGCCTATTCCATCAGAATTATCAAAAATTTTGAGTGAAACTCTAGTGGCTGCTTTGGGTGAAACTGAAGTCATTTACTACAGAGAACTAGTTCCAACTCTCAAGAGTGTTCGGACTGCCTGTCTTCATCTTTTGGATACCTTCCAAACCAAGGCTAAATTACCTCCAACCAAGATTCCGCAATTACCCGTTGTTGTTCAAGGAGAATCAGGATCAGGTCCCGGAGCCTTCGGATTCGCAAACGCGCTTCTGCTCATTGAGGAGAAGTATCCTAAATTACTTAAATGTTTGTCTGCCACCTACAGAGTGTCCTCCAATCAGGCACTCGAGCAGGCTAAAGAAAGTGTGAAGATCGCTTTGCAAGAAGCGCAAAAAATCAATACTCAAAGAACAGTCGGCAACTTGGCAGCTTACGCAGCAGCTACTCTTGCGTTGACCGGTGTTCCTTCAAAGCTTAATCCCATCATCCGTTCATTGATGGATAGCGTTAAAACAGAGGAAAATCTCCTTTTGCATAAGCGGACAGCACTTGCAATGTCATGCTTAATCTCAGAACTCAATAGCATGGGTAAAGCTGGGGCTTCGAACAAAATCTTGAAGAATCTTTGTGCTTTTATTTGCGTTGACACATCAGAAGTCCCAGAGTTTGTCCATAACGCGAAAGTAGAGAACAACATCCTTTCTTTGAGAAAAGAAGAGGCTAAAACTGATCCCACAGATATCGCTGCGCATGAGAAGGCAGTGAACGAGGCTAGAATCAAAAGAAGTGGAGCCTTGTTGGCCATGGATAGGATTATCGATCTTTATGATGACAAGTTATTCGAGAGCCTTCCTAAGCTTGAAGAGTTTATGTTCAAACCTCTCGATATATTAGAAGAGCTGAAAGAAACAGTCATTGAGGACGAGGTCCAGGGTCAAAGTATTATTGATGCTTTGGGTGTGATCAAGGCTGTCCTCCCTAAGTTTAGTGAACATCTTCACCAGAGGGTGATTGATTGCCTTCCCAAGATTCTTTTTGGTCTCAAAAACAAGCTTTCGGTCATACGATACTCTGCGGCCAAATGCATGAGCACAGTTTGTTCGATTGCCCCATCAAAATCTTTTCCTTTCCTCGTGAACTCAGTGTTGCCTATGATAAATAATGCTGCCAAAACAACGGAAAGACAGGGTGCAATTGAGCTTATTTATCATGTTGCGAGCACGATGGGCTCTGCAATTCTTCCTTACATTGTCTTCATGATAGTCCCTGTGTTGGGTAGAATGAGTGATGCTGATCATGATGTAAGAGTTTTAGCAAGCACCACATTTGCTTCCATCATCAAACTCGTGCCTTTGGAAGCAGGTATACCAGACCCACCAGACATGCCTGAGGAACTTCTTTCTGGAAGAGAGCGCGAGAGAGAGTTTATCAAACAGATGATGGATCCTACCAAAATTGCCTCTTTTGAACTCCCTGTCACAATCAAAGCCACATTGCGTAAGTATCAACAGGATGGAGTGAATTGGCTTGCATTTTTGAGCAAGTATCATTTACACGGGATTCTATGCGACGATATGGGCCTTGGAAAGACATTACAGACAATCTGTATTGTTGCCTCGAATCATCATGTTCGCGATGAAAAATTCAAGGAGACTTCTCTGCCTGAATTTTCCAAGATTCCAAGTTTGATTGTGTGCCCTCCTTCTTTAACAGGACATTGGGAACAAGAGCTCAACCAATATGCTCCATTTTTGAAAGTCGTCGTTTACGCAGGTGGTCCTTCTGTTAGAGCTGGAGTCAGACCTTTGATTCCATCAGCTGACGTCGTGGTGACATCCTACGATGTTTGCAGAAATGATATTGAGATATTGGACAAGAATTCTTACAACTACTGCGTTCTTGACGAAGGTCACATTATCAAAAATTCAGCATCAAAGCTTAGTAAGGCAGTCAAAAGAATCATGGCTGAACACCGTCTCATTCTTTCGGGAACCCCTATCCAAAACAGCGTTTTGGAACTTTGGTCGCTCTTTGATTTTTTGATGCCCGGTTTCCTTGGAACGGAAAAGCTTTTCACAGAAAAGTTTGCCAAACCTATTGCTGCCAGCAGGAACAGTAAAACCTCGTCGAAAGAGCAAGAGGCGGGCGCACTCGCCCTTGAATCCTTACACAGACAAGTTTTGCCTTTCATGCTTCGTCGTTTGAAAGAGGACGTTTTGTCTGATCTCCCGCCCAAAATAATCCAGGACTTCTACTGCGAATTATCTGAATTGCAGAAAAAGCTTTACAAAGACTTTGTTAAAAAACAGAAGACGGTGATTGAGAAGGAAATGGCCAGTGAGGATCTGATGGTGGCAGTTGAGGACAATTCCAAGACTCATATTTTCCAAGTGCTTCAGTACATGAGAAAACTCTGTAACCATCCAGCTTTAGTGATGACTCCCGAGCATCCTCAGTCCACCGATGTCGCCAAGTTCTTGGCCACAGAAAAGTCCAGTCTTCGGGACCTTAAGCATGCTCCAAAATTGAATTCGCTCAAGACTATATTGTTGGAGTGTGGAATTGGTACCAATGACAGTGAGTACATGAGTGCCAAATACAAGGCAAAACAGAAGCAACAGCAGCTTGTTAGTGCCGATGGTGTCATTTCAGAACATAGGGCATTGATCTTCTGTCAATTGAAGGACATGCTTGACATTGTTGAGGATGAGCTTTTCAAGAAGCACATGCCTTCGGTGACGTACATGAGGCTTGACGGAAAAACTGACCCACGCAGCAGACAATCGATTGTGCGGAAATTCAACGAGGACCCCTCGATCGATGTTTTGCTTTTGACAACGAAGGTGGGAGGTTTAGGACTCAACTTGACTGGTGCTGATACGGTCATCTTTGTCGAGCATGATTGGAACCCCATGAACGATTTGCAGGCCATGGACCGTGCGCACAGACTTGGTCAGAAAAAGGTGGTTAACGTTTATCGTTTGATCACGAAGGGAACGCTAGAAGAAAAGATTATGGGCTTGCAGAAGTTCAAAATGAACATTGCCTCTACAATCGTCAACCAGCAAAACGCTGGACTTGCATCGATGGACACTAATCAATTACTCGACTTGTTTGATGTTGACGAAAGCGCCACTAAGCCGGAGAGCAACGGAGAGGAGAAGGAAGATAAGAGCATCCAGGAAGATTTGACTGGAGGAGGCCTTGTGCCAGCCAACGCCGTGGGTGAATTGGGCCAGTTGTGGGATGAGTCGCAGTACGAAGACGAGTATAATCTCGATAACTTCATCAAGACGCTCAAATGATAGAAGAGACACGCTTTTTGCGAACGAGCCAAAAAAGCACTTCGGTGAATTAGCATTGAAACGTTTCATACAAATGGAAGTTAAAGAAGCCATGTCGTGTATATAGTAAAGATTTTGGTAAGTCATCTTGAGACATCGCAAAGCCTGCACACGTCTGTTTGAACTCAAGTCAAACGGGCTACACATCTCTTCGGTAAGCATGAAGCTGCAAACACAGGACAAGATAGAGCAGCTAGGCCATGACGTGCGAGACGCCGCACCGTACCTAGTGTCAGATGAAAAGTCCAGCACCTTGAAGTTGACTGAGCTGCTTGATGTGGATTCGCAAAACGAAAAGAAAAGCCCACCCAAATGGGTCCACTTCATAGCAGGTGGAGTGGGCGGAATGGTGGGAGCTGTGGTGACATGTCCTTTAGACGTGGTCAAAACTCGCTTGCAGTCGGACTCCTACCACACAGCATACAACAAAACTCCCAAGTCACAAAATCCGCTCATCAAAGGCGCACAGCATTTCAAAGAAACTTGTGGAGTGATACTGTCTATTTATCGGACCGAGGGAGGCCTGGCCCTCTTCCGGGGCTTGGGGCCCAACTTGGTTGGCGTGATACCCGCCCGTTCCATCAATTTTTTCACATACGGATCCACCAAGGAGATAATTCTGAGCAAATTCAACGGTGGTAAGGAAGCCACGTGGGTGCATCTTGTGGCGGGCATTTGTGCTGGCTTTGTGACCTCCACTGCCACAAACCCCATCTGGCTTATCAAAACGAGGCTCCAGCTTGACAAGAGTCGAGGCAAGCATTATAAGAACTCGCTCGACTGCTTGCGCAGCGTGGTGCGCCACGAGGGTGTGTTCAGTTTGTACCGGGGATTGAGCGCCTCTTATCTCGGTGGCGTTGAGTCTACTTTGCAGTGGGTGTTGTACGAGCAAATGAAGCTTTTCCTCGACAAAAAGTCCATAGAGGCGCACGGCACCGATGAATCTCTAAAGACAACCAAGGACCACGTTCTCGAGTGGTGTGCACGGTCCGGTGCCGCTGGTGCCGCCAAGTTTGTTGCCTCTCTTATCACCTATCCTCACGAGGTCATAAGGACAAGGCTCAGACAGGCTCCAATGGTGGATACCGGTCGGCCCAAGTACACGGGTTTGGTGCAGTGCTTCAAACTCGTCATGAAAGAGGAGGGCCTCGCAAGCATGTACGGCGGTTTGACGCCGCATCTCTTGAGAACGGTGCCCAACTCCATCATTATGTTTGGTACGTGGGAGCTCATTGTACGGCTCTTATCGTGAGTTCCTGGTGAGCTTCTCTGTCGATGAGGGGCTTTTTTGTCGATGGTTCTTTGTCGATCAGAGGCTTCTTCGCCGATCAGAGACTTCTGGCATTAAAATTTATTGGGGACATGTGGCACGATGGTATTTTTCTCATTCTGTAAATAGCGAACTGTTGGGGCGTGTTTCAATAAGCGTCGTGGTCGTCGTAATCGGGCTGCGCAGCATCGTCGCTGTCACTGTCCAAGGCTTTTGCTTTGACCGGAAGAGCGGACGAGGCAGTGGTTTGTTTAGGCTTTGCTGAAGGAGCAGCGATCTCCACTTCTGCCGCAACGTTTTGCACCTTTTTGTAGAATTTGGGCGGGCTCCCCTCGGGAAGCGAAACTCCCCACTCTGCAATGCTGGCATCTGCCTCGTAGTGCATGTGTTGTTTGATAGGAAGCGATATGTTTTTGAAAGAGTGTGTGACGTCGAGAGTGACTTTGTTCACATCAGGGACCTTTCCCAACGGATTGAGCTCGGGGTTGAAGTACACCGAACGCTTCCCGAGAAGCATCCGCTCTTTCTTCTGAATCTCTTGCTCCTTGTGGGCTCTGCGTGCTAGGAAGTCGTCGACCTCTTTTTTGTGTAGATTGTTTTTCCTTATAAACGCCCAGTCTTGTCGGAGTCGTTCGAGCTTCTTCTGCTGGTGCTGATCGAGTTGCGGCGATTCCTGAAGGCGTTCAATTTGGAAAAAAAGACGGATGGGGTCTGCGGCCGTAAGCTGCTCTATTTTATGCTGTTGACGTTGCCTTTGTTGGACCTTTTGCCGCTGCTTCAGCTCAGCTTTACGCACGTCTTTGGCAAGACTGTAGTTTCCACGGATCATGATGGGCAGCAAGGCGTGGAGAAGGATTAATGGTTCGAAATAAGGATGATCTCTTCAAAAAGGTAGTGTTATTTAACAAAGAAAGAGAGCCGCAGCAGGCCTTGGGATATGCGAAAGTTGATGTAGAAGGCCCAAGCCAGATGGCGCGAACATCATCGTCATGTCGCGCCCAGCGCAGCATCAACATTTCCACCAACTCATCAACTCGCCATCTCAACAAACTCATCGTTCCCACCAAATCCAGATTGACTTCGCTCACAACCTGGAAATCCAAGAAATAACAATCAGTAATGGAAAGCGTCCAGCGAACTGAGCCGGTTGCCCAATTAAACCCACACAATAACATCCCGGTGGAGAGCCTTGAGCTCATACGCAACCGGCTCCACCAAGTGCACCGATCGCTCCGAAAGCTCGCGGACCAAATCAACTACACCAATCGCAACCCGAAGGTACGGCTTCCAAGCTACCTGAACTTGCACGAGCAATTCCAGGTGCTCATCACGCAGCTTCTGAGCATCGCGTCCCAGCTCGACTCCAACGACCAGATTTTGCGGTCCACCAACACGTATCCGCTCCCAAACTTTCCAACGACGCAGCACGAGGGCTTGGTGACCACGCTCTTGCGAAAAAAGCCGCTCCCTCAGGTGGACGAGTGGATCGGCGGCGCTTTGGCCGCGAGCGAGCTGTTCAAATGGCCGGTGGAAAATGAGCACGACTTTGCCGAGTGGTGCTACTCGAAAGTGAAAGAATTGGAGGAGGCGTTCAACTTCGAGGGTTTCCACACAAAGGAAGACTTGGAGCAGATGGAAAAAGACACGGACTCGGCGATGGACACCGAAACCAGCGATGGCGCAGCGCTGGCCAAAGCGCCGATGAAAACAGACACGGTGATGCGGTTCATGACCACGGGCGTGATGAGCAGCTGAAGGTGACGAGAAGCTGACGGTCAGGGCAAAGGCATTCAAAAGTAATTGTGGATATCACGCGGATTCTATAAACATCCATGGAGAGAACGGAGAACACTCACGCAGTCTCGGAGGACTCGCCGGTGAGGGAGTCGTAGAAGTACAAGATCGAGAAAATAATAAAGGCCACGGCACCTCCGAGGGTGACGTTACGCATGGAGATCCTGTTGGCCAAGAGCTGGCCGCCCACAACGGCCGCGGCCGTGCAGAGGCCGTGGCCGACTATGGCGCCAAAAATCACAAACCAGTAGTCGGAGCCTGCAGCCATCGCAATGGTGGCGATCTGCGAGCGGTCGCCCCACTCGCCAAGGAACGTCATGACAAACACCTGGATCCACACGGGCGAGAAGATAAACGATGCGAGGTTGGTGACCTGGACCATTAAGTCGGACTGCTTGGAGTGCGGCGACGCGTGGTTTTGCACGGAATCTCCGGCCTCGAGGTCATCCATCTGTACGTTGAGATTGCTGGCCTGCAACTCCTCCTCGACCTCTGCCATTTCGTCGCCCACGCCGGCGTCCTTTGGCATCTCAAGGCCCTCCTTTAACAACTTGAGGCCGAAAACCACAAACAACACGGCCGCGAGAAACTGCGTGACGCGTTGGGAAATGAGGGAGGGCAACGCGTGGCCCACGATTCCCGAGAGCACGGTCATGATGGCCAATGACGAGAAGGCCGCTGAGAACACCAACCAACGCGGGTGCTTCATGGACATCAACGCAGCAATCAAGAACGTTTTGTCGCCAATTTCCGACACCACGATCATGGAAATGGCCATGTAGAGCGACTGTAGGTTGTGGGGTTCCAGCAGGTCGTCCGACAGATCTTTGGAAGCGGCGGAACGCGATGGGACATTGTCGAGATCCGAAATCGGGTCAACCTTTAGCGGGGCGGAGGCGGCCAAGGCGTTGGCGCCGGCGGGGGCCGCAGCCGATCCCGAAGCGCCGCCAGGCGAGACGGCAGCGGTGCAGACGGCCGCGAGGATGGCGATGGGCAAGACTTTCATTATGGGCGTAGCGGTCTTGGACGGAGGCAGAAAGTCAGAGCGCGAGCGAAAATATCGGCACGCGAAAAGAGCGAAGCGATTGCGTCACGTGCGGTGGATGGGGCGGTGGATGGGAGGGTTTTGGGCCGGGGTATTTTGGAGATTGCTGGCCTGAAATTTGGTGTTTTGCCGTTGCTGGATTAGTGATTGGTTTGATTTTTGTTTTGCTTTGCTTTTTTTTGCTTTTTGCTTTTGCTTTTTTTGTTTAATTGGCGGTGTGCTTGAGCTTGTATTCTTTCGTTGGTTTTGGAGGTGCGCTTGGGACTAGCGGCGCGCAGCTAAAGACAATTGGTGAGGAGAATGGCAGAGGATGGCCGAAGGTGGCGCGGTGAGGCGGCAGAAGTGATTGCATTGCAGAAGGAAAAAAGGAAGAAAGAATGAAAAAAAAGAAAAAATTGGAGGGTGAAAGAGGAAACGAAGAAAAAAAATGACAGAAAGCTTTGGGAATGTCGAAAAAACCGAAACGGATAGGCGTTTGCAGAGGCTTCTGGAATCGAAGGTCTGAAATCAGCACGGCGATGGCGCCTGCACGCGGATGTTTATCTGTTGACAGCTTATAGGCCCAGGCAGTGCCGCACGGCTAGGGCCACAGGCCGCAGAGCCGCAGGGCCGCAGCGAGGCGGAGGGTGCGGCGCGAAAGGCGGCGCGATGAGCCATAGAAAACAGGAGGAAGAAAGGAGGAAAAGAGAGAAAGAGAGAAAAAAAAAAGGAAGGAGGGGAAAAGAAAGATTCGAAGAAGAAAAGGAAAAAATGCAAACAGAAAAGAGGATTCAATACACAAGCTGAAAGCAATTGTAGTGAGAGGGCAGCGGCAGCGAAATGCGTCGATGCGGTGGAAATGACAAAAGAACAAAAAAGCGCCAATGGCGCGGCCCGGCCCCAGGCGCCGCACTGCCAGCCCATTGTTCGTCGCAAGGCAGTGACAGCACAGCGGCAGGAGCAAAATCAAGGCAAAATCAAGGCAAAATCAAGCAAAATCAAGCAAAATCAAGCAAAATCAAGAAAAATCAAGCAAAATCAAGCAGAATCAAGGAAAAATTAATTCAATGTCATCCAAATCATTCAATCCATCGCTTGATGAAAATCGCCCGAACGCCAAAGCCTCCAATCAGGGCCGGCCGCTGCGGCAACTCCGCCAGTGGGGCCCAAAATAGAAACACCGGTCTAGATCGTCGTGCCCGTGGTCTGGCAGGCGCGGGCCGCGCGAGGCTCGGCGGGCGCTAGGCCGCCCTGCGCTGCACACGGCCCATTCCTCCTGCGTGCGCGCCTGGCGCAGGGCACAGGCACCCCACATTTGGCGGCCGCTGCCGTTTTTAATCGCCCCGCTCGCGCCTGTTGTGGTCCAAGTCATCTGGCATTTTCTTCCCACGCTCTTGCTGGTCGCTTGTCCCATTGCCTCTGCCTCTGCCTCCTGTTGCCTGCCGCCTACCGCTCGCAGTCTTTGCCGCCTCCATTTCTGGCCTCCACTCTCGCCTCTGCCGCGTTGGTTTCCCACCGTCTCAAGCCTAACCCCGCTCCCCGCCTTCACGCCGTCACTTATTGACCGGCTTCCCTTAACCCTTGACTCTCTGGCCTTTCATCCCCTGGCCTTCCAGTCCTTGAACTCGGTATCTTGGCTTCAATCCCCGCCTTGACTCCCTTGGCTCCAATCCCCGCCTTGACTCCCTTGAACCAGCCCCTGGCTCACTAGCTCCATGCCCGTCTCGCCCACGCCCACACGCACACGGTCGGTCTCTTTCTCGAACAATGCCACGCGCGAGCGCTCTAACACCGCCTCGTCTGACCACAAGCGGCTCCACTCGGCGTCCGTGTCGTCTGTCGCCTCCGACATGACGTGGTCGCGCAAAAGCAGCGTCGACGTGGACCAGCTCGACCTCGAAAAGCAGCTTGTGCGCACCGCTAGCAACAGCAGCGGCAGCGTGGCGTGCTTCCTCGTCAAGGTGTTGTTGCTAACCTCCGTGGTTGTGTGCTGCGGAGTGCTCGTGTTCTACGCCCTCTAGCCCGCGCCGCGCCGTTTCTCGCATTCTCCCACGCACCCTTGCACCGCTGCCTCCCATCAATTGCTGCCCACATCCGGGAAAACAAAGAAAAACAAAAAAAAAAACGAAAAAAATCTCTCGCATGCCCGGCGCCGCTGGCCTTCACTTCCACCGCACGCTATTGACAAGCCGTGCGGCCGTCTCCTCGTCGTTTGTACGAATATTTATTGCTGTCTTCCTGCCGCGACGGACCCCGCGCCGCGCCGCCGTAGCGTAGCGCTAGTAGCGCCATGCCGCTCGCCGCCGCTCGCCGCTGCTCCATCATGTTTCTTCGGCCCTACATCAGACACGCCCGCCGAGGCTTCCCAGTTCTAATCCGCTGGAAGTCCACAAATTTGTCTAAATCTCCTGAAGGAACTGACCCCGCTGCCTCCGCCTCCGCGTTGGCCGATCGCTTCGAGCAGATCCTCTCGGAAAAGTCCGCCTCCGCCACTAAATCGCTCATCGACAACGATCCACAGCTACGGCAAATCTACGACAAGTATCACTTCGATTCGGCAGACGGCAAGTCCTTCGAAGCCGCCAAAAAAGAAGACGCCGCCCGCCAAAAACACTTCCACGCCCTGCACCAGCCCCAGCTAGCCCATGTCGTCAGCGAGCGCTTCCTCAAGCAGCGCCAAAAGAGCCTGATGGACATTCCATGGACCGGCAAAGAGTCCACGCTGAATGTGGTGCTGCGCATGCTTGAGGACTCGCTTCCCAAAGCAAAACTCGTGTCATCGTCCGGCCGCATCATGACGCCGCCGGTATCTTTGGACCACCGCATCAAGAGCGCCAAAGAGGGCTCGCTTAACTACCAAATCGGCACCTCGCTCTTGCCCGAGGAAAAGGAGAAGGAGGATTTCAAAGCCTTGTACAAAGAGCGCCTTCTCGGTCCGGCCATGTTTGTCGACTCGGGCTCCACACGCGCCACCATGGGCATTGCCGAAAGCATGGCGGACGTGCGGATAAATGCCGAAATCGACAAGGGCACCGGCAAGTTTCGCTCTCCCGGCATGGGCCTGGTGCGGGGCAAGCCGTTGGACAAGGCTCGCTTGGCCAAATCGGCCGACACGAGCTTCTTCATCAACCAGATCATGATCAACCAGGACTGCTTGCCGCCGTGGATCGAAAACCAGCAGGGCGTGGACCGCGAAATCCAGCTCTTCCGCATCAACTTGCGCAAAAGCGTCTTCAAGCATGCTTTGGATGCTGCGGGAGTTCAAGACGCCCTAGATGGTGTGGGAGCCTCGGTGGCCCAGCAGGCCAGCGAAGCAAAGGCTCGCTTGCAGTATGACCGCGTCATGCCGGGCTTTGTGCGGCGCAACAGCAGGTACCTCGAGCTGAAAATCGCTGATTTGAACGGTGGGGTCAGAAATTACAATCTACAGTGTCCTTCTTCCAGCCTACATAAATGGAAGCTCGTTCAAGAGAATGAGTTGCGCTCTGTCTTTGAAGAGGTGCTTGAGAACTTCGAAGAGTTATTGAAAAGCCAAGCAAGCTCCATTAGTCCGAAGCAGGTCCGCGACCCCAAAACTTCAGGAGGTTCGTCTTTTTTAGGTTTATTTGATGGGGGAGGCGCTGCGGGTTCCGTGGGCGCCGTTAAGCTGAAGCCGGCGGGCCTGCTTCAGTTTTGGAAGCTGGTGAGAGGCATATTCAAGTAATTAACCAGATAATGCAGTAAACTATCTACTCAAAATTACAAAACAACCAGACAATACAGTAATCTATCTACTCAAATAAACAGCGAGAACCGCAATGACTGAGCTCATTGAAAGTAAGCCCGCCACAGCTTTGAGTGGACCAGTTTTACGTGGCTTTTCTCTGGCTTGGTGTAAGGCTGCAAGGAAGGCCAGGCTCATCTCGGCACGGCTGAAGCGTGCTCTAACACGTTCAGCTCCGTTCTCTCCCAATTTTGTTTTTGTGGTGGAATCAAATGTCGTCCAGTACTTGTGTAAAACGTCCGACCACTCGGTAACGTCATTTGGCCTGTGGAAACCCGTCCCTTCTAAGAAATTCGTGCCATCGTAGTTGACCACTGTTTCGAGAGGCCCACCTCTGTTGATGGCCAAAACTGGTGTTTTGTAAATCATGCTCTCGAGCGGCACGATTCCAAAATGCTCAAATGTGGGTGTGTACAACAAAAGCTCAGCATTGGCCAAAGCGAAGTTCTTGATGTCGGATCCAACGGATGTCATAAATATGACGTCTGCATCTTCGATAGTGTGGTCAGATTTACCCGCGGTGGTATGCGTGAGATTGCTTTCATCGCATAGGGTTTTTAGTTCGGCTAGATACTCAACATTTTCAGCCACACGAGCATCACAGCCACCAGCCACAACGAGCTTTGGCGCGTTCTCGTTAGGCAATTGGGTGCGGAACGCCGCAAACGCCTGGACCGCCAACTCCACATTCTTCAATCTCTCGAAGCGGTTGATGGAGAGAAAGAAAGGGTTTTCCGCCAAGTACCGCGTTATGTCATTCTGAGGCGTGTCTGATGTGTCCACGTCAAGATCCCCGACACACGGGTATATCACGCCCGGATCGACGTTGCGAAGCCATTGGAAAGTCTGGTGGAAAATGGATTTGGTAAACTTTGAGTTCACCACAATGGCGTCACTTGCGCCCGTCGAGCATTGCTCAATGGCGTCGAAAGGGAGCCTGTAGAGTGTTTTTAAAAGCCCAGATTTTCTGGAAAGAAGCTGATCTGGAAAGTGGCAGTAGAACAAGACACGCGAGGCGCTCGCCGAGAATATGGACAAAATGGGAACGCAGAAGGAGAGCTGGTCGACTATAAAGTAGTCAAAAAGCAAAATCTGCCCTGAAAGAACCAATCGGACAACCAAATAAAACTGTCTTAGTATGGCGCAGAAAATGTGGAATTTGCCAAATATGTTTGTGGGAAGAAAGTCGCCGTACACGGTGACCTTGAGCTGGCCAGCTTTGACTTCATCAAAACAGTGACTGCGGTCGCAGTGAGACGTGAAAAACTCCACAGAGTTGCCTGCGTCCTGTAGGCCAACGCCGGCGTCGACCACTAATCTTTCGGCGCCTCCAATGCCCAAGTCGGGGTGAATAAACGCGATCTTAGCCATGGCTGGGTGGTGTCTAGAGATGGCCGAAGTGAGACCGTTGATGGCAGCGGTTTGTGCAGGACGTGCTATCGAGCCTACGGGCTCACTGGTTTCAAAGACTAATCTATAGTGATATTCGATGAGGTGATGATGCTTCTTATATAATTATTGGTGCAGCAGCAACACCGGGAAGGCGTCCTGGTGTCATTTTGGGTCAAAGCTTTATTGTGCGGCAGTTTCTGCCATCGCCTTGACTTTGGCCGCCTGAGCGTCACGCTCCTGCTTCTTCTTCAACTTCTCTACCTTGCGCTCATATCTGGTATCGTCTGGATTGAAGCCGGCTTCCTCAGAGCCCCAAACCGCCCATGACGGCGTCTCCTTGATGTAGTCCAAGTCGCAGAACTCCTCTCCACTTTCCAACAACTCGAAGAACCTTGGGTAGTCGATATGAGTGTGCCACTTGTCGTTGATCTTAAACTTGGTGTGAGCAATCAAAATACAGCATGAGTGGGCGTGCTCTGCTGCAAGCTCGTAGTCTTGACCTCTGGATTTCAACTCTGCGGTCAAACTCTCCACAAAGTTTTTACACTCGTCGTAGAAAGGAATGTTTTGCATAGTCAATGGGTTTCCGTTGGAGTTGGAGGAACCACAGAAAGTGGCGCCCTTGACCTCAATTTGCGAGGGCTGAGCTCTTTCCACCATGTCGGCGTAACTGGCAACATCATCCATGTTGAAACCCTTGACCAAGGTAAGACGGAACACAGTTCTTTGATGTGCCTGGGTAGTACGCAAAATGTCCAAGCACGCAATGAGACGCTCCCAGAAGTCAGAGTTAAGCGGTCTGTCCACCTTCTTCAAGTCCAGTTTCGTAGGGGCATCAATACTCACATAAAGTTGGGTAACCTTGCTGAGTGCCTCCAAGTTGGCTGGATGCTGTGCATTGCAAACCAAGAAGGAAGAGATCTTTCGGTCATGCAACATGCCCACAAACTCATTGATGTGGGGGTAGAAGATGGGCTCTCCAACCAACGACAATGCGCAGTGGCGGACCTGGAAAGCTTCTTCAAATCTATCAAGCTGGACTCCTGGAACACCACGCATCTGCTTGATTTTCTTGTAGTGCCCTTCCAAAGCACCCGCCAACACCTTTTCTGGAGGGTCGACCTCCCAACGCCAGTTCAGTTTAGCAACAGGGTTGGTACCGTGACGCCAACAGAACACGCACTTGTTGGAGCAAGCCAAGGACGGCGTCGTTTCCATGCACAAATGGGACCTGATACCGTAGAAGGCGAATTTGTAGCACGATCCTCTACCACGCATGGCGCTTTTGGTCCATCTGCAGATCTTCACACCAGAATGCGATCCGACGACAGTGTAGCCTTGCTTGGTCAAGGACTTGAAGGTGGGCGAGTCCTGGGCCACCATTTGTTTGGGTTCTTGAGCTAGACCCGAGCTGGAGTTTCTGATGATGGCACCCATGTCTTCAACATCAACAACGCCATCGTCACCGTCAAAATCCTCTGCTTCGTCGCTGTCGTCGGCGTCGTCGTTTTCATTGACGTAGAAAGGCTCGTCATCGATCAAAAGCTCTGCAAACTTGTTGATCCAGTCGTGAGCCTTGGGCTCACCCTCGTATTTCATGCAAACTTGCCCGAGAGGAAAAATCCGGCGGGCTCCGAGCTTCGCAAGCCACTTATCGGCAAGCTGGGCCTGGTAGCAGAATTTGGCACCGCCCCAGGACTCGGAGTCGCCCAATCCCAACACAGAAAAGCCAGCCAACGAGCGCAAAGGGTACTTGTCCACACGGAAGTCCTGGTATGTGTCTTTGAGATGTTCAAGGAAGTAGTCGATCGGTGAGTCTGTTTCGTAGGACGGGAGAATCATGGTGTAGATGTTGTGGGTGCCGTTCTTGGGAGTTTTCAAAAAGAATTCTTCGAGATCGTCCACATCGTCGTCCAAGGACATGAGCTTGGGCTTGTGCTGCAAGGCGTCAATCTTCGAAAGCTTTTCTGCAAGCGTCTGGGCAACACGCTGAGAGGAGCCGGTCAATGTGGTGTAGAAAATGTAGATCTGGGATTCGGCAAGCTTGATGGCAGAAGAGGTAAGCGATGGCTCTGGCGATTTGTGGGCCACTTTGGAGCCCTTGAACACCTTGGGAGCCTTGCTTCTTCTGCTGACACGCTTGAATTTCTCAGGAAACACGGTGGCTTGTGTGGGCGCGTACGAGTGGGTGAAGTCGACCTCGTAGATGGGCAGCGGCTTGGTGGCCGGTGAAGTTGGCTGCTTTTGCTGGTCATCGGACGAGTGGTCACGGCGGAAAAGCGTGAAAACGGTGGTGGCCGCAACAAGAACGGACAAGCGGCCGCCCGTGAGGTAGTAAACGGCGCAGCACACCGCAAATATCAACAGAGACAGATCCATGATGTGGAGTGAAAAGAGCACAGCAGAGGAAAGATGAGGGTGGTGCAGGATTTGCACCTAACGGGACTGGGTGCGGCATCATGGCGCGGCCGCGGCTCCACCACCACGCCGCTCCAGGCGATCATGGCGCCTTCTTTACGCCATGTTTGCTCGTTTGCGCTGTGAAGCACGCGGGGAATTGCGGCAAAAAAAATTGGGCTGCGATTTAAAACGAAGCGATTGCCTCTTTTTATATTACGGCCGCTCGATGGCACGTGCAGTGGAGATCTGCCCGAACCTTGCAGCGCATCCAAACAGGCTTGACAAAAGCGCCAACCTGTGAATCAGAAAGATTCCATAGCAGCTTGCTCACTTATATGGCCTCTATTGACTGAGTGGTGGAGAGGCGGACTCCCGCCAGCCTTTGGACGGCCACTTTTTGGCAATGGCCGACTGCAAATTCGCAGACCACAATACCGGCCGACCACATTGGGCAACAGCGGCCATCTGGGTTATAAAACTGGCCGCTTGACTCTGATGGTCTGAATTTCTGGTAAGTCATGATCAACGAACAGCTCGAGACGTTCACCAGCGCCATTTCCGATCCGTCGCTTCCGGATTCGTTCCTTGACGAGTTCTGCTCTGCCACCTCCGATGACAACACGTCCTTCATGACGGACTCGCTTTGGGACTATAACGACGGAAGTCTTCTTTCACTGGCCGTGGGGGACCTCGGTCCGGGCTCGGTGCCGCCACCACCGCCATCATGTCTTGGCGATGGTCCTGCGCCCGCTGAACTTGCGGGGTTCGGGTTGCGCAGCGACCCAGCATCCTCCGGCTTCGGCAACTACGAAATCAAAACCGGGTCTTTGAGAGGTGTGGTTGAGCCTTCTTACTTACTAGAGGAGCCGTATTCCGCTGCCAAATCTGCCGGGTTGGACAACTACTACGAATCGCACAGGACCACAGATACGGATGGGTTTGCGGCATCTTTTGGCGTTGGCGCCCATGACGACATCTTTGCCTCTTTTAGCGCCGACTTTCTGCAGCCGCTTGCCAGCGATACGCTCAGCGTCGACGTAAGCACTTGGAAAAGTCCCACGGTGGAAGCGGCGCCGCCTCCTCAAACGGGTTACAAGGCCAAAGACAACCTCTTTTCTGAGACAGATGCTCCGAAAGCGGATTCGCCGGTAAACTGGCTTGAGAACGTGTCTCGCGATGTCTATTCGTGGCCAAAGTCCGATGGTCCTGCGCTTCTTGCGGCCTCCGACAAAGACGCGAATCACAGTTTCGATGAAGGAGATGAGGATTCGGGATCGTCGTCCAAATCTTTTGGAAAAAAGGACGGCAAGAGGGCCAAGCCTGTTGCTCGGCGCTTCCAGTCCAGCGGCACGGTCAGCGTCAGTCCCTCGTTTGTCCAGTGCTTGAACATCATTCTTGACTACCACGGGTACACCGGAATCATTCAGAAGATCATTTTGAACGCATCCATAACAAACACGGCGTTCCAGCCACACGATGTGGCGCAGCAGATGAAGCTCTTGAAGAAGCCGTTGTCCCAGATTTACTGCTTGGCTGCGAACGAGGAGTTGGTCAACGGCACGCAACAGGTCATGTCCGCCCAGCCCTGTGACATTTCTCTTGTTCTGGGGGTATTGCAGAGAAAAATACACATCCGGGACATCTCGGCCATAGTTCAATCAGTGAGCCTGATTGAATACGTCAAGTCATCCAAGTTCAACATCAACAACCCATACGAGCCACAGTTCTACCGCTACGAACTAGACAACAAGGGCAAGATCATCAACGAAAGCAAGTGCGGCATGTGTGCGTTCTGCCCGTCGGTGAAGTTCCTCCCGTTCAAAAACTCCAGTTACCTTTCTCACATGACGTTGGAGCACGGCATTTTCGCCAGCAACTACGTGGTTCCCGAGGGTCTCTACTACGGGTGGTACCGCATGGTGCGTGCTAATGACCCTGCCAAAATACGAACCGTCAAAGCGCTTCAGTGTCCTGCGTGTTTCCAAGTGATTGAGGTTGCATGTTGGAAAAACAAGTCCAACCCGCTTCTCAGCTACTTCCGGCACTTCAAAAAGCTCCACCTGAACTTGAACAAGACGTTTACGTCGAGTTTAGTGGATCCCGTGGTGTTCAAGCAAAAGAGCACCCTTCAAAACAAGTTTTGAGGAATATTTTGAAACAAGTTTTGGAGCAAATTCATGAGGCCGCCCGACGGGCGTTACGAACACGGCTGATACGACCGGGATTACACAGTAACGCACGAAGCGGCCACGGAAAAGCAGCTCAAGCACGCCGTAGAGCCTACAGAAAGTAAATCAAACACATTTGTCTTATTTGAAAGCCAAAACCGCTTTTTGTAGCGCGGCAGACAACGCCAGCGGTATTAACTTGGTGATGCCCATTTGTTTGCCGGTGCGCACCGCTACACCTCTGCACCACAACAAAGCGATATCGAACTTGTGACTGCCGACCATAGTCTAAACCAAACTGCCTGTCAACCCGCGGCGACATCAAAGAACGCAAGGCCCTGTCCGCGTCAAAAGCTCACTTGCAGCCCCACCGGTTTGAATACGACACAGCAGCATTCCCCGAATCGATCATCGACCATAGACCATCGACCATCTAGAGCCATTCCACACCGGAGAATGTCCCTAAGCTCTGCGCTGAAAGACCACTTAAGAACCATCACGCTTGACCAGGTCCGCTCTCTCGGAAACACCGCCGACGACAACAGCGCAGGCAAGAAGGCCATCATTTGGAAGGACTTTGGCGCTTACCTCGACAAGAAACTCGAGTGGACCGTGCCGCTGCAAAACACCCAGCAGGACCAGCACGCTCTCTTCAATCTCCTTTCCAACAGCTCGTACCTCTCGCAGGTGATCAAATTCCAAATCTGCAACTCGTGCAACCGACCCATCGGAGAGAGTCTCTTAGAGTCCCACTATACGAGGTGTCTTGAAATGAAACAGAAAAAACAAGACGCAAACACGGCATCGCCCGCCTCCGGTGTCAAGCGCAAGCGGGGCCGCAACCCCGCGTTGATGGACGTAGATAACTCGCTGGTCGACTCATCTCGAGGCACTACCCCTGCCCCCAACACACCATCCGGCGCCAATCCCGTGGGCAGACCGAAAAAGAAGTACAAGAAATCGCAGATGCAGAAGGAGAAGGAAGCGGCCAATGCCGCTGCTGCCGCTGCTGCGGCGGCCGAGGCAGCGAATGCTCGGGCCAACAATGCCGCGAGTGTCAAGCGCAAGAAACAGGCCAAAGTCAAGCCCGGCACGAAAACAAAGGGCCCGGTCGATGTGGAAAAGCAGTGTGGTGTGCCGCTTCCTCTGGGTGGCTTCTGTGCCCGGTCTTTAACGTGTAAGACCCACTCCATGGGTGCCAAAAGAGCCGTTCCTGGAAGAAGTGCTCCCTACGACGTGTTGCTCCAGCAGTACCAGAAGAGAAACCAGGCCAAGTTGGCTGCAAGCCACGCCTTGGCTGCCCAAAGAAGAGAAAACGCCCAGCTCTCAGGCTTGTCCGTGGGCGACTCCGACTACGGCCCCGGCAACCCCAACATGAACATCGTTCTAGATCCCGATGAAGAGACGCACCTCGTGCTCGAGGGCCTTTCGAAAAACCACCCTGTTCCGTTGGAAAAGAAGGTGATGCTTCCTGCCAGGCACAGACAGCGTTTCTTGCTCATGAGAGAGTCTTACGCCAACGCACTCATCACGAACGGACTTGCCGCGTCCGATGCTTCTGCGCTGAGCGGGGATTTGACTCTAGCCAACCAAGCTATTTCAGGCTCCATCGGTGGCTTGCAGGGTCGCTGTGCGCTTGTCAACGTGGAGAAAAGCCCGGATGGAGATACACAAAGCTACGCCACCGTTCCTGGAGAAATCTACCAGGTCCGGGCACCTCTGAAGGCAATAGCCACTACGGCTCAGTATCACGTGCAACAACAGCAACTTTTCCAACAGCAGATTGTCAAGTTGCAGCAGCAGCAGATGTTGGCCAAGCAGCGCCAAAGCCAGCTCCAACAAAGGGCTCAGCAACAATCTCAGTTTGGACAGCAACAGGCACAGCAGCAGCGAGCTTAAGGCTGGGTGGTGCAAGGTGTGTTTTGCCTGGGATGCGTCGTTTAATCTAGCTAGAGATATCTATAATACGTGCTATTGCTGTTTAAGTGGATACTGCAGTATCAAGTGGATCTTGTTGTATTAAGTGGATAGTGTTGGTTGACTCTCTCCGTACACTGTAGAACATTCCAAAAGTTATTCACTTCAGTTCTTTTCTTCTGGGCCAAAGAGGCCTGTACTTGACAATCCAAGGGTGATCAGCGACTTCTGCTAGCGAAAGACGATCTGCTGGGTTTTTCTGAAGAAGCCGTCTCATGAGGTCGGCGGCGTCTTCCTCGATAAAGCTAGGTATTCTTAGATCCACCTTTGCAATGCGCTTGTATGTGGCAGTCTTGTCGACCTCTTCGAAGGGCGGGCGGCCCACCAAAAACTCGTAGCAAAGTATACCGAGCAGCCATACATCAACACTGTAGTCGTGTCCCTTCGACTCCACCATTTCGGGAGGTAGATAATCGAGGGTTCCACAGATAGTGAGGCGGCGGTCGGAGGACGCGCCTAAGGATTTCACAGACCAGCCGAAATCGCTCAACTTGATTGTTTTGTTTGACGAAAGCAAGATGTTCTCGGGCTTGATGTCGCGGTGGATTATGCCCCGGGAATGGAGATACTGTAGGGCGCAGGCCACCTGGTGGATGTAGTTTGAAGCAGTGATGTCATCGAACCGGCGATAAGTCTTCAAGAGCTGGTAGAGCTCGCCGTGCACGGCGTACTCCAAGATGAGGTAGACGTTTGTGTCGTCGAAAAAGAAGCCGTAGAGGCGGCTGATGTAGGGATGCACGAGATTGCGTTGGATCTCGATTTCTCTGCGGAAGTTTTTCTCGAGCTTGAGCTCCACGAGGTCCTTTTTGGCCATGACTTTGATGGCGCAAATGAAGCCCGACGCCTTGTGCTTGACGCAGTAGACCTTGCCTAACTTGCCTCTGCCCAAGACCTTGCCGATTTCGAAGTCGGAGAGTTTTAACTTTCTTGTGTCTCTGATGGACTGAGGCTGTTGAGATGCGTTGCGCTGGGCGCGGAGCGGGCGGGCGGACTTGGCCGGCTTGGAGGCGCGCAGCTGCCTGCTGCTGGACGACGTGTTGACGGGAATTTTGCTGAGCGGTTTTCGGGACGGCAGCGACATGAGTTGGAGAAGATGAAGAAGCCAAACGTAAATAGAGAACCTGTACGCGGCGCGAGCCACGGGTGCACGGGTGCAGGGGTGGGCAGAGCGCCATGGAGGCAGCGGAGAGGGAATGTGTTGATTTTTGTTCGGGATCAGTTTTGGTTGTGTTTTGGTTTTGATCTGGGTGAGTTTTGGCTTCAACTTTCCTGTTGCCGTTTTTTCGCTTAATTCTTTTTTTCCCTTTTTATGCTTCTTTTCCTCCGTCCTTTATTTCTCTTTATCTACGTTTCTTCTCTTTTTCTCTGCTCTGCCCAGCGCGGCCAGGCTTCAGCCGCGTGCGCCTGGGAGACTGGCCCTAGAGCACAGCAGCAGTGTCGCAGACAACTTTGGCCCATCTGGCTGCTTCGGCTATTGCTCCGTTCCTTCGGCTTCTCTTTCGCCTGAAACTTCTTTATGCTTTTACATCTTTATTTTAATATCTCTATTTTCATTTCTCTGTATTTTTTTTTTTTTTTTCAAATTTCTATATTTATCACCTTTTTCAAACTCCACCTCTTGTTCTCTGCTGGCGCTTCCGCATTTAGAGCGTTCGCACCAGAACGGCACGCTCGCCTGGCCGGGCCCAGGCGCGGGCAGCCAGGCGGTAGGGCACCCAACCAGCACTGGCGCCGGCCGCACTTCCCCTCCATCAGGTGCCGCCCGCCACCAGACAACGGCAGAAAATGGAATTGCAAAATGAAAAATAGAAGATGGAAAATGGAAATATAAGATGAAAAATGGTAATAGAAGATGGAAAACGGAAATACAAAATGGAAAGTGGAAAACATAAATTAGAAGAAACAAAATAAAAAATATAAAACAAAAATAGAAATTGCAATAACCAAAACCAAAACCAAATTGTGAATCAGCGGCACAATAAACAAAATGAATTTCACCGACAGCAGCGCCGCCAGAAAACAGACCCGGCCCAAAAAAAGACCCGTCCGCCAGCCCGTCCGCCAGCGGCCCCGACCAGCACGAGCGCCCCGGGCCGCGCCCGCCCAATTCTTGCTTTTCGCCTAGGGCCTCCAGCCCGCCGCAGACTCCCCATATTCCAGTCGGCGCGAAGTCCTCTGCTCCACCAATCTCCGCCACAACATTGTTTTTTTGCTCGCTGCTCCACCCTCTGCTTCTCGGCCCCGTCACTCGCTCCCCCGCTGCTCCCTTCCCTTTTCCAACACCCCCGGCGCCCACCCGTGCACCTGCCCCTGCTTATTGTGCTCCCCGCTAGCCCTGCACCACGCTCCGCCGCTAGCCCTCCTCCAGCTTCTGCTAGCGCTGTCAGTTTGTGCTAGCGCCGACAGTTTCTGCCAGCAACACCCGTTTGTGCTAGTGCTGCCTGCTCCGTCCCCCTCCAGCCCGCCACCATGAGCCAGTCGGGAAACAGAAACCTGATTTTAGGCTGGGTCAAGAACCTCAAGAAAAACACCATGCTGAGCGACTCCGTCAACGAGATCTCCGACGCCCACGCTGACCCCTTGTCGCCGTCGCCCTCTGCCGCGCCGCCGTCGCCGTTCCACTCGCCCACAAAGGAGAAGGCCGGCCTGTTGGCCCAGCCGCTGGGCGGCAACTGGATCTCCGCGTCGTCCGGCGCGTCCGACTTCCTCCGCCCGCTCCTCAACCACAAGTCCCGCTCCACCAACAACGTCAACCCGGCCGCCACCTCCATCTCGCGCTGCTCGTCCAACCAGGACAACAGTCTCGGCTTGCGCCACCACAGAGACTCGTTCATGCAGACAAACACGCTTGTGGACGAGAACTCCAAGTACTTTGGCGTGCCCTTGGCCGACGCCATCCAGCAGGGCGCGGCCAAGATCTCCATCTTGGGCTCCGACTCGTGCGACGACGCCAACAACGGCAACGACGTGCTCCACTACGGCCGCATCCCCATCGTCGTGGCCAAGTGCGGCGTCTACCTCAAGAAGAACGGCTTGAACGTCGAGGGCATCTTCCGCGTGGCCGGCTCTTCCAAGCGCATCAAGGAGCTCCAGATCATCTTCAACACCCCGCCCGAGTTCGGCAAGAGGCTCAATTGGGACGGCTACACCGTGCACGACGCCGCGTCCGTGCTCCGCCGCTACCTCAACGCCTTGCCCGAGCCGCTAATACCCTTGAACTTCTACGAGGAGTTCCGCGACCCGCTCCGCACCCGCCCGCGCATCATCAAGTACTTAAAGTACAAGGCGGAGAACACGCCGAACCCCAGGGCAGACGCGTCGGACCGGCCTTCCTCCGACTCCAGGTCCCTCCACGGCTCTCCTGTCAAACACTACCCTGTGCCACAGTATCGCGCTGAGGGCCCGGCCCCAACCACGCCTTTGCGCTCTCCGCTGTCTGAAGAGGATCTCAATCCTTTAGAGCACGAACGGAGACCAAAGAGCTACAAGAACCTCACCAAGGATGTCTATGCCGCCATAGGCGACTTCAAAGACCTCTTGGACGACCTCCCGTTCTTGTCCAAGCAGCTCCTTTTCTACATCCTCGACTTGCTTGCCATGGTGCAAAGCTTGTCGAGCGAGAACCTCATGTCGTCTCGCAATTTGGCGGCTATCTTCCAGCCCTCGATTCTTCTGCATCCAAGCCATGACATGGACCCTGAGGAGTACGTTTTATCGCAGTCCGTCGTGGAGTTCCTCATACAGTATTCTTACAAGCTTCTACCGAACAACGACTGCAAAGACAAATCTCTGGGTAACCCCAAGCCAGAGACCGGCGCCCCGCCAATCAGAGAAGCGTACCTCAATCCAAAACGCCAGCACAGTCAGTCGCTCTCCGCGCCGAACCACGACCTCGAGTTTATTGGATTCAGGAGTCCCAACGAGGCAGCAAACCTCTCGGAAACGGAGAACGACTTTGTGAGTGCCAGCAGCGAGGACGACGAGTTTTTTGGCAAAGTCAAGTTCCGGAAGGAGCCGCTCGAGCACCTACATCAAGCGCTACAGCGCGACCGCGCTCCTCTGGCAGCCGAGCAAGATCGTGCACCCCCCGATACGACTGCAGAGGCTCCGGTGCCTCCCATAGTCGTGGAAAAGCTGGACCACGTTTCCGCTTGAGCCGTAGCGATAGGCCTGGCCTCTCCATAATTTATTGCACGGTACATAGAAGGCATCAGTAGCAGGTGGTTGGTCACGTGACGCGCGCATTATCGTTATGGCTGGAGCGAGCGACGGTGAAGAAACGGCCAAAACATGTCAGACGCCGAAGTGTCCCAGCACAGCCACGCCGAGGAAGACGTTGATGATCTTTTTGGAGACGACGAGGAAGCTCCAGTGCAGCGCTCTGGCCGTGCAGCCCGCACGGCTGGTTCGGACAACGAGAGCGGAACCGAAAAAAATACCGACGACGAGCCAGAAAAAGACGACGATGAAAGCTCAGAAGAGGGGGAAAAGCATCTCAAAACCGCAGAAGTTTCCTTGCCGAGGCACGCGGCCTCTTTCGAGCAAAAGGAAGAGACTTTTACTTTGAGAATGCCAATGTACCTCAACGTGGAAGCACATCCGTTCGATCCTAACGAGTTCAAGGAACAGATCGAGCAAAACGCTGCAGACAGAGGCAAGACCAGCTCGGACGCTAGTGTAGTCGAGAAGGAGCTGGTTGCAGAAAAGCTTTTGAACGAAAACACGATCAGATGGAGGTACTCCAACAGCGGAAACGACGAAATCATCAAACAGTCCAACGCACACTTCATCCAGTGGGACGACGGCTCGTTGTCTTTGAAGATTGGCAAAGAGATATTTGATTTTAGAGACCTCCCGACAGCGGACACTTATCTTGCCAAGAGCCATGTGGAGCATGAAATTTTGCAGAATGATTCGAGGTTGGCCAAGACCGCCAGTCTCTTGCCGTCGTCCACGTCGACTAACACACACATGCGCTTGTCGCAAGCCATGAAGAACATACAGAAGAAGGACAAGATCTTGAATACGTTAACCAAGCATGATCCTATGTTGAGACAGAGGTTGGCAGACGAAGATGAGAGGAAGACGCTTAAAATGAAGCGCCAGCTTGAGCAGAAGCGCCGTTTGCAAGAGGAACGGCTCGGCAAGTCGGACAGCCCTGCTCCGAGTCGTGGTGGCTACTCTGCGTATGAAAGGTATGAAAGAACGTACGGTAACGACGAATACGACGAGGAGGATGACTTCATCGCCAGTGATGACCAGGAACCCGAGGTGGACGAAGACGGCGACGATTTGGACATTGACGCTGAAGAGGAAGAGCGCGAATTCGACAAGGGAGCCGAGCGCTTGAAGAATGTCAAGGCCGAGGGCCTGTTCAAGTACCAGCTGAACACGCCCGATGAGGAAGAGGGAGAAGACAGACGCAAGAGGCGGCGGATCATTGATTCGGACGACGAGGAGTAGGATCAAAATTGTAATATAGAAGAAAGAAGAGAACAAAAAGAATGAAGTAAGGATGAGTCATTGACGGTGGTGAAGAAGAGTGGAGGACAAGAATTGTCATGTATTCAACGAGACAGCCCGGATATTGGCCGGACATGGCGATGAGTTGATGTTCGAATTTTTTAATAATCGAAAGAAGGCACAGCTGTTGAAGAGACTTTGGTCAGCGTGTCAGAAGAGCGCCAGCTCCGGTTTTCAGACGCGTCGGCCCAAAGAAATTCTCAGAAGTAGCCTACCCTGTTCCTTTTATTCTTTTGATCTTTCGCCCTCCCATTTTTTCTTCTTACTTTCGTTCTTTTACTTTTTTCTTTCTTTGCTTCCTTCTTTTTCCTCCCTTTCTTTTCTTCTTTTCTCCTTTTCTTCCCTTTCTTTCCATCGGTCCATTTTCATATCCCAGGCTTCGGCCGCGGCCGGCCGGTCGCATGCGCTTTTACCCCAGACTGGCACGGACGAGCGCAAGCCTCCTCCTCTTTTTCCAACACAAACAATGGTCAAAAAGACGTTGGCCAAGCCCTTGAGAATCATCTTGCTCGGCGCCCCCGGATCTGGCAAAGGAACACAGACCAGCCGTTTGTTGGACCACTTTGGCCAGCTCCGTGCAATTTCATCCGGCGACAGTATACGAGCCGAGGTGGCCAGCAACAGCGTCCTTGGCCAGCAAGCCACGCAGTACATCGACAAAGGCCAGCTCGTGCCAGACGATGTCATCGTCGGCCTCATGACCAGCCAATTGCGCGAGAGAGGCTGGTTGCACCACAATGCCAGTTGGCTTTTGGACGGCTTTCCAAGGACTCAACCGCAGGCAGCGCTGCTCGCCACCGTGTTGGATGCAGCCGCGCCGCTCAACTTGGCCGTGGAGCTTGCCGTGGACCAGAGCGTGATCCTCGACCGCATCCGGGCCCGCTGGGTGCATGCGGCATCGGGCCGCGTGTACAATTTAGACTACAACCCGCCGCAGACGCCGTTTCGGGACGACGTGACCGGCGAGGCGTTGGTGCAGCGCACGGACGACACGGCCGAGGTGTTTCAGAAGCGTTTGGACGAGTACAACCGGCAGATCGAGCCGTTGAAGGCGTTCTACGCGGAAAAGGGCATTTTGGCCCGTGTGGCGGGCGACACGTCGGACGAGATTTTCCCCAAGCTCCAGCGGCTTGTCGAGGACCGATTCTGCTGAGCGGGCCGCTTATTCATCGCACGGCGGGCTTTGTAATGTTGGTGGGCCCGCCTTATATTGAGGAACATTTAGACACATTTGGTATACTCGAACACTGGACAGGTGGAGGAGGCAAATTTATTTTCCGATTCCGCCACGTCCGTTCTCTTCATCTGCCTTTTTTGGTTCATTTATTCT
Source organism: Metschnikowia torresii (assembly GCA_002893725.1). NCBI lineage: Eukaryota > Fungi > Ascomycota > Pichiomycetes > Serinales > Metschnikowiaceae > Metschnikowia > Metschnikowia torresii. The sequence continues at coordinate 1,300,377 of NXHD01000001.1, read as the reverse complement.
CTCCCTTTTCCTTTCCTTTCTTCTTCACCCTTTTTTTTCCTTTCTTCTTCTCCCTTCTCTCCTCTGGCCATCACGCTTATCAGACTCGCGCTCTTTTCAAGAACCAACAGCATCCATCAACAGCATCCATCAACAGCATCCATCAACAGCATCCATCAACCCAATGAAGTTCTACATCGATGACTTGCCCGTGATCTTCCCGTACCCGCGAATCTATCCCGAGCAGTACTCATACATGGCCGACATCAAGAAGTCGCTCGATGTCGGTGGCAACTGTATCTTGGAAATGCCCTCGGGAACAGGCAAGACCGTCTCGTTGCTTTCATTGACCGTGGCCTACCAAATGCACTATCCCGAGCACAGAAAGATCGTCTACTGTTCCCGTACCATGTCGGAGATCGAAAAGGCGCTTATTGAGTTGCACAACCTCATGGAGTATCGGGCCAATGAGCTTGGCTACGTGGAGGACTTCCGGGGCTTGGGCTTGACAAGTAGAAAGAACTTGTGCCTACATCCCACCATCTCCAAGGAACGGAAGGGCGCCGTGGTGGACGAGAAGTGCCGCCGGGTCACCAACGGCCAGCTCAAGCAGAAACTCCAGGAGCAGAGTGTGAGTGAGGAGCAAATCAGTCAGAATGCCGACAACTATGGCTTGTGCTCGTTCCACGAAAAGCTTTATGACTACGACCAACACGACTTGATTCCGGCGGGCGTCTACTCGTTCGATGCCTTGGTCAAATACTGCAAGACACAGGGCACGTGCCCTTACTTCACCGTCAGAAGAATGCTTTCCTTCTGCAACATCGTCATCTACTCTTACCACTACTTGCTCGATCCCAAAATTGCCGAGCGCGTGTCGAAGGAGCTCAGCAAGGACAGCATCATCATTTTCGACGAGGCGCACAACATCGACAACGTTTGCATCGAGTCCTTATCGCTATATCTCACCGACGACTCGTTGAAGCGGGCGGGGCGAGGCGCCAATAAGTTGGCCGACGCCGTGGAGGAAATGAAGGCCCAGGACAACGAGAAATTGCAAAACGAGTACGAAAAGCTCGTGGAGGGCCTTCGGCAGAACGAGATTGCTCGTGACGAGGAGCTTTTCATGGCCAGCCCCGTGCTTCCTCAGGACCTTCTAGACGAGGCCGTGCCTGGCAACATCCGCAAGGCCGAGCACTTCATTTCGTTCCTCAAGCGCTTTGTTGAGTACCTCAAGACCAGAATGAAGGTTCTACACGTCATCAGCGAGACGCCCGTCAGTTTCTTGCAGCACTTGAAGGAGCTCACATTCATCGACAGAAAGCCGTTGCGCTTCTGTTCCGAAAGACTCTCTTTGTTGGTTCGCACGCTCGAGTTGGCCGACGTGGAGGATCTCAACGCGTTGAAGGACGTTGCCACGTTTGCGACACTTGTGTCCACGTACGAGAGTGGCTTCCAGTTGATTCTCGAGCCTTTTGAGACCGAGGGCGCCACCGTACCCAACCCCATTTTGCATTTCACCTGTTTGGATGCTTCCATTGCCATCAAACCGGTGTTCGACAGGTTTTCCTCCGTTATCATCACCTCGGGAACAATCTCTCCCCTTGACATGTACCCCAAGATGCTTAATTTCCAGACAGTTGTGCAGGAGTCCTACAGTATGACTTTGGCCAGAAGATCGTTCTTGCCCATGATTGTCACGAAAGGATCCGACCAAACATCCATTTCTTCTCGTCTTGAGATCAGGAACGACCCTTCTGTCGTCAGAAACTACGGCTCGCTCTTGATTGAGTTTTCGAAAATCACCCCAGATGGCATGGTTGTTTTCTTTCCGTCGTACTTGTACATGGAGTCGATTATCTCGATGTGGCAGACCATGGGAGTCTTGGACGAGGTGTGGAAGTACAAGTTGATTTTGGTGGAGACCCCCGATGCCCAGGAGACCGCCTTGGCGCTCGAGACCTACAGAAAAGCATGTTCCAATGGAAGGGGCGCTGTTTTATTGTCTGTGGCGCGTGGAAAGGTGTCCGAAGGTATCGATTTCGACCACCACTACGGAAGAACCGTGTTGATGATTGGTATCCCGTTCCAGTACACCGAGTCGCGTATCTTGAAAGCTCGTCTCGAGTTTTTGCGTGATCACTACCAGATCAAGGAGAACGACTTTTTGTCTTTCGACGCCATGCGGCACGCTGCCCAATGTTTGGGGCGTGTTTTGCGTGGTAAGGACGACTACGGTATCATGCTTCTAGCCGACCGGCGGTTCAAGAACAAAAAGGCGCAGTTGCCCAAATGGATAGCACAGGCGCTTCATGACTCCGACACAAATCTCTCGACAGACATGGCGCTTGCCGCGTCCAAGAAGTTTTTGCGCAATTTGTCGCAGCCGTCGAATCCCAACGACCAAGAGGGCGTTTCTGTTTGGAACCTCGAGCAGCTCGAGGCGTTCCAAAAGCAGCAGAGAGGCAAGGTGGGCGCCTCGGCTCCGCTGGTCGCCGAGCCCAAGCAGGACGAAGATGACTTCATGGACATCGACGATGACGACCTTGAGTTCTTGTAGAGCAGAACTCATTGCTTACATAGCTTCCATGCATTTTCCAGATCTGAGCGCTCCAGCGGCCGCGCGCATCGAGATGGCATGGCGCGCCATTGAAATCGAGGAATCGCTACTCACAACGCTACCAAAAACATCAACGCTGCGCAAAAACGCTACTCTTCCAGCTCAGCGAGTGCCTCGATGTCCAATGACTACTTTGCTGTGATTGTGGAGTTCAACGAGCAGGAGGTGAGGATCGGTTTCGCTGGCGAGCCAAAAGAGCAGGTCCGTGTGGCGCCCGGACATCATTTATGGGCCAAGTGCATCAAGGCCCCAGAAATAACAAACACAACCATTCCTCGGTGTTTTGGCATTGATGCCCATGCGGTGGACTGCAGCACGCGGAGCTCTTTGGTCAATGCCGCTGCTGCAAACGAGCGCCTTTCGATAACCATTGGCTCCTATAGACAGCATATGGCCGAGCTCCGCTGGTTCGACTGGCGCCTGGACAACTACGCGTCGCTTTGCAAGCTCTTGCGGCACGCGCTTCTTGGCTGTCTTCTTGTGCTGCCGTCCAGATGCAAGCTTTTCGTGTTGGACCAGCGCTTGTGTGCTCCAGACAAATACAGGCTTTGCAAGGCGATCTTACACACGCAAACGGCGGCTTCGGTGTCTTTTCTTCCGTTCCACCAGTGCTGCTGTCTTTCCGCCGGCGTGGACAATGCGGCTGTTGTTTCCGTTGATTGGAATTCCGCCTCTGTGGCGGCCGTGGTGGATCTTAGGCTCATAGCGCACCATGAGCACATGGCGCTCTCGCAAGAGGCGCTACTCTACGGGACAGAAGCCTCCAGCAGCGCCGAGAGTGATTTCTCAGCAAAGATGCTGGCGCGGGCCATAGCCAATGGCTTGCCTCCCGTTTTGCGGGCCGCTCTCAGGCTCTTGGCTTCCGATAGTCTTCCGTTGGTCACGCAACTGGTGATCATCACTTCAGCCGTGGAAAACATGGCTGAGGCTGAAGCCGTGAAGAAGGCCGTTTTTGAGTCCTTCCGGGAAGCGTTTTCAAAGTGTACGGTGGCGGCCAAGCACTCGCTCGGCGCCTGGGCCGGTGCATCCATTTATTGCTCGACTACACTTCTACGCGAGAACAATGCCCAGTGGCGGGCGTTGGAAATCACACGCAAGGCCATTGACGCCATGACCGTCGCCGACGTGGCCAAGTGGCCGTCGTAAGGCCGGCGGACGCCGCATGGCCTACTCCGTGTCCTCGGGCTCGCTTGAGGTCAGCCGCACCGAGTATTTTGCCCACGGAAAGCGGCTATCGTACTCGTCATAGCTGAGGCCCATGGCCAAGCTTTTGAGGGTCTCCCAGAGCCGTGGCTTGTGCTCGGAGGCCACGGAGTCGGCGTTTTCAAACTCGTCAGCGAGAATATTCAAGAGCGAGCATTCGTGCTCGTCAGGAGCTGAATGGAACTCCATCACACGCGCCAACGGCGTGGCCGACCACACGTTTGTCTGGCCCCACTGACCCTTCAATGGCGAGAAGTCCAACGGCGAGTTTTCCGGGAGCAACGGCTGGGTCATATGCGGCTTGATTTGCGGGTTGAACTCATCAAGCGCCGAGCTCAAGGCCTTGCTCCGGTGATGGACAATGGTGGCCGAGCGGTCGTGGCCGCTGGAGTACGGCTTTGTGAAGTTTGTCAAGCTGTCTGCGGTGTCGAAGGAGCCGTCTAACGATGGTTCATCGTCGTCAATAGGCGGCTGTGGTTTGGGCCTGCGGACCTCCGTGTCCACGCCCGATGCCCGCTGGGGCGTAGGCCCGTCATCCCACCACGTTCCTGGTGTTGTGTGTGCCGCTGCTTTTTTTGCATTTGTCGTTGCGTTTTTCTCGTTTGTTCCCGTTGCATTTGATCCCGCTACTCCTGTTGTATTTGGGTGCAAAACGTGAAGAGCGGTCTTTCCCTTCGACCGGACCTTCGGCAAGATGTACTGACCGGTGTGGGTGGACTTGGCGTAGACGGGCTTTTTCGCTGGCGAAACCAGAGACGCTGTGGACATTTTGGTGGGCTGGTCTTTGGTGGTGTGGATGTACAAAGCGGTTGCGACCGGCTGCGCTGCGCAAAGAAGCGCCGGCCGGAGCCGAAGAAGAAGCCAGTCAAACCAAAATTCAAACGAAACACGTTCCAAGTTAATTAAAAAAAAAATTTATCGGCATCGGCTGGGTTTTGGCCCGGACAACCGTAGCAACGGCCGCAAGTGGCCGGCGCCTGCACACTGGCTCCTCACCGCCCTAATCACGCAGCGGAGTTTCCAGTCACATCACCAACCATGTCGTGGGACGGATTTAAAAAGGCCATCAACAGAGCAGGAAACTCTGTACTCGTCAAAGATGTGGACAAAACTATAGACAAGGATTTTGACACGGAGGAGAGACGCTACAAGATCTTGAAGACCGCGGGCCTGAATTTACAAAGCGCCTCCAAAGGATACTTGGATTCCTTGAGAGCCGTGACGGCGTCGCAGGTCAACATTGCGGAGATTGTGTCGAATCTCTACGAGGACAACCAGCAGGGTGGATCGATCTACTCGAACGCCGGCCACTTTTATCTCCAGACGGTCCGCGAGCTTGACGAGGAAACAGTCAAGCAGGTGGATGGCCCGTTCCGGGAAACGATTTTGGACCCCGTGACCAAGTTCTCCAACTACTTTAAGGAAGTGGACGAGGCGATCAAGAAGCGGGCGCACAAAAAGACGGATTACGACCAGTGCAAGTCAAAGGTGCGGCGGTTGATTGACAAGCCGGCCAAGGACGCGGCCAAGTTGCCGCGGGCGGAGAAGGAGTTGCAGGTTGCCAAGGACATTTACGACGAGTTGAACGAGCAATTGAAAGCGGAGATGCCGCAGCTCATCAGCTTGCGTGTGCCATTCTACGATCCTTCGTTCGAGAGTTTAGTGAAGATCCAGTTGAAGTTTTGCACTGAGGGCTACTCCCGCTTGGCGCAGGTGCAGCAGCAGTTGGACCAGGCCACGCGTGACGAGTACGCCAACGGTGTTTTGGACAGCAAGATCGACGACTTGCTAATGCAAATGAACAGCTTGAGCATCGCCAGCTTGGCCAAATAGCGCCTTTTATAACGACAATACACGGCGCAAGAGGGTTGTTTTGTTTCGAGCTTCTGACTTTCTCGGTCAATGACAGGTGCCTTCGTTTAACCCTTGTTTTGAAGATTGTTGAAGGGCCACTCACTGGCCGTGGGTAGTGTGGCGTTTCTTCGTCCTCTAGTTCTTTGTCCTTCAATCTTCTCCTTTTTTTTCTTTTCTTTGTCGTTCTCTTTTCTTTCTCCCTCTTCTACTTTTTTTCTCTCCTCTTCCAATTTTGCTTCTCTCTTCCAATTTTGCTTCTCTTTCTTTTTTGCTTCTCTCTTCCTTTTTTTGCTTCTCTCTTCCTTTTTTGCTTCTCTTCCTTTTTTGCTTCTCTCGGTATTGGCCCATTTGGACCCTGTTCGCATGTTCGCATCCTATCATCGCACCATATTTTACACCTGCCAGTGAAAACTCATTCATACTTCCACGCCGCCTACAAAGCAATGCCATGAAACGTTCCGAAACCTTGGTAATTGCCTTTTCTGCAAGGCTCCTCCGCTACCCCAAAGTGCTCATCATGGTGCCCTTTCTTGTGGTGCTTCTCTGCTCATATCTGGTGTCATACGATTTGACATTGCGCCCAGTGGCCGCCCGGCTCCTGGCTCGCTTCATGGACGATGCCGCCGTGCTGGCCGGCCCGGCCACGGCCCCTGCGTTTTCTTCCGCCATCGCCGAGTCGGCGCTGTGGCGCCCGCTGGACTTTTTCAACCATAGCGTGGCCCGAATCGCTTTTGCTGCCGACAACGTTTTACGGGCGGACGCGCTAGCAGACTTGACTCAGGCCCAGCGCCATCTCCTGGCCGGAAATGTGGTTTTGTCAGGCCTCAACACTTTGTGGGGTGCGTCCGAACGGGCCTTATTGAAGCACCTCAACTACGCCGTGTCACTCGACTATGTTAAGCTCTTTTTCGGTGCCATTGGCTCCCACAACCACGACATCACGTCCGCCAAGCGCTCCTACTTCTACGTCCTCTACGACACGCCGCTGCTTGACGTGGACGCGCTTCGTGGCCTTCCTGCCATCACGCTAGCTGATATACGCCTTGTGGACGGGCCTGGCGTGGCGCAGGCGTTTGTTTCCTACTACAAGCTCTTGGTGGGGCAGCGCCGCGGTGCCTCGTTGTTACTAAGTGCTCTTCATGTCCTTGTGGCGGCCGTGACGGTGGTCTACGTGTGCCGCGTGTATTTTGCCGTGTACAACCTCCACAAAATCAGATCTTCCGTGGGCCTCATTGGCGGGTGGCTTGCCAGCGTGGTGTTGCTGGCCTTTGCGGCCATTCTGCTCATCGCCCGGGCCCACTCATGGGCATCCTGGCACGATTCTTTGGGATGCGCCTTCACCTTCCCCATGTACATTTATCTCCTCAGTGTGATGGTGGTGAGCTCGAGAGCATTGTACACCACGATCGACGAGTTGGCCGGCAACAATGCGTTTGGCGAGCCCGAAAACACCCACAAGCGGCTCATCAGGTACTACCTCGGCATCAGTTCCAATGTGCACCAGAACGTGCCGCTTTTCGCTCGACCCTTCAGAAAGGGGCGCCTTTTTCGCTCCTGCGTCAGCCTGTTGCCCATCCCCTGCTCGTCCGTGACTTTCGTGCAGAACATTTGCATCTTTTCCTTGATCTATGCGGCCATGTGCTACTCGTGCTCCTTGTTCTTCCACGGCTCGTTCAAATCGCTTTTCCGTGTGTCTGTCTGTGACTTTTACAAGTGCGTTTTATTGGCTTCGGTCATCGAGCATATTTTGCAACTCACGTCCATCGTGGCCATTATCGTCATCGACTTGAACAGAGTTGATTTGACCGACATGATCACTAAATCGCACCCTGCCGACGTCAATCCTAATGTGCACGAGATCAATCCTGTGACAGCAAAACTCCTCAAGCTGAGCCTCCTTTCTGCAAAAGCACTCGGAATTTACTTGTTGAAGTTAGCCCCATATTCAGAGAAGGTCTACTGGTGCATCGTCGTTCCTTGTTTGTGCCTCGGGGCCTGCTGCGGCTACATCATTTTTCTCGCCTTGATCTATACATCAAGCTCCAGCAATCTCATCCAAGAGCTTTACTTGAGCAAGCCCGAAGCCTTGAGCGGCACAATAGATCACTTGTTTGTGTGCGAGGTCCTCGCAATTGTCGTGTTTTTCATGGCCTTCTGTGAATTGGTGTACGCCCTTTGTCATCCCAAAACTTTGGATGAGAATTTTGGTACCGATTCCACCGTTTCGCTTGTGCCATCGGCGTCCTCGCGAGAGTTGGAGAAGCTTCTCAGCGATGAAGAGAAATTCTTCGAATGCCTCAACGTTGACGACTCGACGGCCAGTGATAAGCTAAAATTGTACACCAACGCGGGCTCTGAGTTGCTTGTCTCGACGGATTTGGACCACCGAGTCTTGGTGCACTATCCATCCCGAGCCTCTTGCGAAAGTTTGAACATTTCCACGAAGTTTGGGTCACTCAAAGCAGATAAAAACGTCAAAGAATTTTGGCCAATCAGTCATATCGAGATCGACGATGGTGGCCAGTACATCATGCTCGTGAACCACCGCATGTGTCGTATTAAGTGCTTTGATGTCCAGTCAAAAAGCTACCTCTGGGAGGTTTCCTTAACCGCAGAGACATCGGATAAGGCTGGTGGTATGACAACTGTTGCCTGCTTTTTCCGAACTCGAACTGTTGCCGGATACCTTGCCAGAATGTTGCTACTGAAACAAAAGAGCCGTCGCAGAGACAGCAATACGTCCATTGCCTCGCTCAAGTCTTTGCCTGGAAATTACGCTCCTCCCACAGCACAAGATGCGTTCTTGAGTCCTGGCGATTCAAACCTGAGTCTCGCTGAGTACGAGAAAAACTTGCGCAGAAAAGAGTTTGTGGTGATTCTTGCAAGCGGCGAAATGGTTACCGTTACATGCGACAATGTGAAGATGAAGACTTACAATATCATCGAGCAAATTTACCAGAATGACCCTGCAATGAGAGGAATCAAGATAATATCCCTGCGCTTGCTTAACACAGCCAGAGTGCACGACAAAATTATTTGCAAGTTGTCGAACGATGACATTGTTGTCGGAACTGCGTTGAACAACATTTGGAGGTTCCACAAGCTTAAACTCCACAAGTCTTTTTCACCCCAGCCCCCGGCCAACTACGCATCACTTTTGATGAATAGCAGCGGGTCTTATTGCAGACGAAGCTTCGTGAGGACAGATGAAGCTCAGGAAGAGCATGCGGCTCTGAGCAAACAGAAACAGTCCTACAAAATCAACAAACCCACCATAGCCACGATCAACTTCGTGGGTATGTTTGTGCATGTGAAGGACTCAACAGCCGAGTTGGTGGATGTGCAGACCGAGACTGTGTTGAAAACATTCCACATTGGAAGTTTCAAGGCGGGAACATTCCGAGTCTCCCATTCGGAACCTACTCATTGCAAGTTTTGCGGCTGTGCATCCATCGAAACACTTTCATTGGTATACGAGGATTATTTCGAAAAGACGTTGATCGTGCAGACTTATCAATTGGAGAACAAAAAATCAAGAAACAACATCTGCCTTCGTGTCGAGAGAGATCCGAGAGAAATCAGATGCCGCGGTTTCGACTCTGTGGTCGAGTCTCTCTACTGGTACAAGGACGTTGACAAATGGGAGTTGACGGATTTGAACGTCATCATTGGCGTGCAAAAAATCAACAGCGTCGAAGAAGAAGTTGTGGATGGTGGCAGTGTCTTACTGACGGGACTTTCTGTTGTCCAAAACGGAGCTGGGCTCCAGAGTCTTCGCAGCCGAACAAGCTACGTCAAGCCCAAGGGAAAAACAAGGCGGCACAATATCAACGATGTATGGCAGGGCTTCGTCATCACTGCTGGAAATGGCAAGTTTTTGAAATACAGCATTCCTTGTGACTCGGTGCACGACGAATCCTTTGGCAACACCCGCCCTACGTATATTGCCAAATACGGCTTCAAGGCCGTGGCGATAGCGTTCGGGCACGTCATCAAAGTTCTTTATCTCGGAAGCGATAAGCTCATTGAAACAGAACTCTACTTTTCGGGCTCGGGCAGCAGCACCGCCACGAACAGCGATGGCAGCGCCAGAAACGATTTACAGTTCATCAGTAAGAGACGGCGCGTGATTGAGCGGAAGATGAAACGGAACTCAGAGCAGCAAACACACGCTGCCGCATGATTTTCACGACGGAACGCTCATGATAGAGGGTGAAATTCAGGAGCCGCTGGCAATCTTTAGCAATCGAGCTTGAACAGTCATTCGCTGCTTGGCGGCTCAGCCGCGGCAAGCGCCGACTCCATTGCAGCAAAAGCAATTGTGGATCTCGCTTGATGGGCGCGGAAAGAAGGCAGCCTCACGGCGGGACGGCACAGAACAGCAAACAGCGTCATGGGAGATGCCGCATTAAGCAACCCGGTGGGTCGGACCGGGAGAGGCGCGAGCCTTTGAGCGCGGATCAACTCGAAAAACCGCTCGGCCGCTGTCGGCGGTTGCCGTTATAGGCAATCTGAAGGGCCGACTCGGAACACGCAAGATTTTAGCGCGGGCCTGGGAATTATCGTACCATATTTAAGGCGGCGCTTCCCAGCCACCCCAGATTTCTTCTTCGTTTTTTCCAGAACAATACACAACTAGCACACGATGAAAATTTTAAATGACGAAGAGAAAAACGCCCATTGGAACGCCGTTCTCCTTGAGGGCGCCAAAGGTGCAGCGATTGGAGTCGGCATGTCGGCTTTACTTGTGGCGGGTGTCAGGAGAAGATATCCCGGACAGTTTCTGCAATTCAGCACGTCTGTGAAGGCAGCCATGTGGGCCATGCCCACCATCACTATGACGGCGTTCTTTGCCGACGAAGGCTCGGTCAAGTTTGACGAAAAGATGCACAGATCCGAGTACCTCCAGCAGATTGAGAACGAAAGACTCCGCGAGTGGCAGAAGCTCTCGTTGGGAGACAAGATCTTCACGCAGGTTAACAACAACAAGTACCAAATCATTTTGGGCGCTTGGGCCGCCTCTTTGTGGGGCTCGTGGACCATCGTCAACAAGGACAAGTACATGACCACCACGCAAAAGGCCGTGCAGGCCAGAGTGTACGCCCAGGCCATCACGGTGGTCTTGTTGTTGGGAACGCTTTTGTTGAGCATGCACGAGCGCAAGTTGGCGGAGCTGAAGCCGGCGCCCGTGCCCGAGTGGAAGAGATACTTGGATGAGCAGAAGGCTCAAAGCCAAGAGGCCAAGACTACGCTGGAGTAGGCGTGGACGGCCGCCGCCCGGGCGGCCACCTTTACATAGAGCCCGGCGGGCGGCCAGCCACGGTAATGAATAATTATAGTTTACTGTATTTGTCTAGCGGTGATTGGCATTTATGTCCAACAGCTTTCGGCCCTTTTTCTGTCTCGCGGCTTTCGGCGGCTTCGATCCGGTGTGCACACACTGCCGCATTCACATGGCGCAGCTTCTCCACACTCGCTTGAGCACCAGCAACTCCCAGCTTTTCCAGTCCCTTTTCCACACCGCTTTTCTTTCTTCCGTGTGCGCCGCTTCAATTTTCCTTAATTCTGATTCTTAACCCTGCCATCCCAAACCCGCCGCCGTATGTCCGACGAAGTCGTCTACGCGCTTTTTGAGCCCTCGGAAGCCCAGCTCTTGTCCTCGGCTTCCCACCAAAAGCTCCTTGTGGAAAACCCCATCGTGGCATCTGCGCTCTCCAACATCTTCCCGTACCTCCTATTCATCGACAACTTCCTCGAGGTTGTCACGTGGACAAACGACGATCCCTATTTCAACTTTTTGATTGTGGTGGCGTACTCGGCCGTGTTGTACTACTGGCACGCGCTCAAGTTGTGGATTCTCCCGTTGCTTTCCGCTGTGGTCTTTTCCAGCGTGGTGTGGAACACATCCTCAGTCATGCACGATGCCAAGTTCGACGAAAAGCCCACCGTGGACGAGGTTTTGCTGACGCTCCACAACATCACCGTGAGATTTGAGCTTCTTCTCCGCCCGGCCCAGCACGTCAGCCTATCCACCCACAACTACGTGCAGATGGTGGCGGGCGCACTTCTCTTTACGCCGCTCAACATTTTCTTGGTCAAGTTGTTTTTGCTGCCTCGCGTGTACGCGTGGGCTGTGGGGGTGATTCTCATGACCTACCACTCACCATATTCCTACGCCACACGCAGGCTTCTCTGGCGCTCCGCCTACTTGCGTCTTGTTTTCTTCTATCTCACGGGGCTTCGCATCCGCCTCACCCGCAGCGCCAGCAAGGACGCCATGAGCAGGGCGTTCAACACCTCCTCTAGGCCACAGAGCCCGGTGGTGACCGATGACGAGGGCCAGGCAGCATCGTTGATGCACCCGCGCAAAATAAGCTCCGCGGTCAACTTCTCCGTGATCCGCAAAAAGGTGCTTTCGTCCACGCAGCTCGAGCAGACCGTGCGCTTTGAGATCCTCGAGAACGAGCGCCGCTGGCTTGGCCTCGGCTGGTCCAAGTACCTCTTGCCAAACGAGCGGGCCACGTTCTGCTACGCCGCGCTGATGGTGCCCGCGCCCGACCCACACGCCTCGTCGCCCTTTGAATTTCCCGTCTTCAACGACGATTTGTACACCTACAGCTGGCTGTGGCAAGACGACACCTGGAGCATCGACACAGAGTTCAACCACGCCAAGACGAAGGCCGGCTGGCTCTACTACGACAACAACTGGGCCAACGTCACCTACGACGACGGGTTCACGCGCTACACACGCACACGGAAATGGACGAGAAAGGCCGTTCTTCTCATCGACAAACAAGCGCAAGTGCACGACGGCTAGGCGACAAAAATTTGAACTGGGTACTGGGGTGTGAGTTGGCCGGTCGACGGCTGGATTGGACGGTCGAGGATTGGACGGTCGAATACGGCGATATTTGTTCAACTGGCCGCCTCTGTTTGGCCGTTCTGGACCCCTGCAGCGCCAAATGAGGCGCGGTCCATTGGCTTGAGCATGAGCCCGCTGCTGCGCAGCAGGCTTAAAAGCGTTTCTGCCTCACGTAAAAGAAACGAGATCACGACCATGGTACATTAACATAAAGAAACATCAAGACATTTAGACATCAAGAATGATAAACAGAATGAACACGACAGTGCAGGGCGGGCGCACGCAGGGCGCGTGTGTGCAGGCGCGAAATTCGCAGAACATAATCTCTTCTCCAGCTCATCTCAACTCTTTATCCACCACAATGAGTGCAACGTCAGAAAAACAGCTTCACGAGATCCCAAAAAGATACATAGACCCTTTGGCGGAGAAGAGCCCCGAGGAGGGTAGCCGTGTGAACGGAAAGGACTGGAAAATCAAGAAGGATGCATTCCGTTTGAAGTCTTCTGGTGTCAGAAAACTCAACACATGGAAGCTCCGTGAGGAGAAGAAACTCCAGGAGAATCAGTACAAGCAAAGAATCAACGAGATGAAACAGGAAAAGGCCGACGAAAAGAACAGAAAGGTCCAGGAGATCAAGAAGAGAAGAGAGGCCGCCGAGGAGAAGGAGCGTTACGAGAAGATTGCCCAGAAGATGCACAAGAAGCGTGTCGAGAGATTGAAGAGAAAGGAAAAGAGAAACAAGCTCTTGAGAGAGCGCTAAGCTAATTTCCAGTATTTCACTCTGCGCCGCCGCATAACAAAGCTCTCGTCGAAACTCGAACACACCACGCTCGCCAGAGGCCCGGAGCTCGACGAGGGAACGCCATACGACCTTTCTGTCATTTGGACAGCTTCCGTTTTATTGGCTTTAGATTCATGGCTCTGCTTCTCTTTGGCTCGTTTGCTTGATAATCGTCCTGTGCAGGATGTGATGACCGTTACCCGGACGTTTTGCGGTTCCTATATAAAGCGCGGTTCCCGTCCGGCGGGGTCCATCCTGAATTTTTGAGTCCTGTGTCACATCACTCTAATATACAGTGCTTATCGTCTCACTGTGATTACGCATACTTCACCGTTCTCACAAAAGCCACCTAGCCATCTGGTAGAGAAGTGATAAGCTCAGTCTATTATCATCGGCACTTTACATTCTTTCAAGGATACATTAGCTTGTCATCTTTGATTAAACCATCTATCTATAAGAAAATAATATAATAGATTTTTTCTGCATCACCGATGGATTCATTGAAGCTCCCCACTACAGCTGCATCGGCTTCATCTTTCACAGCTCCAGGGTCTTTATCTTTTCCACAAGGGATTGATGGAACGGAACCGACATTGGTCAAGAAGGACGAGGACGGTGATGTCGGCGTCAAAGAACCCACTGACGAGGATGATAGTGCCATGTCTGGCATTGTTCCCACGCTACAGAATATCGTTGCCACAGTCAATTTGGGATGTCGCCTAGACTTGAAGACCATTGCTTTGCATGCTCGTAACGCAGAATACAATCCTAAGCGTTTCGCCGCTGTGATTATGCGTATCAGAGAGCCGAAGACCACTGCCCTTATTTTCGCATCTGGTAAGATGGTCGTCACAGGTGCCAAGTCTGAGGATGACTCGAAGTTAGCTTCAAGAAAGTACGCGCGTATCATTCAAAAGTTGGGTTTCAATGCAAAGTTCACCGACTTCAAAATCCAGAACATTGTTGGCTCATGTGATGTCAAGTTCCCTATCCGTTTGGAAGGTTTAGCATTCTCGCACGGCACTTTTTCGTCGTACGAACCTGAATTGTTCCCAGGTTTAATCTATAGAATGGTTAAACCGAAGATCGTTCTCTTGATTTTTGTTTCGGGAAAAATTGTTTTGACTGGTGCCAAGCAAAGAGAGGAGATTTATGCTGCATTCGAAGCTATCTATCCTGTGTTGAGTGAATTCCGTAAGTCTTAAGTGTATATTAGTATTGGGTGGTATAAGAAAAGAGAAAAAAATTGCATATCGTTGATCGTTAGTATTTGTCTTGTGGACCGTCGCCGCAAATCCAAAAGCACTTTAGGGTGCACAAGATTTCTTCGCCCATTCAAAAAAGTCACACCTGTGTTCTCCGAGCTCAACGCTGCTACCTTTAGACAGCCTTCCGCAACACCAAAAACGTTTTCCTTTGCTCAGAGCAGTTTGGCTCGTTTTGAGTACACATTTCTCATTGTGCCGACATAAAGGTGGCTCGTTGTAAGCAAGGGTTGCGAAGGACTCAATCACATTTATTTCAGCAGCATTTCGTTTGGGGGCCGGATCATTAATTTCTGCTTCAATAGAGCGTAGTTTGGGCCGCGCCAGAAATAAGAAATTCTGGATGGGCTGTTGCTTGTTATCTGTTTTTCCGTTCTTTCTTGTAACGTATGCTATTTTTGATGCAGGTGGCAGTGGTAATTTTGGTTTCACCACTTTATTCGCCTCCTGTTTGGCACTTGAGAGCGCGCCAAACATTGAGGCGATGTCTCTGTGCTTCACAATTTTGTAATAGTGCTTTGCCTCGAAGGAAAGCTTGCAAGTGGTGATGGGCAAATCATCCGTGCCTGTCATCATGACATCTGTGATCACAGGGCAATGATCTGACCCATTGAGGTACGTGAGCGCCTCTGCGCATGTGATGTTCGCCGAATCTTCTGTACAGCCAAGTAAGATGAAATCTATTCTTGAACCATAATTCGACTGTCTGGCATTTGTCATTGTGTTCCATACGGTGTACAACGCTAGTGTGCGCTTCTTTAAAAGCCGTGTGGAGTCGTGGAGAAATTGTGTGTGCTTTGGCAGACACCCTTTCATTGTTTGAAGCACGTATGAGTTGAAAAGGGAGCGGTGCTCGGTGGAATCTGTGAAGGCTAAACATTGAGCTGCGTTTACCTTCTCAAATTCTTCGCCGCCATCTTTGAGATTGTTCACGAGCGCCTTGCTCTTGATGCCCTCGTTTATGTGTTCAGCATTATCGATGAGGTTGGGGCTGACATTCATGTCTCCCATGACAATGACACGCTTTCCCATCTGCTTGAGCTTGGCACAACGTTCAAAGAGGAGCTTTAAGAACCTGATGCGGAAGACCTGGCCCTCCTCCGTTGCCATGGAATTGGCCGGGCAGTAGAGCGAAAAAACCACCCTGTTTTGCGTTAGTTCCACCACAACGCAGCGGCCCTCGGAGTCTAGCTGCAAGGCATCGGCCTCGGTGATGCCCAAATGCGCCAAGTCGTCGAGGCTGAGGTAGCCGCCAATAGCAGCGTAACCACCGTCCATGTAGCGCAGCAGCGTCGCCTTATCTTCAAGCCGACCAGAAACGCCCTCCTCTGCCTTCACGACGGTCAAAGCGTGGCGGACTGGTGGCGGCATGGATGCTTGTGGGATCCGGACATAGAGCGCAACGCCGCTGTAGCCCTTTTTCGCTTTGGGCAACAGGATGAACGCCCTGTAGTTATTTGGCGCACCGTAGGCACTGACGCTGGCGGGCTGGATCTTGAGTTCCTGGAGTGATACCACATCGGCATTGAGCCCGCCGAGCACAGCATCAATGCTGCCCAACATGTGGTTCCACGGGTGGTAATTGAACAAGGTTTTGATTCCGTTGACATTGAATGTAGCGAAACGCAACGCGTGTGCCTCTTTCGGCGGCACGCGGCTGAGCGGCTCCGTCGGCAGCTGGCCTGGCAACTTGTCCATGGCAATTAGCGTAGGTTAAGCGACCGCTCATGTGAGATCCAGTGAGCGCGCGGCGAAGGCACAAAAGATAATTTGTCTGACTTTGGTGTGTTCCGTTTTGAGTGCTCCGCTGTTTTTTGTGTTTGTGTTTTCGTTTGTGTGTTAAAGTGAACGCTTTGTGCTTTGAATTTGGCGCTGGTTTTGTAGTTTACCTGTTCAATTTTTCGTTGCTGAAGCTATCGTTCTAGGATCGGCTCTGCTAGTAGCGAGGGCGACGGCCTGTGGCTGTATTTATTGTGTTTTTCGGCAAATGATGCCACATTGATTGCTTCATTCTGCCGCTGCCTCTTTGCTGACCTTTTTTAGCGTTGGCTCTCTTGCTGTCTTTTCTGGCTGTCTCTTTCACATTCTCGTTTTTGCAAGTAGACGCGCTGTTATTTATTTTCGCTGCGGTGACGCACAGACGCACAACCTATAGTTCATTCTGCGGTCAGATCGCAGCAGCACGCAGAACTGCAAAAAACCTCCACAAATCATAAGGGCCAGTGCCCGCCGCTCAACACCACCGAATTTCTGATTCTGTC
Organism: Metschnikowia torresii; assembly: GCA_002893725.1. Classification (NCBI taxonomy): domain Eukaryota; kingdom Fungi; phylum Ascomycota; class Pichiomycetes; order Serinales; family Metschnikowiaceae; genus Metschnikowia; species Metschnikowia torresii. Next base: position 1,283,552 of record NXHD01000001.1, on the reverse strand, counting down.
CTCACAATCCGCACCCGTCCACCCGCCTACCAATTTACGCCCGCCGCCTATGCCCGCCACCACCAAAAACAGCCCCCACACCAACACACCCGTGCACCAGTTTCAACAGGGCATGGAAAGATAGGCGCGCGGGACGCGTCTCCATACCTGCACGCCCCGTCCCGCGGCCCTTTTTTTCTCCATCACTATTCTTCCTTGTTTTGTCAACAGAACGCCCGTGCATTGCCCTCACGCTGTGGCTGTTGTAGTTGTTGTTTTGAATCCATAAATATCACGCTCCACCAGGTCAGTCCCATCCCCATCCACTCGTTTCCCCCACAAGGCCCTCGCCGTTTCCGTTTACTATGTTAGACTCAGAGACCTTCATGAAGAACAGCCCCTTCCAGCTTTCCAGCGGAATGGCTTACAACCTTTCCAACACCACACCCGAAATCCTCAAGTGCCAGCTTCTGGAGCTGACGAGAAGCGCTCCCAATGCCGAGGCCGCCCTCCAGCCGCTGTTGATGGAGGCGTCTTTCAACACACACTTACAGCACGCTTTGGACAGAAACAGCTTGTGTGTGGATGCCGACACCGACGGCAACGACGAGTTTTCTCACGCCAACCTGTCCGGCGCCTCCACCCCATCGTCGGTCGTTTCCGACTCGTGGAAGGCCCTCAAAGACCTGGAGCCCTACGACCACTCCAACTTGAAGGTGTTGATTGAGAACTCCGTGTTCGACACGGCAAAGATCTCCCCGAAGGCCGTGCTTCCTCTCTCCAAAGTAAGAGAGCTCAAGCTGAAGATCCAGGAGGAGTCTGCTCTCCGCGACTACCTCGTCGACAAGCTCTCCATCTCCAACCAGTTGTGCTCCACGCTATTCGAGCAGGCCGCCGAGTTCTCCGAGAACTTGGACTCCGATCTCATGATCAAAGTCTTCAAGCAGTCTGCTGACTTGCAGCAGCAGTTGGCGTCTGTGAACGAAGAGCTTGATCTGCTCAACACCAAGCTCCGCAACCACACCCTTGTTTGCCTCGTTATGGGGTACATCGAGGATGTCCGCTTGACTAACTTGTCAACCAACTCCAGATTGGACGCCTCGGACGTAGACCTGAAGGGTGTTTCCGACCTCGGCAAGGCCCAAACCTCCATCGAGAAGTTGTTCTCACACATCGCGTCCGCAGTTGTGCAGAAAAATGTGCAAATGCCCCCTCTTTCGACAGATGCCGGCTCGGAGTCCATGGAGTCGAAAATAATGTGGGCCACCACTTGCATCGATGCCTTGATGGACAATTACACGCCTCCATCGACCACGTACAGCAAAGAGCCACTGAGCACCACGTCCGCCGACACGTCTGTTGTCAAAGACCATTCATTTCTTTCAGCCTCCCCTTACGAAACCTACGCCAAGAGCGGCTCGGACCACACCATCTCCGAGTATAGACTTGCATTGAACGACTTGAAGTTCTCTCAGGAGTACTTCATGAAAGAGTACGAATATCTCAAAGAGAACTCTCTCAAGACGATACTGGACTACAGAAGAAAGAACACCGTGCTTGAGAAAGAGTTGGCCAGGCTCCAGAACGTGGCGCCTGCATCACAGCTGTCGCAAGAAGTGTTGGAATCCAAAAACAACGAGATTGCCAAGCTTCGCAAGGACCTCAGCCAGCTCAAGGTCGAGCTCATGGGAAGCAAGTCGCCGCGAAACTCGGTGCAGACCACGCCGTCATTCTTCTCGCTGATAGACGGCCAAGACAGCAACGCATCGCTGCCTGGCGAAAGCTCGCCGTTTATCACACAACCCACCACCAGCAACGCCATCTTGAAGAAGGAGTTCAAGAAGATCGTGACGGACATTCAGGATGCGTACGAGGTACAGCTACAGGAGGAGCGGTTGAAGAGAAAGCAGTTGGAGGACAAGGTGCGGAGCATGGGGCTTTAGACGTGTAAATTATGTATTATACCAGATGAAAGATTCTATATAATGTGGAGAGTGATGATTGCAGCTAGTCTGAGGAGTAATGATTCCATAAAAGAGAATGATTTTATTGAACGTCAATTCTTCTATGTTGATATGGAAAGCATTGGTTTGTCATTGATACGGAGACCAATCATTCTTTATTAATATGGAGATAAATGTCCCAGATAATGGGATTATATGTATTATGCCCAGGTGAGCATCGCATACAAAATCACGGCTACATGGCCAGCGCGCGTCGCACCCAGCCAATCGACCAGATGCACCAGTATCGCTTCGAGCCCAGCGCCCGCAAACTGCTCCGAGCGCTGCGGCCGGACCAGGCCAAGCGGGAGTTTGTCATGGTGCCCCAGAAGAAAAAGGAAAACCAAAAAGAAAACCGAAAAAGCCAGCGTGTGGCATCGCTGTCGCCATCGCGATCGCGCCTGAGCCTGGTATCGATTTTGACTTCGTCTCGGCCTGGCTCAGCGGCCAACAGCGAGCAGAACCGCCCGGCTGCGGCGGCGTTCACACAAGCGAGTCCAGCCAAGTTTTACGAGGCGCCCAAGTCCTTGTTTGAGCGGCAGTACGAACGCAACTTGCTGCGCTTTGTTCCTTTGCAAAGCGAGGACGACTTTGTGCCACTAGCGCTGGACACAAATACCGAGGCGGACCTTGAGCTGGCCCAGAAAACGGGTACTGGAGTGGACATGTCAGTGCTGGCCAGAACAGCTGGATTGGATGGTGGAAGCGGCGGAGCGGATGCTGGAATAGTTGAAGTGGATGGTGGAATAGTTGAAGTGGATGGTGGGATAGTCGAAGTGGATGGAGTGGAAGGTGGTGGACGAATAGATGAGGCGGCCTCAAACAGGGCAAAACTCAAAGCGGAAGTCCCTTCCCGTGAGAATGCACAGCAGCTTCTTGATTCGCCCGACTCGGTCGCGGCGCTTTTGGTTGACAGCAGCGGCGCCGAATTCCAGACGGCGTATTTGATCCGGGCCGCCGACGCGTACCTCTCGCAAGCCCACTCGATGGTGGTTGCCACGAACGATGTGGCCGGCGCCCGCGAGTACTGTTCGCTCGTCCGCTTGGCCATCAAGGCGCTTCTTTACGCCGTGGATTTGCACCACGCCCAAATGAGCCCGCAGCTCAAAATAGCGCTCCACCACAAGCTCGCCATAATCTACATGAAAGAGACAGCGGCGGGCGACCGCGCAGAGGCCCACGTCCGGCGGGCATTGGATCTAGCGGGCCACGCGGGCCTCGTGCACTTGCAGGTGATGTGTGAGCTCACGTACTGTGAGATTCTCGAGGACTCGCAAGCGAATGTGCGGCTTTCCTACTACATTGAGAGGCAAGACGCCTACCGGGACATGGGGTTCCAGAATGTGGCAGACGTCTTTGCCCTCTTGAGGGCAGACAGCATCCTCTGCTCCGACATCACAACTGCATGCACTGTTCTCTATGCTTTGGGCTCTCTGCCCAAGACCCATCCACTGATTGCTGTGATTTCTCTCCTTTACGAGGCAAACTTGCGCTCCACAGAGGGCTTCTCCACGGTGGCCAAGTCCTTGCTTAAAAGCGCAAAGGCAAAGCTCAAGTCGCTTGGGTCTGGCACCCAGCTTCTGGCCTACGTCAAGTTGTCTCTTCTTGCTCTCCACGTGTACCTTCACGAAACAAAAGAGGCGAAAAGGCTAGGCGAGTTATTGTCCCACTATATCAACGATCAGCAAGCCAAAGGGTGGCCTGGCTGGTCACAGGATGGCATGCTTTCATTCGAGATTCCTTTATCCGACAAAAACCCGGACGCCTTTTCGTTTTCGATTCAGTGGCTCAGCAAGGAAGAATTCCCTGCGGTTTTCTTGCATATCATGGGAATGCTCTATTTGACTGAGGGAACCAACTTAAAAAAAACAAAAAAAGTTTTCAAGTCATGCATTGCCAGCATCGATAAGAGCCTCGAAAAATTGACTGGACTCCACAGCGCCGAAAACAGTTTCCTGGCGAGCCTCCTTCCAGGGAAAATTGTCAAGTTGACGTACATCAGATATTCGGTTCTCTACCACCAATTGTGGGCAGCATTCATGTTCGAAAATGACTGTTCCGGGATTACAGTCGTCAAAAGCTTCCTCGACTCCTTTAATACAGAGAACTACACTAAGGAGGAACTCAACTACTACAAGCTAATTTTACCCAAGTTCTATTACCTTGCTGCATTATACTACCAGGCACATGGAGACTTTGCTCCAGCCAAATTTTATTTTTTTCGGGTCCGCTCGTCATCATCAATCGAGCGATCGAACCATCTCACTAGCAATTTACAAAAGCATGTCGGCATCGGCTGCGAGTCCATTCTCTCAGGCAATGATTTCAATGAGATTTACTTATTTGCGACTCTCCATTTGTTGGTTCTAATTGAGTACGAGTTGACTACGCAAAGTTCCAATAGAGATCAAGAGGGTCTTATCAAATCTCAATCGATTCTTAGGCAGCTTCAAGATGAACTCAAAGAATTCTGGGATAAGGAACATAGTGCCTTTGGGAAAAGGGAGCTTGACCCGCTCTTCGAGGTCTCATTCAGAGTTGTCCTTATTTCCAGTCTTAATAATGGTTTTTCATCGTCGAGCACTAAGCCAAATAAAGGCGAAAAAGATGATTTGCAAAAACTTTTGCTGTCTTCTCGATTAAGAGGCTTCCCACGCACGCTCGCCACTTTCATATTGTTCAAGCTTTCGTTCAACCCTATAGAGAAGAATTCGTTGATGAAGAAGATTGTCAGTGGATTGTTAGCTAATGGAGAGAATGGAAGCGTTCTTGCGTTATTGATTTATCGTGAGCTAGAATTGTCCGGCCTGTCATCAGAAGGTTTAACTTCGAGTTTCTCAAGCAAAATCTCCGACATTCAAGCTCGCGTCGACCAAGCCTTGTCGCTTGCAGAATTTACCACTACTTATAGCGATGAAGCGATACAATGAGTCTTTCTCTTAATTTATATTTAAGGCAATGTACAAAAGGTGCGATATATGCTGGTTTACTTCTTGGACTTCTTCTTCTTCTCGGACTCTTCGCCATCATCGGACTTTCTCTTCTTGTCCTTCTTTTCCTTCTTTTCCTTCTTTTCCTTCTTCTCCTCCTTGTCCTTCTTCTCCTTCTTCTCCTTCTTCTCCTCGGTCTTCTCCTCGGATTTCTTAGGCAATTGGATTTCTGGAGCAGCCAACTTAGACTCTGGGACAGCTGGAACAGGCTCATCGATGTGGTCCTTGTAATCTTGCTTCCAAGACTCAGGGGTGTTGTCGTTTGGTCTTCCGAACTTGTCCAACTTACCATCGGCCTTCATTTGCTTCTTCTTTTGTGCAACAGGACCCAAACCCCATCTTCTTGGGTAGGTGTCTCTCTCCATGATACATCTCTTGACCTTGGCAACAACACCGTGGTCGCAAGATTGCAAGTCAACAGTGGTCATTTGTGCGATACCAATGGCAATGGCCTCACCCTTGGTGGTCATGAGAACGACTTCGTCGTACAATTCAATGCCCTCCTCGTATCTCAACAAACCTGGAATCATCAACTTAGCACCGTAACAAACAGAGTTGACGGCAGAGTCCTTGACAACAACTCTCTTGTAGCCAACGAGCAAAGTCTCCAAAGGTTGGATGATCTTTCTCAAGTAAGACTCGTCTCTGGTGTTGTCGTAGACGTACTGAGCGTCCATGACATCATGCAAAGTCACCATGTTGTCGTTCTCGCCCATAGCACCGGATCTGACACGACGCAACTCTTGCATGTGTCCACCGACACCGAGCAACATACCCAAGTGAACACACAAGGTTCTCATGTAGGTACCGGCTTCACAAGAGGCCCAGAAAACACCCAAGCCTCTCTTGTTGTCAAACTCAATCAAGTTGGAGTCGTAGATGGTACGGACTCTCAATTGTCTCTTGACAGCAGAAATCAAAGGTGGTCTTTGAAACAAAGCACCAGTCAAGTTCTCCAAAGCACGACCCATCTCCTTGGCATCCTCCAACTCCTCGTGCAATCTGACAATACAGACGTACTCCTTACCAGCGCCTTGCTGGGACTTGACCAATCTGGTGGCTCTGTCGATACACACAATCAAACAACCAGTGACCTTAGGGTCTAAGGTACCAGAGTGTCCGGTCTTTTCGGAGCGCAAGATTCTCTTGATCCAGGCAACAACCTCGTGGGAAGATGGGTTGGATGGCTTGTCCAAGTTGATGACACCAGAAGAGATGTAGGACTTCAAGTCTCTCTTTAATGGGGAAGAGCCTGCTGGGATGGGAGTGTAGTGTCCGGAACGAACCAACAACTTGTCGAAGTTCTTCAACAAAAGAGGCCATTCAGACGTGTCCTTAGAAGGAGCAACGCTCTCAGGCTTGATCATGTACTCCTCAGACATTGTTAACTGTGAAAAGTTGAGAGATGGAGATGGCAGTTTTTTCCTTCGTTTTTTTCTCGCACTCCTCAAGCATCGTGCGGCGCCCGCGAGAGCTGGACTACGCCACTATATACAGGTCACAACAATACCGGCTCCAGATTTCCCCCAAGGGTGCCACGAAAGGGCCGTGAAAAGGGCATGCACTGCCTCAGGCTTTTTGGAGGTCCATCCTGCGTGCGATCTCTTCTTTGGTTGCTTCGAGCCAGAACAACGAGCGCGATAGCTTGCGCACGGTCTTGATGCACACCTCGAGATTCTGGTCATTGACAAGCTCTGCTTCTTCCTTGTAGCCGCCGACCACGAGCGCTATTGCGTCCTTGTGGGCCTTGGCGTCCGAGCAAACGTCGTAGAGCTGCTTGACCAAAATCAGATCGGGCACGATGATGTCGTCGATGGGGAAGCCCTGGTGCACCGCGGGGTCTGTGTAGACGTGGGCCGTGTCATTTTGGTTTTTTGCTTTCAAAATGACGAGATCGTTTTCGAGGCACTCGAGCCGCTGCAACTTGTCCAGCAAGTAGTCTACCTGAGACTCTAACAAGTTTTTATTTGCTTGCGTGCGGTCATCCTGGCGCTTGAGCTCGCTGTAGAGAAGGTCGGACCGAGCCGAGATCTGGCTGATCACCGGAAGCGAGTCGTCGTGAAGCGCCTGGGCCGCGTGCCGCTCGATTGCCCGGGCCACATCCGTGTCGATGTGGGGGCCCAAATTCTCCAAGTTCACAGAGTCCATCAAGTCCTCAAGCTGCTGCACGGACCTAGCCGGAGCCTCTCGCAGCTTGACGGGCGGGAGCTCTGTAGAAAAAGCCGGACGGGTCTGTTCTGCGAAGGGAGCAGCGCCGTGCCCGCTGCGTTGAGGCAAAGGCAGCCCATGGAGACAAACGCGTTCTTGGACGGGTGAGCGGAAGCCCACAGGGGAGTTTGCCGCTACAGATCCAGAGGAGGCCGCCGTGTGACTGTCGGAGGGAACAGGCGGCATTGGCTTGGGGCCGGCACTTGCAGAGGGTGCTGTGGGGGGCTTGGCCGGGAGAGGCGGGCCCGTGAGCTCACGATGGAGCGGGGCAGGCCCAGCGGCGCTGGAGAGCTCGAGCGGCTTCGGCGGGAGCGACGGGCCGGTGGTCTGCGGCACCCGGGCCACGGGCAGCATGCGGGAGAGCGTCGAGGCCACGCAGTCCATGAGGGCCACCAAATCAAACGCCGGCAGGAGTTCTGTGCCCACAGCCGCGGATGCCGCGTGCCATTTGGCTAAGAAAGGATGGTAGAAGCGGCCCTGCAAGTCCACGTTGTTTGACGGCACAATTGCGTGGCCGTTTGGGGGGATCACGTAGACAAGGGGGGCCCCATTGGGCTCGCCAGCATCGAGACTATCCAGTGCGTAGGGATAGTTGAGCGGGACCCAAATATGCACGGGCACGGCGGTGTCGCCACAGTTGACGCTGCCGTATAAATTGAGGAGGAGATCTGGCACGCCGCCGGCCGACGTGTGCACGGCAGTGCGGATTTTGAAGCCCAGATCCATGTAGATGGCCAAGAAACGGTAGATGTCTCTGTACGCGACATCTTTATAGACGTACTGCGGCTGGAGCACCGTGTAGAGCCAGTTGACGATTTTCTTGGAAACCCTCGCCATGGCACAGGCGGATTGAACACAGAAGATTGAGGAATGGGCACTGAAGTTGATGGAGACGGTTCACCAAGGCTCATGGTTGATGGAGTAGGCCGCGGCGGGCGCGCCTGCATCCAGCGCGCCCACCCAAATATCTCCCTAGCGAAGCGCCGATAGTCACCAGAAACTCCCAGCAACATGAGTGGGTATGTTGAGCTGCGCCGGCGCCGGCGGGGCGCACCGCTTGAGGTGCCTCGTCCTTTCTACTAATTTCTGGCCGGGCTGTTTTGTCCGCCGGCGATTGGCTGTTTTCTGCACTGGCAATTGGCCTTTCTTCGTCCACCGTACTAACTGCAGTTACACCGTCGTTTTTGTTTTGTTGATCACCGTGGCGTGCAGCGTTTTGGTGTGGAACTTGGCTCCCAAGGAGAACAGAACCGTCATCCGGTCGTCTGTGATTTTGGGTTTAGTGATGTGCTACTTGATGTGGGCTATCACGTACTTGGCGCAGTTGCACCCCTTGGAGGCCCCCAGAAGGGCCGACATGAGACCTGAGTGATGACCGGCTTGTCACGGCGGTCCCGCCGAAAAGTTCCGAAAGGACACCCGTCAATAGAAAATACGACCCTGAGAGACCGAAAGAGGCCGCCACAGGCCGGCAGCAACCGCCCAGATACAGAGAAAAAAGCGGCGCATATAGGGGCGGAAGGAACAACGGCAGCGGCGCCGTCTTTGGTCGTCTTTGGCCACCTCCGCCCGCTTGTTCCCGCCCACTGTAGACAGCGGCGAGTGCCCAGCGATAACTAGGGCCAGCGTGGGCCGGGTAACTGCGCGTGGGCGTATAACGCTGGCGCGGCCGCGGAAAATTCAGCACACCAATACACTTTTTCGTTTTTTTCCTCAATGTAGAAAGCACTCCAATTTCTGCCCTTGGTTCATCCTCGTTGAATCACAAGGTCTTGTTACGGAGAAGAACAAGCCCGCCAACGGGCCAGCGAAACTTGTAACCTTCGCTGTGTCTTTTGTCGGGACCGTGGGGTGGGCGGCTCTTGTAGACAGGCTTCCTATGGATTTCTGTCGAGCGTTGCTCCTATAATTCCTTTAAAATTTTTATTTTTTTTTATTTTTTTTTATTTGTCTATTTGCTTCCGTCATTTGGCTTGGGCTTTTTCGCTCTCGGCCTTTCGGCTTTCGGCTTTCGGCTTTATGAGTTGTAGTTCAACTTTGCCCGGTGACATCACCATGCTTGGCTGGCGCGGCTCATCGGGGATCCACAGTTCCATGCGTCACTTTTGGCTAGTAAGCGAATTTCCCGTGGCGGCCGCCAAAAAGTGAATGGAGACGCAATTCAATGGTAGAAAAAAAAGAAAAGTAAAGGAAAATCAAAACGGAATCCAAATCCAAAAACAGTGTCCTCCTGGCCCGCCGCCCCATTCGTGGGCCCTGGCTTTTCAACCGTTCTCATCCTCATCGGCAGCAACGTAAACTCACGTGCGATGCGTCTAAGCTTCGATGACTTTCAGGACGCCACCAGGCCCAACGATTATTTCTCTTCAGCCGTTCGTTCCGTCCATCGTGTCTCGCCATGATTTTCGATTCAAATAGCTTACGCGAAAAAGACTCGGCCATCAACGAAATAGCCGCCGATGAAAACTCTCTGGGCTTCCAGTCCAGCGACCACGAAAATGGCGGCCCGGCCTTGAAAAGAGGCTTGAAGGACCGCCACATTTCCTTGATAGCCCTTGCGGGCATCATCGGCCCCGGCATTCTTGTGGGCGCTGCTTTGCCGACATCCAACGGCCCGGCCAGTTTGCTTGTGGGTTTTGGAGTCATCGGCTTGATTGCATTTTCCATGGTGCAGAGTTTGGGCGAGTTGGCCACGCTCTACCCTCTGGGAAACGTGTTTTCCACACTTGGGAACAAGTTTGTTGACCGTGCCATCGGCGGCACCGTGGGCTGGTTCTACTGCATCATCTGGATCGCCGTGCTAGCCAACGAGTACAATATGGTGGCGTCCATCTTGCAATTTTGGGGCCCGCAAGTGCCCATCTACGGCTACATTTTGATTTTCTGGGCCGCGTTCATGGCATTTCAGTTTTTGGGCGTGTCCAAGTTTGGCGAGGCCGAGTATTGGCTTGCCTTGTTCAAGATCGTCGGCATTATTGCCTTTTACATTTTTGCCATCATCTACGCCGCCGGAGGCGTCAAGGGCCAGCCTGCGTTTGGCTTTGAGTACTGGCGGAACCCGGGCCCCCTCGCCAACGGCTTCAAGTCCATTGCCAGCACGTTCGTGTTTGCTTCCACTTTCTATTCGGGCACAGAGGCCGTTGCCATCACCGCCAGCGAAGCAAGAAACCCACGCAAGGCCATTCCGCATGCCATCAGACAAACCTTCATCCGCATCATCATCATCTACATGGGCATTGCGTTTTTCTACGGTTTGACCGTGCCTTACAACGCGCCCCAGCTCAATCTGTCTGACAGAACCTTGAAGTCGCCCATGTCCGTCGCCGTCATTCGGGCGGGCTGGTCCGGCGGTGTGCACTTGATCAACGCCTTCATTCTTGTGACGTGTGTCTCGGCCATCAACAGTTCCATCTACATCGGGTCTAGAACCGTCGTTCACTTGGCCAACGAAGGGTCTGCGCCTCTGATTTTCAAGCGGGTTACCCGCTGGGGTGTGCCATACATGGCTGTCATCTTCTTCAACTCGTGTGGTTTGATTTCGCTCATGAACGTCAGCACCGGTGCCGCCGAGGCATACCAGTACATTGTGAATTTGTCCGGTGTGGCTGTGTTTATCGTGTGGGGTGCCATCAATGTGTACCATCTTCGATTCCGTGAAGCGTGGCGGCTTCAAGGCCGGTCTCTCGAAGACATCCCGTTCAAGGGTTTGTGGTTTCCTTACTTGCCGATTTTCGGCATTGTTCTTAACGTGTTCCTTGTTTTGGTGCAGGGCTGGTCCACGTTCAAGCCGTTTTCGGCGAAGGACTTTGTGGACTGCTACATTCTCTTACCGTTCTTCTTTGTTCTTGCGGCTTTTTTGAAGTTGGTGAACAAGACAAAGTACGTGCATCTTCGCGACGTCGACTTGGACGAGGGCCGAAGAAAGGACTTGGATTAGATATGACTGAACTAATTTATGATCATTTAGAAACCCGCGCCTAGAGTACTCTTGCACCGAACAGCACTCTTCCGCACTGGCTTGAATCGATAGAAAAAATCAAAGATGGATTAAAGATAGAGAGGCAGAAAAGGACTAAACGAATTTTGATTTGTCGCTTCGATGTGTTTCTTCAGCTTTTTTGCTTCGTGGCCCGAGGAGCCCGCTTGGCCAAAAGGTAGGTGTGTGTGTAAAGAAAAAAGCGGTGATGGCCGCGATGCGTCGCATCGTGCGGCTACGAAGAGATTTTTGGCACTACTAGTTCCTATAAACACAACAATGGCTGAGGATAAAAAGAGAAAGCTCGTGGATAACGACGAGGTTGCAGAGAAGAAGGTGAAGACCGAAAAGAAGGATCAGAAGGAGAAGAAGGACCAGAAGGACCAGAAGGATAAGAAGGAAAAGAAGGATAAGAAGGAAAAGAAGGAAAAGAAGGACAAGAAGGAAAAGAAGGACAAGAAGGGAAGAAAGGAAAAGAAGGAGAAGAAAGAGAAGAAAGAGAAAAAGGAAAAGAAAGAAAAGAAAGAGCCTGTTGAAGAGCCCCTGGCAAAAGCTAGCAGCACTAATGCCGGCTACGAACAGACAGATGAGTTGAGCAGTGCTCCACAAAGCGAAATCGACGCCTTCTTGAAGGAAAACGAGGTCACCATTGACGACTCCCACAAATTGGACTTGCGCCCATTGTTGAAGTTCTCGCATGTGTCGCTCTGTTCCGAGGTGGAAAAGGGCATCTCGAAATTCCCCAAGCCAACACCTATCCAGGCCGTCAGTTGGCCATACTTGCTCAGCGGCAAGGACGTGATTGGTGTTGCCGAGACCGGCTCGGGTAAGACTTTCGCCTTCGGTGTTCCCGCTGTGGACAGCATTTTGAAAAACAAGAAGAAGGGCCTCAAAGTGCTCTGTCTCTCGCCCACGCGTGAGTTGGCCTTGCAGATCTACGACAACTTGGAGGAGTTGACGAAAAGCACGCCCGTGTCGTGCGTGGCCGTCTACGGAGGTGTCAGCAAGCAAGACCAGATCGACAAGTTGAAGCACGCCAGCATTGCCGTGGCCACGCCCGGCAGACTTGTGGACTTGCTCGAGGACAACTTGGTGGATTTGTCGTCCGTGGACTACTTGGTTCTTGACGAGGCCGACCGGATGTTGGACAAGGGATTTGAGGAGCACATCAAGAAGATCATCGGCTGCACGCGTCACAAGAGCGAGCGCCAGACATTGATGTTCACGGCTACGTGGCCCAAGGAGGTCAGAGAATTGGCCTCGGAGTTCATGGAGTCGCCCGTGAAGGTGACTGTGGGCGAGAGAGACGAGCTCTCGGCCAACAAGCGCATCACGCAGGTGGTGGAGGTGATTGACCCGCGCGAGAAGGAGAGAAAGCTTCTCCAGTTGCTCAAGAAGTACCAGTCTGGCGCCCACAGGAGCGACAAGGTGCTCGTGTTTGCGCTCTACAAGAAGGAGGCCACGCGCGTGGAAGGCCTCTTGCAGAGAAACGGCTATAACGTGGCCGCCGTGCACGGCGACTTGTCGCAGCAGCAGCGGACCGGTGCGTTGGGCCGCTTCAAGCTGGGCGAATCCAACTTGATGTTGGCCACGGACGTGGCTGCCAGAGGCTTGGACATCCCCAACGTCAAAGTGGTGATCAACTTGACGTTTCCTTTGACTGCTGAGGACTACGTGCACAGAATCGGGCGTACCGGGAGAGCGGGCCAGACCGGAACTGCCCACACGCTCTTCACCGAGCACGAGAAGCACTTGAGCGGAGCGTTGATGAACATTTTGCGTGGCGCCAACCAGCCTGTGCCCGACGAGTTGCTCAAGTTTGGAGGCCACACCAAGAAGAAGACGCACTCCGTTTACGGAGCGTTCTACAAGGACATTGAGGACGGCAAAACCGCCAAAAAGATCAAGTTCGATGACTAAGCGGAGCGCCGCCGCGGCCGCGAGTAGCCCGCCGTAGCACACAAAATAGAGAAACACAATACAACACGCAACAACGAAGATAAAAGGAGCAGCAAGAAAGAATCGCCAGAACACGCAACGGCGGCCTGGCCCAGCCCGGCCCAGCCCGCAAAACCAGCTCGGCCGCCTCGCCGCCGGGCCGGTGGCGCCACCGCCGACGCATCACGTGACCGCGCCGATACCTTTATCAAGACACCTGTTCGCTTCAGCGCAAAGCCATCAACCATCATGAGGAGCTGTGTATTGTTTCTATGGATGGCAGCGGTGCTCGCCGCCCATGTGACGCCGTTCGACTCGCCAGACTACTGTCTGCAAATCATCACGCCCACGTGCAACACCACGTTTTCATACATTGACAGCCTCAACGCCGCCATCCGTCCACAAGTGCTGCGGTTGGTGCAAACGCCGTTTTTTCGCTACTTCAAGCTTGACCTCGACAAGCAGTGCAAATTCTGGAACGCCCAGCACTTCTGCGCCACCCGCAACTGCGCCGTGGAAACGCTTCCGGAAGATCAGTACAACTGGGCAGATTTGGCCGACGATTTGCGCCCGGCCAAGCTAGGCGAGATTCTGAGGGAGCTGGCCGCCCAGGACGGCTCCGATACCTGCGAGGACTTGGACTACTGCCATATTGACGACGACCACAACTGTGTGTTTGTGGATTTGCTCGCCAACCCCGAGCGCTTCACCGGCTATGGAGGCGCTCAATCTCTCGAGGTGTGGCAAGCCATCTACTCGGAAAACTGTTTCCCCAACACCAGCCCCATGACGATGTCTGCGGATGCGGAGCCTGAGCAGTGCGTGGAGAAGAACTTGTTCTACCGCCTCATTTCGGGTATGCATGCGTCCATTGCCGTGCACTTGTCCAACGAGTATCTTGACCCGGCCACCGAGACGTTCGGGCCCAACCTCCGCGTGTTCATGGAGCGCGTGGGCAAATTCAACGACCGGCTCGCCAACATTTACTTCAACTATGCGCTTGTTTCGCAGGCGCTCGTCAAGTTGAGCGATTTCATTGAAGTCACTGACTACATCAGCCAGGACGCGGACTCGCGCTCGCAGAAGAAGTTTCTCGACAGCGACGCCGTGTCTCTCGAGGAGTACTCCACCTTGTTGGAGGGCATCAGACTGCAGATCAGCCAGCAGTCGCTCTTCGAGACCCACCTGCTCTTTGACCCCAACGTGGTGGCGCCTGAGTTGAAAGACGAGTTCCGCTCGCGCTTCAAGAACGTCTCGGCCATCATGGACTGCGTTGGCTGCGACCGCTGCCGTATGTGGGGAAAGCTCCAGACCATCGGATACGGAACTGCGCTCAAGATCTTGTTTGAGCTCGAGGACCCCAATGCTCTGCACTTGCTCAACTTCCGCCGCATCGAGCTTGTGGCGTTGTTCAACACGTTCGACCGTCTTTCCAAGTCTGTTGCTTCCATCAACAACTTCAAGGAAATGTACCTTGAGCACCTTGAAGACGTTGCTGCAGGAAAAGCGGCTCATGGAGACTTTGAGCCGGCTCACGGCAAGGGCTTCGAATTTCCGTTTGTTGCATTTGACAATAAGCGTGCGTTGGCACCTGACTTGGTCGAGACATTTGGCGAGGGCCTGGCAGCCAATGACGCCAACAGGGAGGGAAGTATAGAGCTCCCCGTGGTCTCTCCCAAGCACGGGTTCAAGGAGGAGCTAGCTGACGTTATGGATGCGGTTCGGTTTGTGTTGAAGAGCTACGTGGACTTCCCAAAGACGCTCTACAAATACGCCATTTACTACGCCACAGGCTGGTGGAACGTGTACATCGGAAAGTACAAGTACGTGCCGCAGTCGTCCATCGCAAAAGATGAATTATAGTTTCATTACCTTGTCTTTTAAAAACCTCGTTACTTCAGACCGAGCATATTTATAAATAATTGGAGCTTGCTTCAATTTTTATGGAATATTGAAGGTCTGTAAAGCATTTTCACTAATTCAAGCCAGTTCAGAACAATTTTCATAGAACAGTGAAGCTACTTCAGAATTTCTTCTATGGAGTATTGAAACTGTATCAGATTATTACTTACTTGATACATGGAGTATGGTTAACAAGCTTCATTTTCAGTCCGGGCTGGTTCCATGATAGAGTATAAACTTTCAATCTAGCCGAGCTTCCGAGCCCTACAGGCTTTCACCCCAAACTATGTTTGTGTTAACTTAAAGACCTTATATTATACATATTCTATTATACCCATTTTTGTAGCTGATCTTACAAAAGCAAGGCAGCAGCACCAGCAAGACCGACGGCACCAGCCAAGACTTGTCTTGGAGCATCGTTAGCGAAAGAGACGCTGTAGGCAGCAGAGGAGGAAGAAGAGTTGTAGACAGAAGTGAAGGTGGATCTGGCGTACTCAGTAGAGACAGCACCGGTGGACTCGATGACAACTGGGGTGGTGGTGACGTCGACGTAGATGTCGGAGTCGGAGGAAGACTCTGGCTTAGCGTACTTGGCCTCAACAGAAGACGCAGAAGAAACAGCAGCAGAAGAGACGGTCTCTGGGCACACGGTGGTGTAGACGGTCAAGACACCGTCAACAGTCTCGGTGACGACAGTGCTGGTGACACCAGTGGCGGTGGTGGCACAAGCGTTGTCGGAACAAGAGGTGATGGTGACCTCGGTGCTGTGGGTGTTCGTAACGTAGTCAACCTCGTAAGAAACAGAGGAGCTGGCAGCGGCAGCAGTGGCAACGGTGGCGAGGGCAGCAGCGGAGAACTTCATGATTGGCAAGCGAATGTGGATGAGTGGTGGATGAGTGCAGTGAAAAACAGAACAGAGCGGCAAACGGAAGCTCTTTTATACTTCAGCGGACCGCTGGCGATGGTTAGTAGCAGCAGCAACTGGCAGCCGTGCGTCGCGTTCGGAACAACACGCGGCCTGGCGAGCCACCTCCTTCAACGGACGTGTCACGCGTCTCGTGCCGGCGGCTGGCGTGAAGGAGTTGCTAGCTCAGCTAAAGTGTGGGGCAAGCCATCGCGATGTTTTGATTTGGCGCCGCAGTGTAAACAAACAGACGCGCCTTCTTGATCTGGGCCGCACGAGATGCGCGAATCCACAAACAAACACACGCCCACGCGCCGCGCGCGATGCGCCAGGGCGCTATGTGGACGCGTTCTCCTGTACCGGCGGGCGATGGAACGGCGGAATGGGCAGGCGTGTTTGTGCGCCGGGCGTGTTAGGCGTTGCGGGCGCCGAGCCAAGTACGGCTGGCGCTGACCGGGGGAATTTGCCTGTCTAACGCTGGCGCGTTTTGCGCGTTGGCCCCATTTTTTTTCAGCGCGGCCCCATTTCTCAGCGCGGCCCCATTGGTTAGCGCTGCGCGAGCGGAGCTATTCACCTGCTTCCGCCGGCCGCCACTGATGCCGAGCCATGCTATGGCTTTGCGTTCTGCGGCAACAATGGCGGCCCAGCGTTATGTGGTTGATTCTCGGCCCTCGGAGTATCTGTCCCAATCTCTTTTCTTGAACATTGCACCGACATTTGACGGTGCATTCGCAGTCATACTCAAGCGACGCTTCCGCAATCGAGGTTCAGACACTTTCCGATGAAGTCTTGACAATGAATGCAATGCTTCATTCACAATCGGCTCTTCACAATGGTATCCCATTCGGTGCCTCTGTCAAAAATAGCTCTTCGCAGTGGAAACCTATTTCAGTGATGCTTTTTTCACAGTCAACCTCACAATGTATGCTTTTTTGCATAACCCGAACAATGCCCCAGTCTTGTTCACCCATGCCTGTTTTGCAAACAATGCCCCCTATACTTCTGCCACCTTAATTGAGCATGAGGTTCATTTCCCAGTCTTGGATCACGCTCACCCAGTCGTCCTGGTCCTCCTTCAACTTCTTTCTCCTCCATACCTCCAACATAATTTGCCGTGCTCCCCAGTAACTTCCTAAGTATTGTGCTATATCCGCGCCCCACTGCTTGAAGCCCATCTGGAGCTCGATTGAGGTCGCCTCGCATCCGGCAATAAAGCCTTGCCAAAAGAGAGGAATGATGTGTGCCTCGTCTTTTGCAATCAACCGCTGGATCAGGTTCAAGTGGTCCAACGTGGTGGCCACCTTGTCTTGTAGGTTTTCGGGCGGAAGCTCGATGATGAGCCGGTTGTAGTAGATGGTCAATGCATGGTAGAAGGACATGATGTGGTGGTACGTGGCCTCGTGCATGGATGACAAAAACGACTTCTTGCCGTCCGCTTCCTCAAAAAGCTCCCAGTCGAGTTTCCAGCTCTGGAGCTTGGAGTTGAGCAACGCGCTCTGCTCCTCAAAGCGATTTTGGATGCTTCCGGCCACTCCTTTTTGGTAAATCTTCTTCCGCAAGAGTTGCACCGTGTCACTGAAAAGCGAGATGAGCGAGTTGGGAAGTCCATACAACGCGTCCGTGGCAAAGCTTTCGTCTGACTTGTTCGTGTTGATCAACTTCTTGTTGATAAACATGGGCGACGACACTACCGAGCGGTCAACAATGTAATTGATTTTGCTTTTTGTGATGCTGTCGTGAATGGCCGCGTCAAACTTCAGCTGAACCTCTTGGCTGAATTTGGATCTCATCTGTATGTTGTCCTTGATTGTTTGAAAGTCCAAGCACGTGGAGTCCTGGATAAGCTTCAAGCTCAGGAAAATTCGGTGAAGAATTTTGGCCTTGGCCGAAAGTTTGTTCTTTTTGGCCATTTTTGTGTAGATCACCATTTCACACCACTTGATGTAGAAACTCGTGTCTTGCATGGTACCCCACACCAAATCGACGGAAATCATGGACATCACAGCACACAAAATGTCTTTGTACTTTTCTGTAGCCACACAGCGTGCCACGTCGTCCTGCGTATCCGAATGTGAGCCGAGCAACGCCTTGACAAAAGCACTGGCCTGGTTTCTGAGTCGAATTCCCAAGTTCAAGTAGAACTTCATTTGCTCGGAGTTTTTCGTGAACTTACTCTGTAAGTTGAAGGCCGCCACCGCTAGCAAAGCATTAAGAAGAGCATTTTTGGCCGTGGACGTCTTTCCGAGCGCCGAAAGCTCGCCAATGGCCATCAAAGCACGCGGAAAGTAGATTGTCTTCCACGGATTTTCTGTGAGCGGAATGACCGTCATCAAGTCCGCCACTTCTGTGACGTAGTAGTTCAAGAGGTACCGTGTGAGCGGCTGAACTTGCAAAGCTGTGATGGGAAGCGCGACGTCGTTTTTGGGAATGGAAACATCGAAGCCGAGTTTGGGCTGGAGCGGGCTGCTGATGATCTCCATAATTGTGCTAGGCATGTGAGTGCCATGCGTGCCTTCGCCCTCGACAATATGCTGGTCTGCATTTTTCTGGCCCTTGGCGGAGGCGTGGAGCTGGATCTCCAACGTGTCATTGAGCTGGTAGGGGTTGTTGTAGAAAAAATTTGTGTAGTTCGAGTAGAACAAATGCTGGTTTTCCGGGTTGATGGCGACCTTGTCTTGAAAAGCGCCGGCCGAGGGGTCCTGCTTCTGCGGAAACGGCGACTTGGACTGTCTGGAGCTGACTGGATCGGCAAGATCACTCGGCAGGCCGATTTGCGGGTTGTGGGTGTTTCTATGGAACAACAAGTTCAAAAGGTCGGACAGCGGCTCCTGTGCCGCCTTGTAGCCGTAGGACGGCGTGTCGAGATTGAGAAACTGGGGATCGCCGTTCAATGCCGCCGCCGTCAAAAGAGCGTGCTCCCGCAACTCGTTGGAAAGCCAAAGCTGGTCGTGGGCCTGCGTTTCGATCTCCAGAAGGCCTGCAGCGCCCAAAGCCGTCGAGGACAGCGCTTCAAGCACGGGCGGAGCGGGCGCCGGCTGACTGGCGGGCTTTTTGCCGTGGAAAACGCCAAAAGGGCCACGTAGCGTGGTCAGAGCCAGCGTGGCGCCTTGGCGGAGCGCATGGAGGTCGCCGTCAAGCTGGTCGTAGGTGGAGTAGCCCTTGGGGTTCTTCGGGTGGCCCCACAAGACAAAATCGACGTTCCGGCGCTGGAAAAACTCAGGCGCATACGAATCGTTTTCTGCTTCTCTGCCCTTTTCAAACACCACGGGGCGCTGGACCGGATTGCGGCCGTTGGGACGGAATTTGACGGGCACCAGCCAGCGGAGCTTGATGTCGTAGCCGCCACACACCACGCCGCCCGTTTTGCAGTTGTCACAGTAGGGCCGGCGGAGATCACATCGGATTTTGCGGGACCGGCAGGTGAAACAGCCGGTGAAGGTTTTGGATGTTTTCTTTCTTGCCTTGAGCGGCGGGCTGGCTGCGGCGTTGGTGCTGGCAATGGCCATGTCTTTATCTATGCTGGCCAAATTCTTGTCTGTGCTGGCCATTCTCTTATCTGTGCTGGCCATGGCGACGAGGGGTGCTGGAGAAGGTGTTTTGTGTGATGGGGCTGGCGGGCCGATGTGGTCCAAAACAGCAGGAGAGTGCGATGGGGCCCCAAGGAGCGATGGCCCAAAGGGCACAGCCGCAGTGCGGGCAGCCCGGCCCGGTCCGGCAAAAAGGACAAGGGTGGTGGGCGGCGCCACAGAAATACGCCCGGGCGGCGCCGGGGCCGTGGATATAAAAGGCGCTTGATTTGCCGCCGTCCTTTTTTGTCTGTCCTTTTTTTGTGTGGCGCCGCTGGCTCGGCCCAACATCGGCAAAGCAGCCCGGCCCTCCCGAGCGCACGCGGCAGGCGAGAGAGAGAAGGCGGTCTAGCGCCGCTCAGGGCCGGCTGCGGCAGCGCGCAAGTTTCGCAGCCGGCCGTGCGGTTTCTGTTCTTTTGTTCCTCTTCTTCCTTTCTTCTGTTGTCCCATCCTTCTTTTCTTTCTCCACCGCCGCCACCTTTTTCCGCTATTTTTGCCCCGGCGCTCTTGCTGAACAGCTGCGCTCCGCCGCATGTCGCTTCTTCTGCTGGCGCTCTTGCCAGCGCTTTTGCTAGTGCTTTTGCTAGGTGTGGCTGGCCGCCTGGGGACTGGCAATGGCCCTGGCGCCTTTGTGGTTCCAGCGTGGCCCCTCGTGGGCAACGCCGTCCAGGTCCGCAAAAACCCCAGCCGGGTGTTTCTGCAATGGGGCCGGCGCCATCACGTGCCGGTGCTTGTGATGCATTTGGGCAGAACGCCCGTGGTGGTGGTGAACACTTATGGCGCCATTGCAGCGTTGTGGCGGCGCCACTCCGTGGCGCTCAGCTCGCGGCCCACGCTGGCAACGTTCCACCAGGTGGTCTCATCGACGCTCGGGACGACGGTAGGCACTACGCCCAGCGGCGACTCGTTTCGGCGCAAGCGCAAGCTGCTTGTGGCGCTGTTGAGCGGCGCTTCGGCCGCTGTGGATGTGGTGGGCGACCGCTGCTCGGCCGACTGCTTACGAGCCATTTACAATGCTGTTTGTGGAGGTGAGAGCGATGGTCTTACAAAAAATGCTGACTCTGCTGGCGCCGCTGGCCCCACTGCGATTTCTGTGCTCCGACCCTTTCACTGCTACTTCCTCGAATTCGCCGTGGGCCTTACGTTTGGCTTCTTTATGGACACCCATGGCGCCGACCGTGCTTTGGCCGATTCCATCGTGGAGACAGAAAACCACATCATCAACTACCGCTCGTTTGTGACAAACTGCCAGGACCACGTTCCGCTCATGCGCCGCTGGCCGCTTCGCTTGCTTTTTGATGGCGATGCCAGTATCTGGCGGACCCGCCGTGACATATACATGCGGGAGCTTCATGACCGGGCTGTCCTTGGCACCATCGGCACGCTGCTCTCCCAACCCGCTGTCCAGACAGCCCCCCTCCTGCTTTCTCAACCCGGTGTCCAGACCTCCTCGCTGAGATCCCAACCTTTCCCGGCCCCGCCGCAGTCCCAACCCTTCCAGACCTCGCCGCCTTTGCTTGCCAGCTTTCAGGCAGCTGTGGCCGACGGCCGCTTGGCTAGCCCCGAGTTGGATAGCCTTTGCCTAACCATGGTCAGTGCCGGCTTGGACAACTCGACTTTCACGCTCAATCACATCGTGAACCGCTTCGCCTCCGCGGACGGCCGCCGTCTTCAAAACAAGCTCTACAAAAGCCTTTTGGATGATAGTGCGCTCGACTGGACCACCGCCTACACTTGTGCAGCGGCCGCCACTTCGTGCCAATATGCCCTCGCTGTCTTGCACGAAGCACTCAGGCATTTGAGTGTCTTGCCTCTTGGGCTTCCCCGCTTGACAACCAGGGATGTCAAAACTGACGCGGTGTCTGTTCCGGCCAATACGGTGGTAATCATGAATGCCTACCATGGAAACCACGACCCGCTGGTGTACGATGCGCCGCTGGAGTTCCGCCCGGAACGCTGGCTTGATGCCGCAGGTCGCTTGAGCACAACAAAAAGCCACTTGACATTTGGCGTGGGCTCTAGAAAGTGCCTCGGTGACAAGCTAGCGCTCCGGGAAATGTATACGCTCTTGTGTAGGTTTGTCTTGCTTTTCGAAGTGGCTCTGTCGAATTCGACGGGAGGAGAGCCGGGTCTCATTGAAACCAACGCCAACCCCAAAGCGGCAGCTATCGAGCCAAAACACTCAGAGGTCTTACTCAGTTTGAGGGACGAGCACAGGGCTCGCGGTGTTTTATTTAGGAGTTAATTAATTAGACTGGCTGGGATCGACGTATCCAACCTTGTTCACAACCACAGACTTGACACCGCTCGTCATTGGAAGATTGTACTTCAAAATTCCACGAAGTATCAAATCAAATGGATTTTTTGATATGATCGCCCACTTTTGCGCATTGTCTGGTTCATGTGGTGGCTCAGGCTCGCTCGTGGCTTTTGCCAAGCTGGTGGCTTTCTGTTGCAAAGTGGCGCTGCCTACACCGGTGAAGTTTTTGCCGGGACCAATCAACTTTATCTCTCCAGTTTGTTGAGATAACTGCCTGTTGAAAAAGCTGCCCTCGAAGTAAACTGCCGACTCAAAGCTCTGTACACTGCCCAAAAGAACCGTCTCCACGCTTGACTCCGCGGACACGTCGCTGAGATATCCGCTTTTGGCAAAAATATCGAGTTCAATGTCTTCAATAGAGACTGTAAACCATCCAGGATTTAATGCCTCCACAACGACACTGAAGATCAATTCGTCCTGGGCAACGAGTGCGTTCTCGATGCTCAAAATGTTAACATCGGAAAGGTCTTTGGAGGAAGCCAAAAGAAATCCCAGAATGAAACCAACGAACAAAATGCAAAGAATTCCTATGAGAGTGTAAAGCACGCTTTTTATGAATTTGAACTTGCTTCCCTTCATACTATCCCCGGATATTTTCTTCGAAAGTAAAAATTGCGTTTCTTCAGGCGATAAATGGTGACTATCGAAGCGCTGGCTCTTTTTCTTCATGTGTTCACCCATGTTCAATAATCCATCCTCATCATATTCTTCCAAATCGTAGTAACGATTCTGATTG
This sequence comes from Metschnikowia torresii, assembly GCA_002893725.1. Lineage (NCBI taxonomy): Eukaryota > Fungi > Ascomycota > Pichiomycetes > Serinales > Metschnikowiaceae > Metschnikowia > Metschnikowia torresii. The sequence continues at coordinate 1,261,030 of NXHD01000001.1, read as the reverse complement.
TTAGCATAGTAAGGGAATGGAAAGACGTCTTTTTTTCCTCCACCGTGAGCATTGGCAGGGGTGTATCCCAAAGACAGGTATCTCTTATTTTGATGTGTGGGATGTGTTCGCCTCGAGTTCAAGTTTAAGTTGAGCGATCGGTGATGGGGTAGTCTATGACCACCAATTAACGACAGGCTTTCGTTGAGACCCCCCTGTGAACTGTTATGGTATGGAAACCGAATTTCGTTGTTGTCGTAATAAATAAGTTCATCGTCAAAATCTTCGATATCAATATCGTCGGGTATAGTGCTGTATCTCCTTGGCTGAGCTCCCTTTTTATCAAATAATTTTGATGTTGTTGACCGTAGCTTTGAGGATGTGCTAGATGGCTTGTGTGACCCAGCTTTGATGTGTATAGAACGTTCGTCCTCGAGCTTGGAATCTGAGCCAATACCACTTCTTTGTTGGTGTGCCGTCATTAGCAGTTGCACGTCGCCCCGAGATGAAGCCTCGTCTTCACTGCCATCATTGTATGAATAGGTGTTGACATTAAATTGATCATTAACTGGGGACGGATGGTCCTCCAAGCCATAAGAAAGCACTGAGCCATGGTTGACATCATAGGGCAACTCCGGGGACTTATATAGCTGTGGCTTCCTATCATCTTCCACAACAGAATGCAAACTACCTTTCCTCATTGGACCCTTATTTGACCTAGTATTCATAGTCAAGAACGGATCCGAAAACGGATGGGAATCATAATGTGATGAGGGGCCAGCTACCGAATGCACACGCTGGTTGACTGCTGGGGGAGGAGGAGAGTTTGGAGCGTTGCGCATATTTTGTCTTGAGGACAGTAACGAATGTACTGACTCTGCTTTTGCCATGTTATTTGAAAGATGTATGTCATCCTCTCTTTTCAGCTCAGCAGGCAGGTTTCGAGATGCATTCTCCAATGGGGAGTTTTTGAAGCTTCCCGCAACGGATATATTGTCATTGACGAGCTGGATGGATAACGGGGCTTGATTAATATTGTCGGCGCTCAAACTGGATGAAAGCGGCGCGGTATAGTCTCCTTCCGTTGCCGCATTACTCTCCAGCACCGAGGGGTTTCCCTCGTTGTTGAACTCATGAGCGTTGTTCTCGTAAACAAATGTCTCGTCACTGTCTGAGGACTCTATGTCATCAACGGCGCTGGCCAACTTCGCAGCAAAAAAGTCTGTTCTGGTTGAGTTTTGCTTTGCGATCTTCTTGTTTCGCTTTGCTTTCGCTTTCGAGTCCGCGTCCTTTGCTTGGCTAGAAACAACAGATGCTATGTCGCTACTGGTCACGTCGTGGTCCGCATCTTCCGAGGGTATATCCTTCGCCATTAGTACCTGATCCGCAGAGGAAGAAAGGCCGGGGTTCTTGATCATCCTTGCCTGGGGGGATGTGGACAAAACATCGTGGATTAGCGTGGGCGTGCGTGGGTTTGCCTCTCGCAGACTGATCACCTTCTGCTTTTCTTTCAACAGTTTATTAAGCTTTGTCAATAGCTGCTTGTTAATCACGTTGGGGCCCAGGTTTGGCAAGCCCCCTGGAGTCTGTTTCAACACTATTTGCGGCCCGTTGGCGCTTTTGAGTGTGCTTTTGGGCAGGCTGGATGGTTGTCTAGATGACTGCGAGGAGCCCATGGGCGTGCCTTTTGTGGTCTGCTGTTTTTCTTTGATCTCGCCTGTCGCCGGCCGGCTGCCGTGAGAAGGAACGCCTCCTGTATCTTTCCGTTGCTTTTCGGCGTCGGACCCGTTTTGTGCGTTTTCTGGGGCGGGTTGCGGCTTTGCCAGGGCCTTTTCCGCCTGGAGCTCCTGTGGATGTTTATCCTGCTGCGAGGCCATGGCTGGAAGTCACCGGAGCTTTATTCTGTGTTGAAACGGAACTCGGCCTCTCAAACACGTTTATCTGTCTTTATCTGTAGTTGACAGGGCGTGGTATAAAAGAAGCGTTTCTGCCGCTTTTTGTTATGAAAGTCTCGGAAAGATAGAGTCCTGTAGGCGATTTACACGCTGATATCCGAAGAACACGGCGAAAGCACAAAGAAGAGGCGGTGGCCTTGATCTTTCTTAAGTTATCCTGTTGCACAACATCTTGCGCTTACTGCGGGTCTGCTCAATATACGAGGTTGGTGCACGGGTGTGTTTTGTTTCATTATCATTATGTTAGCTATTTCACGGTTTTCTGAGCCTGTTGAGGTCCGCGAGTTTGCGGGACGACGACGAGTTGAGATTCATCGGAGGTCTCTTTTCCTTCTCCTCGGAGTCTTGCTTGCGGTCCTGAGCCTCATCGATGCTGTGGCGCAAACTAAAGCTGCCGAGGTTTTTCGTTCCGGGACGCTCGGCACTGTACCCTTTCTCAGCTAAGCTCTTGTTTCTGCTCACCAGTGGCGGGGCGGTGGGAATCACAGAGTACTTTCTCTCGCGGAAGTTCACGCCCACCTCCTTCACGTTCTTGCGGTGCTCCGGTTCGACCTTCCTAAACCAGTCAGCGTCCTCGTCGTACTCATACATTGTGTAGTCAGTACCGTAGGGCTTCAGCTCCAAGCAGTAGAGCGTGTGGAGCGGAACGTCCAACTCTCCGATCGAAGACTTGTCGAGGTTCATGAAGTATGCTAGAAGAACTCTCAACACAACTCTGTGTGAGACGATGACGAGATGGTCCGTGGTGCGCTCGATCTCGTTGATCAATGGACGCAATCTGACTAAAACATCGAGGTACGACTCACCACCAACACCGGGATATCTGTAACTCAACTTATTCTTGATTCTGCTATCGAACTCCTTTGGGTGGTTTCTTCTGATCTCGTCGTATGTCATTCCCTCAAATTTACCTCCTCCAAGCTCGTTCAACATACGCATGGCTTTGACATTGAAGTCTTGATCATTGAAGGCATTTCCGGTCTCAACAGCCCGCAACAACATAGACGTCCAGACGCAAAAGTTGGGCTCGCTTGGAATCTCGACCGGTTGGTTCTCTTGGAAGGCACCTTTTCCTCCTGGCTTTCCTGTGAGCTCGTTGTATCTGAGCTCGAGTCTGGAAGAGAAGTTCTCGAGCTGTCTTTTTCTGAACTCCCTGCTTTGATAACTCAAAAATCTGCTCAAGGTCTTCGAAAATTGTTTTCCGCGCTTTGTCAATGGGCTGTCGCCACCGATTCTTCCGCTGAGATTATCAACACTCTCACCGTGACGGGTAAGCCAGATTTGTCTTTCACACAAGTTGAAGTTGAGGAGAAAATAAACCGTTTGAGAGGCCAAGAATCCTTGGACGTTGTAACTCACAATCTTTTTGCCCACATTGATCATCTTCACATATTGAAAGCCAGGCACAGCCTCCTCAGATTCGTCGATGGTTTCATACGCACTCTCGTAATTGCGCAAACGACCAAGGAAGTCTTTCAATGCCACCTCCGGGTCCATTTCTTTGTAGTCTGGACCAGATAACTTCAATCTGATGTTGGTGTCCAAAATGGAAGGATCGGAACAAATACTTTCCAAAAAGAGAACTTTGAGTTCACCATTTGTTCTTTCTTGAATTCTCTTGAGAACCTTATAACGCCTCTTTTTCGTTGAGTTTGTAGCGTCGAGGATACCAACCGAGCCGGATCCGTTGACGACCCAGTCAAGAAGGCTGTCGAGGGTGTTCATGGCCCATTTTTCTCTGAGCTCTGTTGATGCCTTATTTTCAGGATTGAAAAAGTCTGCCGAATGGGAAGTTGGAGAGAGCGGGCGCACTTCTGGTGACCGTCCCGTATGAGGCAGTGGCGTGTTTGTGTCTGGTAAAGGACGGTTTGCAGGACCCAAATTGTTCACCTTGTCCATTCTTCTCGTGTTACCCACGTTGAAAACACGGCAGTCGTGCTGAAGCCAGTTCAAGTAGCGTGTGAGTTTGTTTGTGATGTAGGACTTTCCTCTAGCCGGGAGGCCGACCATGACGATGACAAGTTTGGAGCCCACATCCACCGATGCGATTTTGCCATCCGGGGAGGTCTTTGACGAAGTCTGGCCAGGAATGTTGAGGGTGTATGCTTTTTTCTTGGCCTTTGCGACGGGAGTCAGGAGAAGCAAGTTGCGGAGCTTCTCGAACGAGGGAGTCTTCTGGAACTGCTGCTGCAACTCCTTTGGTACCTCGTTCCAAAGGCCCTCGTTCAATTGGTTGATTGTTTCGGGAACAAGCTTGGACGTCTCCTTCAAGAGCTCGCGCTTGTCGCTTTCGAGCGCGGGCTTGCTCAACTTCCTTTCCTTAGTGGAAGATTGGGGCGGAGCGTCGTGGGGCTCGGATTGAGAGATGCGGAAGCGGGAAGGCTCGTTTGGGGGCGCGTCGGCGGTGCTTGTGGGCGAGATCGAGCCGCTGGAGGCTTCCTTCTTGGCAAGCGGAAGCTCAGGCGGCGCATTGAGCTCGGGCGGCGCATTGGGCTCGGGCGGCGCATTGGGCTCGGGCGGCGCATTGGGCTCGGGCGAGACGCTCAAATCGGCCAAGTTGAGGTGGGAGATGTTCTTCGTGCGCTGCAAGTTGTCCAGCGACGGCTTGGGTTTGGCGGACTTTTTTTGCTGGAAAGGCGAGGTGGTGGAGGACTTGTAAGAGCCAAATAGGTCGTCTTCGTCGTCGCTGGAAACCACGCGGGTCTCGGGCGATGTGGCGGTGGACACGATGGGCGTATCCGTCAACGGTCTCTTGTTGAACTCCGGTAGGTTGCTGTGGGACGTATGCAAGGAGTAGAAGCGGGAGCCGAGCAGGCCCTCGGCGGTGCCAAAGTCGTTGGAATGGGGATGGGAGCGGAACTTTTGGAGCGAGCGGAGCGCCGCATGGCTGGCGGGCGATGGGAGCTTTTTCTGCGACGTTTCAGACACAGAGTGGCGAATCAACGACGGCTTGTGGGACGACGAGCCTTCGGCGCCGTCGCCGTCGCCGTCGTCGTCATCCGACTCCGGCTCCGACACGGGCGACATTGGTGAACACGGCGACACATCATGTGACGATACTGAGCATTTGCCTAGATCATTGAATGCCACGTGGCGGCCGTGGAGCCGCAGGTGCTCGAGAACGGCGTTGGAGATGGAGTGCGACCGGACCTTGGCCTGTTTTTTTGCGGTGGCGTTGGAAGGTTCGTTGGCCATGGGTGGGGTGGCTGGAGATGGACTGCTTCGTGGCAGAGGCTGTGGGCCGTGGCGGGCGGAATTGGGAAAGCGGAATTGGCAGCTGGGATGGCGTGGCACGTGCACTGGCGGGTGGACGGCGGGTAAAGAAAAATGGGGCGGCAGGGTTGAAGCAAAATGGGTTTTCGCTTGCTGGAGTGATGGTGGAGAAGGAAGCTGGTAGGATCGTACGGGAAAAATTCCCACGCCGCAACGGAGCACTGCATCCACCGCGATCGTGCTATCGGTTGCGATAAAGCGGCCGGCGGTGCTTGCGGCGAAAAAATTGAAATTTATTGAGAAAAAATGGAATACTGAAAATGCGCGGCCGTGTTTTGTTTCGCTGCTCTTTCGGCCGTGTTTGGCAGCGGTTTCAGTCGTGTTTCAGTGCCGGGCCTCGGAGCGCTGCTGGAGAACCGCCACCCGCCACGGCCCGCTCGGACTTGCGCAGCTCCGAGCATGGCGCGCGCCGGTCATCCGCGGAAAACGGCAAACCTGCGCTATGGCGGGGCCGCTGGCGGCACAGCTGCAGCTGAAACATCGCTGAAACAAGGCTGAAACACCGGAACACGCTCGAAACACGTCCGAAACATCCGCGAGACCTTCTCGAAGCTCACCGCAATCACCGCCGCGCCCAACCAAAGCACCAGCTGCCCTCGCGCACCCGTACACCCGCGCGACCCCATCGCCATGAGCGCACATCAAACGGCATCGCCAAATCGGCTGACCCATGTCTTTTGCCTTTGGCTTCTCCGGCGACGACTTTAGCGACGGCGAAGATGAGCACGGAGCAGGGGCTTCGCACGTGATGGCCACTCCCGCCGCTTCGGGCGCCGGCGCCGATCCTGTAGCCGTTCTTCTTCCCCCACAAACGCATCAGCTCACAGACCTACTTGCGACATTGAAGGACGTCCGTCTCACGTTCGACAACTACAAAACGCCGAAAGGCAACATCGTGTACCGCCGCCACCTATTCGACATCAAGCACCAGGTCATGACCGAGGAGGACGGTCACGAGAACCATATCCACAACATCTTGATGGGCGCAACCGCGCAAGAAGTGGATGTGCAAAAAAACGTCTACGAGGGCGGCTTCAAGCTGTGGGAGTGCTCGTACGACTTGGTGGACAAGCTTGACCTGCTCATGGGCGAAAATGCGCTCTCGCTGCTCTCCTCGTGCCTCGAGCTCGGCTGTGGCACGGCCCTTCCATCGTGTTTCTTGATGCTGCGGCTCTTCTCGTCTGAATCTGCCTTCTCGTTGAACACGCTCACTCTTTCTGACTATAACTACGAGGTTTTGCGTCTCGTCACGCTCCCCAACATCTTGATCCATTGGGCCGCTACTTTGGAGCCCTCGGTATTGTACGGCCTCATGAACCCGGATGTGCCTTTGGCCAACGACGAGCTTCTTCTCACGCCGTCTCTTCTCGACCTCTTCACGAAGCAGCTTGCTGAAAAGTCTTTGGACCTTGTCTTCATTTCTGGTGCCTGGGGCAAAGACTTTGAGCAGTTGGTAGACTCGCACAAGCCAGACTTGCTTCTCACATCCGAGACAATCTACTCCTTGGACACATTGCCCACCGTTCTGCGTCTCATGGTGGATGTGCTCGCCAAAAGAGACGCTTATTTGGGTCTCGTGGCTGCTAAGCAGTACTACTTCGGTGTGGGAGGCTCGGTCAAGGAGTTTTTGGACACCATCAATGCCATTAAGCCAGACACTATGCGTGTTAACAACGTTGGGGAGGATCTTGGCGATCTCAAGAGGGAGATTCTTTGCCTACAGTCTGCTTAGATGCCACTATTTCACATGCATCATGTTCATAGTCTATTATAATGACAATATACTAGTGAACGTTTAGTTGCCGAAAAGGTTTTCAAGCGCGCCATTCTCAGTGAAAGGATCGTTCATGATGTCGTTTGCCATGCTCTTCTTCTTTCTGTCCAAACTGGCTTCATCTAACTGCTTCTTTCTGTTTTTGATTTCTTGATCCTCGGGTGAATCGGCGGGATTAGTCTTCGCAATTCGGATCAACTCGAGAAGCGCCGACCTCTGGTGCCGCAATGACTTGGATCCAACCAAAAAGTTCTCAAAGTTGCTCATGTGTTGAGGCGTCACGTTTGGCAAAGTGTCTAGAAGAACTTGAACGGGATAGTCGTTTCTGGATCTCAAGGCACAATAGAGGGTGGTGAGGGCGGTCGCAGCTTCTGAATGTGTTTCGACAAAGAAATCGTCCATAATGACACTAAGCAAAGTCTTGATGAACGTGTCGCACAAGTACTTGTCAACATCGTCATCTTTGAAAACAATACCGGGCAAAATGTTTCTCGTCACCAAGATTGTGTTAAATGAGCACTTTGTGTCTTTGAATGAGATGATGTGTGCGCAAATCTGTAAAAAGGCTCCCATCACTTCCTTATTAGTGGTCACAAGTCTTTTGCACGCAAATTGAGTGTCAGTAACATTCTTCGCATTGACTTGCGGAACAATGTCCATAAGAAATCTCACGACTGTGGCTGTGAGCTGTCTGAGCATGTGCTCCTCCATCATTTCCTCGCTCAAAGTTGCGTCATCCTCGTTTCCTTGCAACTGCAACCCCGTCATGTAAACCTTTTCCCATCTTGATGTTAGAAGCTTGTCAATGTCGTACAACGCTTTTGGTAAAAGCTCTGCCATAAACACATTGACGTACTTTATAGGACAATTTTTCACGACACTGCGCAAGCAACTGTTAATCATATGCTTCCAACTGTGGAGTGTAACTCCAACTGTGTCACCTGCTAAAGCACTCCACAATGAGGATGCAATATTGGGGATCTCATAGAGCGTGTCTTCTAATTGCGACAACGAACCAATGGTCAAGTATGCATACTCTCTTGTGTATCTGATGAGATGGCCCACACTATCAGCAAACTCTCTCAATGTCAAAGCAGCCTTCACACTCTCTTCTATGAATGTCTCTTTGCTCTGAATTGACACACCTTGTTGCCAAAATCGTTCTAGACGACTGTATCTCAAGAAAGTCTGGACTGCCTCGGGTAGCTCCTTCCAGTTGTCCGGGTTGTGGTATGCTTGTATCTGAGTAAGAAGCTGAAGAACGTGAGGAATGATTGGCACTACTCTAGACCTCCACAATCTCAAAAGATTGAGAAATTCAGGCGACTCATGATCCAACTTTTCGATACTGTACTGGATGAATATTCTGGTTGCCCGAATGGGGAAAATAGATGACCATCTTTCCTTTAATTTGTTTTTGAGAAGCCTCCCTTCCTCATCCATTCTTGCTTCCAACAAATTCGTATTGGCGGTGATATTTCTTTTTTGAAAGTAAGTTGCAATCTCAACAATTCCGATTCTTTCCATAAACCAATGCAAGTCCATTAGTCCTTTCTCTGTTTCAGGAGAAGACCAAGCCAGGAGCTCCGGGTCAACAATTTTGGCGAACAACTCTTCCTTTTCATTGATAGAGGACCTTGAGGCAATCACCAATAAAAAGGATTTAAAAGCCACACTTTCGTGGTGAGTGACCTTATCTGAGCTCAAGATATTCGATATGACATTTTCAAGTTCGCCGAAAACATTTTTGAGGGACTCGGGCATGATGTATGCGAGTCTATTGAGCTCAGTGCCACAACTTGTTCGCAAATCTCTAATGATCTCGCGTTCTTCATCATTGATATCCTCGGGATATTCGAAAGTGGCAGTGATGAGAATCTTCTCCAAAACTTTAAACATGAGAGAGCTCACGTCCTTCAAAAGAGGCGCGAACTGAACCATAGTTTGAACTTGTTTTCTGATCAATAAAGGAGATGCAAGTTGCATGGCCAAGAGACGCTCGCCAAGATCTATCACAAGACTATTGAGGCGAGTGTTTCGTTCCTCGAAGTCTGTGCCTGTGTACCAAATTCTCCATCTAGACACACCTCGTATGCTGTTCTCGATCACATTGAATTGAGCAACACCATAGTTGTAAACGTCTGACTTGTCGTCTATCTTGGAGTTGTTGATACATTGGGAGCCGAGATCAGAACTGAAAAAGGTCTCTAGTCTTCGTTCTAGCCATTCCATTCCTTCCTCTGGCTTCTTGCAGATCGTGATTCTCACAATGTCCTCATTGTATTTTTTGTAGTTTGCTAGGAAAGAAGAAGCATCTTGGATGGTATCAAAATCCATGTCAAGAAATTTTCTGGAAGTGGTTTCCTCTTCAAGAGTGACAAAATTTATCGTCCGATTGGCTGCAACTTCCAAAAGCTCATTGAGTATTTGCATCACCGGGGGTTTGGAGCTAAGCTCATCCAATCTGAGCGAGGTCACCCACATTTGCAAGGAAAGTCCTGATATTATTGGACTAGGATGCTTCGTTGTCTCTAGTACTAGCTCGAGATAACGGCTAACGTCTGACTTTTCCCAATCGATACGGTTTTTGGAGGGTAGCTGGGTGTTTAGATATTCGCTGAGTGAAACAATCATCTCTACTGTCTTTTTGAGAAGAGCATATACCTGCTCGTCAGGATCGTTGGGATTGACTTTCAAGGAAGAATAGAACTCAAAAAACTTTGTGACGCCCTCAGTGGTGTACACGCTTCCGATAAAGAACGAGAAATCGTCAGCGTCGCTGTAAGAACGAGTGAATAGAATATGCAAACAGTCAACACTGAGGTTTTTGAGTTTCATATCAGAAAGAGCAAGGATGTTTATGAGGGTGGACATGATGTTTGACTCTCTCAACACCGAAGGCTGGAGCCAGTGCAAGCAAGTTTTGAAGACGCTTAGAATTTTGGGGACGAACACTTGAACCGAGGGAGAGTCGGAGTCGTTTTCTGTGAGTAGCTTGAGTAAAAACTGATTCCATTCCACAAACCAGCCGCTGTCGGCTTTCTTGCACATGGATAACGTGGGGTTGGGCTCGTATATGTTGTCGAGGACGGAGTTGGGCGTGACAATCGAAACGCATAGTTGATTGAGGATGTTCGTTCTTTTGCTGGCGATAGGATCATCGAGAAGATAAATGTCTTCTAAGAGGGTTCGCATGATGATGAGAGACAACTCACGGGTCTGCTGGGAGTCGTTCCATAGGGACCAGAGGCCGGAGTCCATGGACGCCCAGCCATCCTCGAGATCCTCTGTTGGGAGGGTCTGGCTCTCGTCTCCATCCTTCGCCTTGACGAGGAAAGACCCCCATATGCGCTTGGCCAAGGACGCCCAAAGAAACCCTAGTTTCTCCTTGAGAAAGTTGGAGTCGTGGTCCGTCGTTTTCTTGGCAAGACTGACGATCCAGTCGCGGATGACGATGACCTTGGCGCGGTCAAACGTCTGGAACTTTTTGGCGATGGCATGCTGGAGGAGCGAAAGACCGAAATGGCGCACAATGTAGTTACTGCCGTAGTTTTCGGGCAAGGCGAGCTGGTAGCCCCAGAAAGGCGAGTCGTCGCTGAGCTTGACGGACTCCAAAAACGCCTGGGCCTCCTGGCGGGCCGTGTTTGTGGATTTGGGCTCGTACACAACCTCCAACGCCTGGATGATTTGGTTGACGCCGCTGGTTTCCATCGACATCAACATTGCAGGGGCAAACGGGCGGCGCTGTGTTTGGGCGGTTCTAGAACACTTTGACGGATTGGATCTGCTTTGTCCTCTCCTTGGATGGGCCGGAAAACACGTAGACTTGTGATCTTTCTTTTAATGCCGCAAAGTCTCAATTCACGACAGAAATACGACAGAAAAAAACGCGGGGCACGAGCTCGAAAGTACACTTGGCAAGCGGTGGTGCGGTGGCGGGCTGTTGATGCGTAAGGCTTCGGCGGCAGAAGAACAGGGCTCTATTGACAGGCAAACGGTCACTGCGCTGCCTCGAAGCGTATTGGAAAGTCGCGGTGCACGGGTGTGTGCCTGGAGATAGGGACATCACGCCCCGCGCTGCTTGTCTACGGACGCTATGAAAGTCGTCTTATGCCGTCTTATGCCGTCTTTAGTATGTATGCCTAGAGGTAGAACTTTCTCTTGTCTCTCTCCATGTCGGGCCTGTGCTCCCACTCAATCTCGTTCTTGATACCCTTTTGGAGTCTTCTCAACTTCAAGGTGAACTGCGGGCCGAGCTCCTGGAGCCCCACCTTCTCCTCGTTTCTGAACACGTAACGATGTCTTCTGAAGAAAATGTAGTCTCTCTGATTATGCAATGTGATGACCTGTCTGCCTTGGATCTCGGGCTGCTTGGGGAAGATGGCCTGGAAGAGGCGGCCCACCGTTTTTCCTAGTCTGGTGTTGAAATTGTTCAAGATGAGCTCGGGCGTGTGTGACGTGGCACGGCCGTGGCCCTTGATGCGCTCCGTGGTGACGAGCGACGTCACAGAAAAGTAGAACGTGGGGCCCTCGGGCAAATGGATGAACGTGAGCCCATTCACCTTCTTGTTGTCCTCGTTGATCACCACCAAGTCCGTGAAGTCTCTGTTGGTGCAGTATGCAGCCATATCCTTCATGGAGTATAGTCTCTTTCTCTTGACAAACGTCACGTTGGGGAAAAACTCCGTGAGGATGTCTGCGAATTCGTACGCAGCCTTCTTGGCGTTGGGGCTGGTGGTGATCAAGACCTTGGAGTCTTTCTGCGTTCTGTTGAACAATTCAAAAAACTCGTCCTCGCCCTCGATCTCCGCAGCAATGGTTTCGTCAAACACTCGCTTCGACTCGATGGTCTCCGGCACGTTCAGCGCAAGTCTCTCCTCTTTGAGCTGGGGGTTCTCTCTCTCTTCCTTAGCCCGCGCAGCTCTGGCCTTGTGCCTCTCCTTGGACTTTTCGGCCTGGATGGCCGCGAAAATCTTTTGGCGCCGATGCTTATTCTTGATGCCTTTTAGGATCTCATTCGTTTTTCTGGAGTCGTCGGAAGCACTCATGATGTCTCGAAGGCTTGTGGTCTTTTTCTTTTCGCGATGCCTTTTGGACTGTGTGCGGGCCTGCACACAAGCCCTTATCATCGTGGCCCCGCCAAGCCTACTCGAGCACCTCCAGCGGCCTTTTGCCGTTGGCGTTCACTTCTGGTGCCGGCTCCTGGTTGGCGCTGCGGATCGCGGTCACGTAGTCGTGGACCGCTTTGTCTAAGCTGGACGTGAGCGGCGCGGCCATCATGTCCAAGTCGTGCAAGAGCTTCTCATGCAATTTGGGGTTTTCTTTGGAGAACGAGTTTTCGTTGATGATATCTCTGATTTGCGCTTGGAGGAGCTTCAAAGTCTGCTGGCAGTTTCGCAAGGTCGTGAAAAGCCTCTTGAGCTGCACCGGGTTGCCGCCGTTAATGAACAAGTTCCAGAAGTGCATCAAGAACTCCACCAACGTGATGTTAAACGTGATGAGCTCTTGAACCTTTTCTCCGGGGAGAAGCGGCTCCTTGTCGTCGACCGAGTAGTCCTTCACCGAGTGCGTGAGCTTGTAGTTGCGGAAGTTCTGCTTCACGAGCGCAGTGATGTCTTGTGTGGCCTTGTTGATGTCGTCAGTCTTCGTTTGGTACGTTTCGCTGAGGTCGATGCCGGAGGCAGACGCTTGGATGACGTTGGAAGAGAGAAATTCTCGTAGAGTGGCCGCGGACACGCCGCTACTATCGCTGTTGGCGCCCGCGTGGCCGCGCCGCAAGCTTTGCTTGCGGATGTCCGTGTCGAGATTGAGAGCGACATATTGGAGCTCGTCGGTCTCGTTGAGGTCTGGGATCTCCAACTCTTTCTCCATGCCGTCCATCTGCTGGTCGAGACTGGCGGGCGCGTCTGCCGCAGCATTGTTGGCGCCGACCATCTTGCTGGACAACTTGTTCATGTTTTTCATGAGCACCAACATCTCGTTTTCAAGCTTGCCCGACGAGCCCTCCTCTCTGGGCGCCGAGGCGTTGTTCAGAGTGTTGGAGAACTTCATTGTGAAGTCGGGCGAGATGCCGAGCTTTTGGGAGTTGTCGACCTCGTTTCCCTCCAAGTCGATGAACTTGCTGACCCTCTTGTCGGAACGGGGGCCGCCGCCAGGTGTGTCGGTGGCCTCGACGTAATCCGCGTCCACATACAAGTACTTGTCGATGACCACGTCGCCCCTGTTGTTGGAGTTGTTAATTTTGTCACCGCGCAAGCGGCGGAACAACTTCGAGTTGAAGAAGCGCGACCAAAACTCGCCCTCGCTGAGCTTTTCAGGAACCAATTCGTGGAACGCCCGGCGGATGATCGGGTACGTGTCGAAGATCTCGCCAATGGTGTCGCGTGTCACGTTGACGTTGACCTGGTTGTCGGACGTGGCCACGGGCTTGATGGTGGAAAGCACATTGTAGGGCCCTCTGTGCTGGCAGATGCTCAAGGCATACGTTCGGAGCTGGCCCACACGCGTGGACCAGAACACCGCGGGCGAGAGCTTGTACTTGATGACGGACTGCGTGAAGATGTTGCGGAGCGTCTTGTCGTCGAGGAGCAATTTCTGCTGGAGCTGACGGTTTTTCAAGAGACTGGCGTCGCTGAGCGCCTGCGGCGATGAGAAGTCCAACGGGTCGCCTCCCGGCGGCGTGGCGGTTCCGTCGGCCGCCGGAGCGGGGGTTCCGCGGGCCGAGTCTGCCGCCGGCGTCGGCGTGTCCTTGATGACTGTTTTCTGGCGCGCCACAATGGTCTGGAGCGTTTCCTTGACCGCGGACATGGTCTGGCGGTTGGTGAAGGTGATTTTCACGTCCTTGACGTCCGGCGAGCCGGGCGCGACGTAGAAGAGCCGGAGGAGCATCTTGGGCGACAGCTCGGGCGACGCCTGGAGCTTGGAGAGGTTGTTCAACGGCACCTCGAGCGCCTTATCCTGGTCTATGGCCTTCCACATGAGCTTGGAAGGGGTGGTGTCCTCACGGATCTGGAGGAGACCCGACACCTTGGATATTACACACGCGCCGGAAACGGTGGCCATGGAGGACGAGGAAAAAGGAGAAGAAGGAAGGAATAAAGGGAGAGTACAGAAGGCAAAAAGAGGACGGCCACACTCAATCGATCGCTGCCATGCCGCGCACCACCACCTCCCACCACCACATCACACCCACACCTCTCATCACATCGCGCCCCACCAACCCAATGACCTCCACCCAGCGCTGGGCCCGTGCCGCTCAGCAAAAATCGTGGCTGTGGCCCGACACTTACAGCGGCGGCGCCGCCCGCCATCTCCTCGCTCTCTTGCGCGAGACCGTGCCCATCGGCCGCACGCTTCAAGACCCGCTCTACGGTTTCCACTTTCTCTTCAACACTCAGACTAACCTGATGCTTGGCCCGGATGGCTACGATAATTACCAAGCGCCGCTTGCTGCCGATGGTGTGCCGCTCTACACGCGGCGCATGTGGGCCGGCGGATCGCTTGACTACACGGGCCGCCCGCCTGTTGTTGGAGACGATGTGCTGTGTCTCGAGCGCATCTCTTCTGTTCGGTGTCTTGGGCCCAATGCTTTCGTCACGACGGACCGGAGCTTTTCCACGGCAGACGGGCCGCTAATGCGCGAGCTCCGCACGCTCATATACACCAACGAGCCTTTTCAGCTGGGCAAGCATATTCAGCTGGGCAAGCATTGTCAGGCTGAGCTGGAAAAATCTCTTCACGCTGGACTGGGCTTGCCGGCGCTGGCGCTGGCGCTCCACTCCGCCACAACCGCCGTATCCTTGGACCAGCTCATGCGCTTCTGCCTGCTCACATACAACCTCCACCGCATCCACTATGACCGCGGCTTCTGCGCCGCCGAGGGGCTTCCGGCCGTGGTGGTGTCGGGGCCAATGTTGGTGGCGCTCATGTTGCACTTTTTTGTGGGGCACTTTCCCCACGAGCAGATCCGGCGCTTCCGCTACAAGAACTCCGAGCCGTGCTACGTGGACCAGGCCGTGCACCTCACCATAGGCCGCCAGAACGGCGGCTACTCGGTGGCGGTGGCTCGCGACGGTCGTGTCTTGTGCAGCGGCACCATCAGCGTGGAGCCCGCTTAGTGTGGAAATGGAGCGCTGTATTCATATAGAATAGTATTCAAGACTAGTGTATCCATAAATAGAAACTAGTGGTTAGTACTGCTAGGCGGCAGGCCTCCAAGTAAACGAATTCGATGAGAGTCGCTCTTTTTAAGGGCTCCTTGGAGACGCCATCTTCAAGAGGCTTCTCCAAGGCTCTCTCGGAGACTCGCCAGTCCCGCGCGTTTACTCGGTCAAGCCAATGACACCGCAGGCAGGTCTGCCTCCGGCGTTACCGGTCTTCAACGAGTCGGCGTGGCCACCCTTGCCCAAGTCATCGGTGCCGTCGTGAACAACAACAGATCTGCCGATGATGGAGTTGGCGCCGAGCAACAGCACCAACGTGTCCTGCTTGCTGCCCAGGGCGAGGCCCTCGGAGTCGGTGACAATGTTGCCCAAGTCGCCAACGTGTCTGTTGTCGTCCTCAGGTGCACCATGTGTCTTGCCGAATGGGTTGAAGTGGGGGCCTGCAGACGTGCAACCGTTGGTGTTGTCACCGAAGGTGTGGATGTGGAATCCTCTCAAGGAGTGGGCGTCGTTGCCGGCGATCTTCCACGTGATGGTGGTTGGCTCGGACTCGGCGCTTTGCTCGAACGTGACGATTCCGTTAACCTTCTTGTCTCCTCTGAGAACTGCGACTGTTTGTTAGTGTGTGTTCGACGATTCAACTTGTTTCTCAACTCCAACTTCAAATCCGACTTCAGTCCTGACTTTTCAACTCCAACTCCGACTTCAGCCCTGACTCTTCAACTCCGACTTTTGGGCTGCAACTGTTGGCTGCAACTCCAAAGCCGGGCTGCAAATCCAAAAGCTTGCAATTCTTTGTCTCAGTATGTGCCATTGCTCCTTTCACCGTGGTTACATTTTCACCCTCTGGGGCAAGCTTAATTGCTCACCCTGGCGGTTACACAATGTGACGGGCGGGGCCATATGTGCACAACGGGTGCAAAAGGAGTTTTTACAATAGCGGCCGAGCGATTGATGTTGGTCTGGCTACATACCTGCTTTGACCATTTTCAAATGATGTGAATAATAGCTGAGGGAGGACGGAGCGAAACGGGCGCTTTTTAAGCCGTCGTGGGGATGCCAAATCGGATGGGGTGTCTGTCTGCAGATCCTTGCTGTAGCTTTCCGCACATCCGTGCACCACAATAGCGTTTGCTGCTGCCTCTCCGCGCGCGAAAGGTGATTGACGTGACCGCCCGCGCAGAAGCATTTGGCTACTGAGTGACCACCGCACCAGTGCACCACAACAGTGACTGCCGCTGCTGATGCATCCGTACACCACCGCGCAGACATGATCACCAGCCGCCTCAAATAATAAAAACCAATGCCTCCGAGAGCCTGGCAGAAGCCACCGAGCGCCGGCGAGCCGGCAGACGGGCCCGGTCCGATCCATCTCCACGAAGGCACTTTGGCACACACGCACGACCGACCTTCGGCCCATATTTCCGACGTGACCGTCGGCGACAGCCACGTTGTGGCCGGCGACGGCTGTTCTGCTCTGTACGTGGTTTGGCAGGTCAATGTGGTGATTGATAACGCCGTGCATTCGCCCGTGGTTCTCTACAAGCGCTACAGCGATATGGAGCGGCTTCGGGCAGCGTTGGTGGCGGCGTTTCCCGATGAGCCCGTTCCTCCTTTGGCACCCAAGGACAGCTTCAGTCTTCTGCGATTGTGTTTGCTGGGGCTGTGGCTCGAGGGCCGGCGGCGGGCGCTTCTGTGGTTTTTGACGAACGTTTTGTTGAACCCGAACTTCCAGCACTCGCCGGTCATCACGGCGTTTGTTCTTGGGCACAGCTGATGGCCGGGGTGTTCTTTTGATGCCTCTGTTGATCTTGCTTTGGTTTCGTTGACTTGGTCTCGTTGACTTGGTTTTCACTTGGTCTCGACTTTTTCTCGACTTGGTCTCGATTTATCTCAGTTGTTGTGTCCAGTTGGTCTGTCTGAATGATCTTTCCAGTCGCTCTGGTCTCAATTGAGCTGATGTATTTGCTGGTCTGCGTGATTTGGATTGGTCCTGCTCATTCTCCTTCATCCATCTGTATCTTCAATGACCTGCATTAATATCTGCATGGCTGGGCTTCAGCTTGGTTCTGCCGTGGCTTTATTCATCAGCACGACTTCTGAAGCGGGCTTCGACTTCCTCGTGCTGGATTTGTCACACCCTCGCCACATCCTCGTTTCATCTTCGTTTAAGCTAAGCTTAAGCATTTCTGAGTCCAGTTCTTTTGGCGCTGAAGATGCTGTGGCCCGCCACACTTTCTGCCTTGTTGCCTTGGTGGTGCATTGCGGCGCGCCGCTCGGCGACCGAAACGGCTTTTCGATTCGGCCGCAAGTGGCACTGGGCGCCGAAGCACGCCTGCATTCTTTTGACATTTGCACCTGAGCAAAAAAAGGTGAAAAGGAAGGAAAATGAAAGGATGAATCAATGAAAAAAAAATCGGGAAACGGAGGAAGGCCGCCATTTGTGTCCCACACTTGCAACACAGCCGCCGCCGCTAACCTCGGCTTTCCATCTCTAGCGCCGCACGCCGCCGCCCTCGGGTCCGCGAGAGGCACGGGTGTACGACAGCAGTGAAGCGGCCCGGCAGCAGTGAAACAAAGATCGGCAGCTTTTGCCACGGAGACGGTGCCAGAGACGGTGCCGGAGACGGTGCCAGAGACGGTGCCGGAGACGGTGCCGCCAGCGCCGGCGGCAATAACAAACACGCCCGCAAGCGTGATTCTGGCCGCCATGACAAATCACGCCCAGCCCACTTTTGCTTAGAAGCCGAAAGACCGCGCGCGCCCCGAGCGGCACTGAAGATTAATAAGACAGCGCGCTGTGTGCCGGAGCTCCAGCTTTTTCGTCCACATCTTTCGCGGCTAGACCCCCGTTGCCAGCAGTATAAAACTAGTGTCTTCCCACCAGTGAATGCTAGCCAACAGTTGCACGCGCTACAACTTCACCAAACAGTTTGCTAGAATGGTTCATCACAAGGTTACTATCATCGGTTCCGGCCCTGCCGCCCACACCGCCGCCATCTACTTGGCCCGTGCCGAGGCCAAGCCCACGTTGTACGAGGGCATGTTGGCCAACGGCATCGCCGCTGGTGGCCAATTGACCACCACCACCGAGATCGAGAACTTCCCAGGTTTCCCTCAGGGGCTCACCGGCACAGAGCTCATGAACCAAATGAGAGAGCAGAGTGTGAGATTCGGCACTGAGATCATCACCGAGACCATCGCCAAAACCGACTTGTCGCAAAGACCATTCAAGTTGTGGACCGAGTGGAACGAGGACGCCGAGCCCATCACCACCGACGCCATCATCATCGCCACCGGTGCTTCCGCCAAGAGAATGAACATTCCTGGCGAGGAGAAGTACTGGCAACAGGGTATCTCTGCCTGCGCCGTTTGCGACGGTGCCGTTCCCATCTTTAGAAACAAGCCTTTGGCTGTCATTGGTGGTGGAGACTCCGCCTGTGAGGAGGCTCTTTTCTTGACCAAGTACGGCTCCAAGGTCTACTTGCTCGTGAGAAGAGACGTCTTGCGAGCCTCTCCTATCATGCAAAAGAGAGCCATGAACCACAAGCAGATCGAGATCTTGTGGAACACCTCTGCGCTCGAGGCCAAGGGTGACACCTTGTTGAAGAGCTTGGACATTGTCAACAACAAGACCCAGGAGAAGTCCTCTCTCGAGGTCAACGGTTTGTTCTACGCCATCGGCCACACGCCCGCCACCCAGATTTTCGCATCCCAGTTGGACACCGACGAGGCTGGCTACATCAAGACCGTTCCGGGCACCGCCAAGACCTCTGTCCCATTTGTCTTCGCTGCCGGAGACGTCCAAGACAGCAAGTACAGACAAGCCATCACCTCGGCCGGTACTGGATGCATGGCTGCGCTCGACTGTCTTGCCCAGTTTGACGAGGAGGAGGACTGACTAGCCGCCCGTCTCTAAATGTATAGCATAGAATTAGACATTAGATGAGTCAGAGTAGATCAAAGATGTGATCATAGTCAAAGTAGATGAAAGACAGATCAGAGATGAGTGGAGTGGTAGCAAAGGTGATGGAGAAGGTGGATTTGGGCTGGTCACGTGCACCTTCATACTTCCCCGCTGCGCCTAATCTTGAACATTATCAGCACCACTAGCATGTCTTTTACACAAGTTTCCCCGGAGGACGACTTGGAGGCAGCCCACGGGGCGTCTCACTTCAGCGACCACCCGGAATTCGAAGCGCTTGCCAAAAAGTCCGAGCGCGTTCTTCACAATATCAGCCGTAATCAGTTGGCTTCGATCCGGAGTGTGCTCCAGCAATATGAGAGTCTACGAACAGACGATCCACAGTACGGCGAGAAAGGGGCAGCCCTCAGCAAAAAGTTCTTGGAGGCCACGTCCAGATGCACGCAGGATTTCAAGACGTTGAGCGAAACGGCGCATGAGCTAGATGACCACCTCAAGAAGTTGGAGGCGGATCACGAAGACGAGGATACGCTTAAATATCTCCGGCAAAAAGACGCCATCGCACGCAGCTTGGTCAAGCTGAGTTTGCAGCAGCTTCAGGGCTACCAGAAAAAGTACAATGTGTTAGAGAAGCACTTTATGGCCCGGCTCCAGCAGCAGAACTCCGCTTTGGACGATCCTGCCGCTTCCACCAGCGCCTCCGCTGCTCCCGGCGCCCAGCAGTCGGTGCAGATCACGTACGAGCCTGTCAACGCCGAAGAGCTCGAGGAGCAGTCTCTTCTTGTCCAAGAGCGGGAGCGGGAAATCCAGCAGATTTCTCAGGACACGCGAGAAATCAACGACATTTTTCTGAACTTGCAAGACATCATCCAGGAGCAGCAGTTTCAGATCGACACGATCGAGGACAACATTTTGAGCTACAACACAGATGCTCAGGGCGCGTCCCATGAGCTTCGGCGGGCCGAGCGCTACCAGAAGCGTCTGAACGGCCGCATGCTCTGCTGCTTGCTCATTTTGCTTGGTGTGTTTGGCTCGGTGATTTTGATCAGCATTATTTTTTAAGCAGGCGCCGTACTGTCGGTATCTATAATTCTATATGTGGTTGTGTTCGTCGCTGTCTGGGTGATGGCACGCCTTTAATAATCTCATAAAGTAGACTGTTAGGTGTTCGCTTCTTCTCTTCGATTGCCACCTCCGGCTCTCTCTTTGGTAGTTACTCCCGGCCTTCTTTGCAGCTTCTCCGACTTTCTTCCCGGCTTCTCCCGGCTCTCGTTCAGCTTCTCAGTTCCAAATGTTCACCTGTCCGTCGTCCCCTGCGCTGACTAGAACCTCGCCGCCCTCCTGGAGTTGGCACCAGCACACGCAATTGACCTCGTGGACTCCGTGAGCTGACGTGGTCTGCGACTCAATCTGCCAGCCGCTTGCGGTTTCTTTGTAAACCACAACCTTTCCGTCGGCCCCGGTCGACGCCACCCTTCCGCTGGTGGGCGACCACGACACAGAGTACACAGGGTAGTTGTGCACAGCGGGGAGCGTTGCTTCAAGCTCCCAGGCCATTTCGTCGCGTGTGTGCTTGATGGAGCTGGGAAGCGAATCGGCGGTTGGCGCTTCCTCCGGCTCGGCTGCCCTGCAGCTCCAGATCTTCACCGTGTGGTCATCAGAGCCCGAAACGAGTCTCATGACGTTTTCTTTGGCCGTGGCGCCCAGCGGGCTTTCGAAATCAGAGCACCATACCGTTCCAGCGTGGGCGTCAAGCACGGCGACGCACGACCAGTCCTCCTCGTCCAGATCTTGCTCGTACAACCGAACGGTATCGTCGTAGGATGAACTTGCAAGGATGTTCTTCGTGGGGTGCCACGTAATGTGCTTGACGTCCTGCTCGTGGTCGCTCAACACACAGATACACTCGAACTCCTCCAAAGTTTCCGGGTCCGTTTCCCAGATCCAAATGGTCTTGTCTCGCGAGCACGACGCAAGAAAGTTGCCGTTTCTGTTCCACGCCACGGCCTTCACCTCGTTTTCGTGGCCCTCAATCAACGCCATGAGGTTCCACTCGTTCTTGGCGCTTGTGAGCAAATCCTGTTCCTTCTTATTTTTGGTTTGGGGGTCCACATCGCCGGAATCTTCGTCGTCCACGCCGTCCATGAACTCCTCGGGCTCGTCGATGCCCCAGATCGAGATCGTGGCGTCAAAAGAACCGCATGCCAACGCTGGGAGATCAATGAACTCCATGTCGGATGACTTGAGCTGTGGCTTGAAGCTCACGCTGCGAAGAGATCTCTTGTGTGTCTCTTCCAATGTTCCCACCAAGGGAAAGTTTTGCTCTTGCGATAGCTTGTAGATCTTGCTTGTTTTGTCGCTGGAGGCCGTGGCCAAAAGCGGGAGCGTGTCATGGGCGCTGACGCTCCACACCTTGTCTGGATGGGCCCTGAGTGTCTTTAAAAGGTTCATGTTGGGTGCTGGTGGAGGGCGACTTTCGGTAGCGGACCTTAATGTCGCCGCGCATGCAGTCCGATCTATGGGCCCTATTATGGGCCCTATTATAGGCCCCATATGAGGTGTCCGCCCAGGTGTGACGGTGACATGAATACATAATTATTTTTCGCCGACGCTTTAAAATCCGCCTTCGACAAGCCCGATTGCGTTGCCGAAATGGGCCAATATGCGCTGCATCTCTCGGTGCTCGGCACACGCCATGATGATCTCTTTCATGAGTTCGCGTCTATCGAACCCACAAATGGTTGGCGGCAGCATTTTCAGCCCTGAAAGGCGCTGGAAAACCTCAAAGAGCTTGTTGGCCAATCCAAGCTCACAAAGTCTTTTCGAGTATGTGAGAAGAAAAGACCTGTAGTCGCTTTTCTCGTCTAAAATCTCGCAACATAGAATGCGGTTTTCCAAGTGAGACAACGAAATGGTGTTCTCGAGATTCTCAAAACCTTCCTTCATCACCATATTCTTGGAAATTTTGTTAAAATACTTTCCGCGGTTTATGCGGCTCTTTTTGAGGAGCTCCTCGTTCGTTTTGTGCTCCAAAAGCCCAACAAGCGAAGCGTCTCCAGTTGCCTCCGAAGCCTGGGGAAATGGTTGCCCCGAGGAAGCCTTTTCGTCCTCGATTGAATCCCAGTAATGTGATCCGAACGCCCACCATGCCTCACTAACCGTTTGCCAAACGCCCAAGTCCACGTTGAAAAGGTGGCCCGAACCATTCGACAATGTCACCAACGGAATGCCGGTGGAGGTAACCGAGCACATGGTGATGTTATCTGCTTTGCTCAAGGTGTCCTCTTGATACTTGTTATTCAAGTCGAGCAAAGAGGCCAAGCTCAGAGGTGAGTTCATATGTATCTTCTTTGCCTCCATGTCCCAAACGAAGATCTCCGCTATGGACGTCACTGCCATCAAAAATTTCCCTTGTGTCTCCAAGAAAGATATGGGCGATCCTAGCACCAAAGGGGGCAAAATCCTGGCTCCTGAAAGTGATGAAAAAGTCAGTATTTGCCCATTGGCAGTACATATGGCCCAAAAGTCATCACCCCGTGCTGCAAGCTGGACATATTTGGGAATAAAGTCGGACCAAACTTGTATCTCTTTTTTAAATCCACTAATGCGCGATGGGGCATTTTCGTTTCCCTGCCCATTTTTTATATCTAGAACCTCATCGCCTTTCACCAAATTGAATGAGGCCTTGATTTTTGGCACTGATAGTCTGACCTTTGCAAAGGTGGTGTTAGGATTGGTGATGACCGCTCCCACGTACTTCACTGGCTCTAGTTCACGTTTTGTTTTTTTGGTGGCACCGTTCTCGTCCGTTTGCTTTGCTCGTTTGGTTTCTCGAGCAACGGTTTCAGGAACAGTATATGATGGTTTTTCGAACTCCATACTTGTCTTCGCGGTTCTGCCGTTTGCTGTAATCTTTGGCTGCGACACGGATCCATTGCTTTGGATGGATTCGTTGCCGTTGTTGGATATGAGAGTCGGCTGGACTCTTTTTTTACCCTCCTTTGTGGTGATTTTTTGTGCTTTCAAACTTGCTCCGTTTTGCTCCTGCGGAGCTTTCTTGACTTTGGGTCGCGTTGGCTGCTCCAGAAGGCTTGTATTACGTTCTCTCTCTTGCATCATTGTTTCGAGTATATCTTCCTCGGTCACAACCTCGTTCAACGATGCAGTTGGGATCTGAGGCACCACTTCTCCGACAAGCTCAGCAGATTCTGTATTCTCCTCTTTTGCGATTCCGTCGCCGGTGTTTTCATTAGTTTCCGATGCTGATTTCAGGTTCTCCGGATTTTCAACCATGTCATGGATTCTTGTGGCATTGCTCTGGCTGGTGAGTTCATTGGAAACCTTTGCCTTTTTTCCAGCCACGGTCTCCAGCTCGTTTTTTATGCTGAAGGGCACGGGCAGTTTCTTCCGGGTGCTTTCCACCTGCTTCAAGGTTTCTGGAGACGCGATGTCGCCCAACTCTTTGTCGTCAAACAGAGCCACCACAAGATGGCCGTCAAGGGAACCCATGATCAAGCTCGTGCCATCTTTGCCCCAAGCCAAGTCAGCCACCGGTCTAGTGGTGGCATCCTGCACAACGCAAATGGGGCTTTCCTTGGACGTGTTCCAGAGCACCAACGTGTTGTTGGAGCCAGCAGTGGCCACCACATGGAACAAGTTGTGGGCGATGGGCGAGCCATTGGCATCGTGCTCGAGGTATTTTTTCTGCTCTTCGTTCTGGAAGACGCAAGGAGCAAATCGGACGACATCGCACTCCATATCGTGGCCGGCAAAGCTGACTTCGGTTTCCCACTTTTTCGACGCCGAGAGGAGAGAGATGACTGCGGTCAGCAGCTTGGACGCATGCGGCACGGCAAAGTACTCGCCGTCGCAGGACCACGAGATGCGGCGGTAATGGATGCCGAACGACGGCGCCACGGTGTTGCTCATGAGCTTGGAGATCTTGCTGACCACCTTGAAGTGGTAGTTGGTGTCGGAGTCCCACTGGTACTGGAACACGGTGACGAAGGTGTCGTCGCCCATGGACACAAAGAACTTTCGCGTGGGGTCGAAGGCCAAGCTGCGCTGCACCGGGCCCCTGTTGTCCTTGTCCCGGGCATCGTCGGAGGTGTCGTCGATGAGGTGCTGATGTGTTTCCTTGATGACGTCGTAAACGTGCACCTTTCCGTCGGTGGTGCTCCACGCAAACAAGCGCCCGTCGGGCGACCAGCAGCCGGCCACCACCGGCAGCACGCACGCACAGTCAAGCGCCTTCCACGGGTAAATGAGCGTGGAGGTGTCGGTGTTGATGTCGGATTTGTACAAGCAGCCCGTGTCGTCCGCAGAAATGACAATGAATTCGTTTGTCGGGCACCAGCGCAACACGGTGACCGGAGCGCTGTGGCTGGAGATGGTTTTGACCGGGGCCACGCCGGATAACGGGGCCGTGGAAAGAGCGCTTTGAGTAACCAGCGCCAAGTCCCACACGAGCACCGCGCAGTCCTTGCCGCCCGTGGCCAAAAATGTGTAGGAAACGTTGATGTCTAGTGTGTGGATTTCGCCATCGTGCAATTTTGGAGGTGCCACCACGAGTCTCATGGGGGGCGGAGGAAGGAAGACTGGCGGTGGTGTTGAAGGTGTAGCTGCGCATGCAGTTTGGCTGGACTGCGGTGGAGCGCGGTGGAGCTGGGGCCGGCTTTGCTTGTTGCTTGTTTATAATGTTTTTTTTTTTAATTTTTGGTTTTTCGGGTTCTGGAACGACTTTTTATCGCTTCTGTTGTCGCTTATTTAGATCGCTTATTTCTCGCTTATTCCATTTTTCAGTTGTTGCGTTTCTCATCTGGTGTTGCTAGTGGGCCTGGCGCCATTTGCAATGTGGCCTGCCGCACCCACGCTTGTGCGAAAGCGATGGCTGAGAAACACCCAATACCCCAAAATAAACAGAACGAGAAGAAGAAAATGAGAGGCAGGAAAAAAATTAAAAAAAACAAAGAAAAAAGAAGAATTCCCAAAAAAGAAGTCATCCAGAAAAAATCAAAACTTCCTTCGTCTCCCGCCAAAACACCTACAAGACCGCCCCGCTACTCTCCGCCATATAGCGCAGTGCGAGAGAAAATCTCCCAGCTACCACATCCTTGATTATCAGCCATCCCCACCACATTTCGCCATGTCGGATCTCGAAAACGTGAACGACCAGTTCACCGACTCCAGCTCAGACTTTACCGAATACTGGATCGACTATTTCTTGGGCAACAAGGGCAACGAGTACTTCTGTGACATTGACGACGACTACATCAAGGACCGCTTCAACTTGACCGGCTTGAACCAGGAGGTCAGCAAGTTGCCCACGCTCGTGGACATCATCACGGACTTGGTGGACATTGACTCGCAGCCCGACGACCAGAAGGACGCCTTGGAGCTCAGCGCCCGCGTGTTGTATGGCTTGGTGCACTCGAGATACATTTTGACGCAGCGGGGCTTGAACAAGATGTACGAAAAGCACAAAAACGGCGACTTCGGCTACTGCCCGCGTGCCCACTGCAAATTGTACCCGTTGTTGCCCGTTGGGTTGCACGACCAGCCCCGCGTGAGTGCGGTCAAGCTCTACTGCGCCAAGTGTGAGGATCTTTACAACCCCAAGTCGGGCCGCCATGCGGTGGTGGACGGCGCGTACTTCGGTACGTCGTTCCCGGCGATGTTTTTCCAGAACTTCCCCAGCCTGTTGCCGCAGCACAGCAAGGAAACATACGTGCCCAAGGTGTTTGGGTTCAAGGTGCACGAATACTCCAAGTTGGATCGCTGGAGAGCGTTGCAGAGGCACAAGCTCGAGAAGCGCTTGCAGAACCACGGCATTCTGCCGGAGGCCACGTTTGCCGACGAGCGGAAGGAGTCGTCGTAGCTGCTGCCCCACCATGTATAGTAGAATTATAATGAAGCTTAGCCAGTAGAGGAAGAGAAAGAAGAAGAAGAAGAAGAAGAAGAAAGAACAGAAAAAAAGAAAGGAAAAAGGAAGCAAAACACAAAGAAATAAAGAGAAAGAAAGAAAATAGAGAAGAAGAATGCATAACATTCTTTCTGGAACAGAATCGAATTAGAGAGAATGAAAGAAGGCAAGCTTTCAGACCATTCATGGCCACTGCCACCAGCCGGCCCGCGCGATGCCCAGCCGCACTCCATCAACAGCTCCATCTACAGTCCGGCGCCCCACCTACAGTCCAAAGATCATTAGCTCACCATCGGCACCATGTCCAATTCCCTACTTCGGGC
Source organism: Metschnikowia torresii (assembly GCA_002893725.1). Lineage (NCBI taxonomy): Eukaryota > Fungi > Ascomycota > Pichiomycetes > Serinales > Metschnikowiaceae > Metschnikowia > Metschnikowia torresii. The sequence goes on along the minus strand of NXHD01000001.1, from coordinate 1,234,717 downwards.
CACGCGGCGCTGCGCCAGCTCTGCCAGCGTGCTAGAAACATTCTCCACCATCCCCGACCACTCACGTGTGTTGCTGTTGATCCAGCCCACCGGCACGGCCCACCTCGGCAATTACTTGGGCGCCATCCAAAACTGGAAAAAGATCTCGGAAGCAGCGCCACCCCACACGTGCCTCTTTGGCACGGCCGATCTCCACTCGCTCACACAGACACCCGCGGCCGCCACATTGCGCGAGAACCGCTATGGTGCTTTGGCCACGATCTTGGCCGCAGGTGTGGACCCGGCCAAATGCGTCGTGTTCCACCAGTCCAGCGTGCCCGAGCACACGGAGTTGTACTGGATCTTCACGTGTCTCACGTCCATGGGTGCCCTCAACCGCATGACGCAATGGAAGCTGAAGACTCACGTCGCTGAGACCGCCGATATCTACAGCGAAAAGGTGATGGGCCAGACCAAGGCCGGGTTCCTCCTCTACCCGGTGCTCCAGGCCGCAGACATCCTCCTCTACAACGCCACGCACGTGCCGGTGGGCGAGGACCAGAGCCAGCACTTGGAGCTTTCACGGGGCATCGCCAGCACATTCAACCACACTTATGGAACGTGGTTCCAGATGCCCAAAACTGTGTTGACGCCCACGCGCAAGATTGCGCTGTTGCGCAACCCAACTAAGAAGATGTCCAAGCTGGATGCGGACCAGAATGCGGCCGTGTACTTGAGCGATGATGCCGATACCATCGCACGCAAGTTCCGCAAGGCCGTGACCGACAGTGTGCAAGGCCCGGTGACTTACGAGCCGGCAACGCGGCCGGGCGTGGCCAATCTCGTGAACATCATTGCCGGGTGCTTGGACCGCGGCGTGCACGAGACCGTGCGAGAGCTTGCGTGGGTCCAGAACCATAAGCAGTTGAAGGACCACGCGACGGAGGTGGTGGTCGAGCTGTTGCGGGACAAGAAGGCTGCGTACGACCGGCTCATGGCGGACCGGGCGTATATTGACCGCGTGGCGGCGGATGGTTCCAGGCGGGCCCGGGAGATTGCGGCGGTGAACTTAGCGCAGGTCAAGCAGCTCGTGGGGCTTTAATGTACATAGAACAAGGATTTAGAGGAAAAAAATGAACTTTAGAATGAAAACGACAAGAGGAGTGAGTGTAGTACTTAGACAGGGATGGAGAGAAGATCAGGGAGACAACCAGAGATCATTAGAGAAAGATGTTTAGAGGCAGGTAATTATTTAGAGATGTTATAAGAGAGAATTAGAAAGAAAACAGACAAATGGAGAGAGGGCAGAAGTATCGGAAGAACAATAGCCAGAGCTCTTCTCTTGAAGATACTTAGACAATTATAACGAGTCTTTCCGACTTTGCAGGAAAAATATTCATACTCTTAACCTTTATTAGTAAAAAGTGGGAATGATATGATTTATAGGTCATGAATCTTTCTGTAAGTCAATGATAATATCACAATTAGGCCGATTATATGTCTTATTGGCAACATCAAAGCGATGAAAGTGAAAACAAGATTGTCGTTTAAGTCATTGATTGCTCCATACTGCAACATTGATGGTGTCTGAAATGACGCTTGATGCGCAGTCGAGATAACAAGTATAATGGATAATTCATAATTCAAAAGAGGCATCTTATCAGACATATGTTGTTTGGTTTACGGGCACGTGTCTCACCCGAGAGCCGTGAATACCAACTATTTATATGCTATACCATTTGTTGGGGGAAATGTTTTGTTGCAGAAATCATCGTTCCCTTTGTTTTGGGGAGGGCATATTAAATTTGTTAGCACCATTTCTTGAAGCAGCAAGAGTAGTACAATTTACATGCACATGGCTCATCAAATTCAGGCTGATAGAAAGAATGAGTAAAAGAAGGCCAGGAGAGGTGAAGCCGGCAGAAGAACGGAAGGAGGACAGCTAGAAAATACGGAAGTTTCTCGAGATCGATCAGACGGCCCAAAGGCCGGAGGGCCAAAAGGCAAAAAACTTCAAGAGATCAAAATTCGAGAGGGCGAAATTCAAGAAGTCAAAGTTCAAGAGGTTGAAACTCAAGAGGCCGAGATTGAAGAGGTCACAAGGCTAAAATTCAAGAGGTCAAAATGCCAAAAGGCAAAAGGTCAAAACAAGAGGTCAACGTTCTAGAGGTCAGAGGCCAAAGTTCAAAGGTCAAAATTCCAAAGCCTAAAGATGCAGAATAACCATCCTTTTATTTTCTACAAGCCTTAAATGGCCCTTAATGGCCGCCAGCCGACGCGCTTCGCGGCACGGCCGGCAAGATGCCCCGGCAAAAAGTGAAAGGCGATGCAGTGCCTAAAGCCATTGCGCCCGACGCGGGCCCAGCAACGGCCGCAGAAAAAGGCCCACCAAGCCACATCCGTGTCGTCTTTTGCCGATACTCTTTCCTCACTCTTTTCCACTTCTCTTTCCTCAGTTATTTTATTCTTTCCCTTCCTTTTGTTTTCTTTCTTCTCCTTCTCTTCGCTCTCCCATTCTTTTCTCCCTCTCTTTCTTCTCTCTCTCAGCCGCACCATTCGCGTCACTGGCGCGCACCACACGCGCCCACCGCGTCTGTTTACCGCACCTGCTATGCGCTGCCCGGCCCTACCACGCCAGCGCCGGCCTGCGTAAACACGGCTGTCAGGCCTGCTCGCCTCGCCTACTGTTGTTTTTCTTCCTACACCTTTTCTTTCTTTCTTCACGGCTCCTCCACCTGCTGGCTCCCCTTTGCCATTTTGTCATTTTGCCATTTTGTCATTTTGCATTTGCGCCCACTGCATCACTCCGTCCCTTCAGCCTTCTCAGCTTGCCTTTACTGCTTGTCGCTCTAACTGACTGTCTTTGCTGATTGGTGCCTTTGGCCCCTTCCATTCCTTTTGCCCCTTCCCTTTGGCTGCCCCTTCTCTTTTGCCCCTTCCCTTTGCCCCGTGCCACTCCTGCGCCATGAACCCGGACGAACAGCCGTTCCGCCGCATGCAAGTCAAGGTCTTGTACTCGTTCGACAACAGCCCCACCGTGTTCTTGTCCCGCTCCAAAACTCAATTCAGCGTCAAGGTGGCGCAGATCCCGATCGCCTCCGGCGACGCCGACGAGGAGCTCTTGACCTTGGGCGCGTTCGACCTCAAAAACTGCGTCCAGCAGGTGGTCAAGAGCTCGCCCGAAAACTTCCGCTTGCAGGCCGAGGACTACGCAGTTTACCACAAGGACGTCACCGAGCAGCCCGACGAGCCGTTTGTTGCCAACGGCGTCATCTCTTCCTTGCTCCTGTCCTCGCGGCCCGACTTGATCCCCGGCCGCGTGTGCCAAAACCTCTCTGCATCGTTCCTCTTTGGTGACAAGGCCTCGTCGTCTCTCACGCTCGAGATCCGTCTCAAGTTCCATGTCATTCCCAAGGCCATTGACGCGCCCGTCACTAAAGACCCCGAGCCCGAGCCCATGCCCGCAGACACGCCCGCCGCCTCCATGGCTGCCAGAAGAAAGCGCCCGCTCTCCAGCGCATCAGCTCAGAATGCCGCCGTCAAGGCCACGCGGACAAAGTCCCTTCCGATCAGCTCGTATCCGCTAAACCAGCAAATCTCCAACATCATCAACGCCGATAAGCTCAACGCCGCTCCCAAGTACGACAGCAAGAGCATCCTGGAGCGCTTCAACCTGGCGCCGTTCCTCCTGGCGAAAATCATCGATAAGCCTACCAAAAAGAGAAAGCGCTCCATCGTGCCGTTGACGCCCACAGTACATGCATCCTCCGCCAATCAGCCCGAGCGGGCCATGCGGACCCGCTCCATGCTCACCTCGTTCCAGCCCATGGTCTCGTCTCCAATCAACGAAGATGTGCTCTCCGAAGCTACTGATGACACCGAGTACCAGGAGCACAGCAGGCCCATTGATGAAGAAGACGAAGAGGACGAGGAGTATGATGTCATACAGGGTGACTCTTCCTCTCCTTACACCCCGCAACAACCGCCTTACAAACCCTCTCGGTCCTCGGCAAACATAATCCCCTCTGACAGCCACCAATTCCAGTCGCTTCCCGACATGGAGGAACTTGACAGCAAAAAAACGCACACGATTCCAAGCACCAAACTACCAGAGAACCATGACCTCACATGCATAAATAGAAACTGCGCCGCCTCGGACTCGGTGACCTGGAGGTACTTCGAGACCAAGTTTCACCCCAGCTATCTCAAGATTCAGCGCGCTCAAAATTTCGACAAGAAATTGTACGATGGCATGTTTGGGCCGTTGTGCAATGCCTGCTACTTGTTCCTTCGCAACAAGGGCTTCATGAGACCAGAGGCGGTGGTCAAAAAGTACTTGCAGCAACAAAAGTACAAAAAGGAGCTCAAACTTAAGGAGTTTAATTCTGGAGCTGGCTTCCAGCAGTACTCCTCGCCCTCATTCGTCAACACACCGCAGCATATGAAGTTTCCCACGCCGTCTCATGTTCCATCTGCCATCAACGAGGTTATCAAAAATCAAAACTCAAAACATCACAAGGCCGCCGGACAGAACCAGGCCCCGAGTGCCAATGAGGACTTCCAAGATCTCAATGACTTCATGTCTCAGCTCAATCACTTTGGTGGGCCTCTTACGGATATTGATTATCCCAACAGCGCACCAAACACAGCACAATTGCCAGGAGCAACGCCCCCGATGGTTGCAACCAAGTCCAACACCAGAATCATCAATGTGTGTGAGGATGAGGAGGACAAGGAAAACGTGCCCCCATCGAAATACACCGACTTTGAGCAAATGATGATCAAATCTTTTAGTCTGCGGTCCAGTCCCGAACGGAACGAGGCTAGTGAATGGTCGCAGTTTTTTGGCGAACCCACACCCAAAGACAACAACACGCCTCACGCCAATGGACAAACAGTTTCGCTTGGTGATGAGAATCAAGACTACGCCGGTGTTCTGAAAACCTCGCCTGTCAATTTGAGCAGCAAAGCTGGCGTCACCAACATGCCTTCGTCCCCACCGCTCTCGTGCAACGAAGCCAAAGTGAAGCATGTTGAACAAGACGACTCGTCTCCGGCCACGAAGGCCAGAAGAGCAGACACAACCATGTCGTATGTTGCTGGGCATAAATCGAGTCCACAGAGCGAGTTGTTCTTGGAAGAAGGAAAGGTTTAAGAAAATGATATAGTATCTTTATAGTCATAATGAAAGCGGATTGCTTCACACAACGTGTTACATGAAGGGGCCAAACCAGGTTCCGGGTGTAAGTAGTGAAACATCGGGGACGCACTCAAAAAGTCATGATAGAAATTGATCTTTAATAGTCTTGTATGTGTATGATCGGAACAACACCCAAAATTAGAGCTGCAACAAAACGCCTGGTTAGCTCAATCGGTAGAGCATTTGACTCTTAAATTTCATAAGGTCAATCAAAAGGTTGCGGGTTCGAGCCCCGCATCGGGCTGTTTGGTCGCCTGGTTAGCTCAATCGGTAGAGCATTTGACTCTTAATCTTCATAAGGTCAATCAAAAGGTTGCGGGTTCGAGCCCCGCATCGGGCTTCCTTTTTGCCAAACTCTTTGAATTGCACTCTTACGCCTTTTTTTTGAAGCATCGCCTGGGTCTTCGCCAGCACACGGGTGCGGCTGGGCCACTACCTGCAGGACAGAACATATCACCAATGTTCCACGCGTCACTTGAGTTCCCACACATACTCCCTATTTATGTCCACTTCCGTTGAGCTTCCCCCGCAAGAATACTTAGAATTGATAAACCAGGCGACGGCGTCTGTCAGAAAGCACCTTGCGCCGCATGCAGGCACGCCTCTTGCCCAGCCACGTGTACTTATCATATGTGGATCAGGCCTCGGTGGCATAGCGGATATTCTCCATGATGAGCCCAAAGTCGAGATCTCTTATGAGAAGATTCCGGGCTTCTGCGTGTCCACAGTCCCCGGTCATGCCGGCAAGCTCGTTTTCGGCTTGATTGGCGAAAACAAGGTGCCTGTGGTTTGCATGGTGGGAAGGCTTCATTTCTACGAGGGGTATACGTTCCAGGAAACGACATTTCCCGTGCGGGTCAGCAAGAAATTGGGCATCGAGACTGTGGTGGTTACCAACGCCGCGGGCGGGATCCACCCGGACTACAAGCCTGGCGACTTGATGATCATCAATGACCACATCAACTTCCCTGGGCTTGCGGGCTACCATGCGCTCCGTGGCCCCAACTTGGAGGAGTTTGGCCCTCGGTTCCAGCCGTTGTCGGACGCATACAGCCACGTGTTGCGGCAGAAGTTTTTTGGCGCCGCCAAGGCGTTGGGCGTCTCGCGGGCGATCCATGAAGGCACGTACTTCTTTGCCGCGGGGCCCACGTTCGAGTCACGGGCCGAGGTGCGGATGATCCGGGCCATGGGCGGCGACGCGGTGGGCATGTCGACCGTGCCGGAGATCATTGTGGCTCGGCACTGCGGCATGGAGGTGTTGGCGTTGTCGTTAATCACCAACGCTGGTGTGGGCGACAAGCCGCCCAGTGTGTTTGACGAGAACGCCAAGCCGCTCGACGAGGGCATGGCGTCGCATGACGAGGTGTTGCAGAGCGCCAATGAGGCTGCCAAGGATGTGCAGCGCATCTTTGAGGCTACCATCAACAAGCTCTAGGGCCTAGGCGCAGAGGGGGCGTATTTTGAGCAGTTAAGCGGATCAGAAGTTAAGCGGATCAGCTTCCAGAAGTCCACTTCAACTTCAGCTAATTCAGTTCAGCTTTCAGCAATTCACCAGCCCTCCATCTTCATCCCCAGCCACTCAGGCACTACACGGCATTACTCATATCCGTTTATATAAACTTTTAAGACGTCCTCATTGATCAACCTCGCCCGCAGACTCCCACTCGCCCTGAAAGTTCTCCTTCCACAAGCTGACCTTGTTGTCGCCGCCGGAAACGGCCAAGATGTTGCCCGACAATGACCACGACACCCTCCAGCACACGTCCGGGAACTTCTCCGAGGTCAAGAGCTTCTTGTTCCACTCGCCGTTGTTCTCCTGCGTCCAGATGATCACCGTGCGGTCTTGCGAGGCCGTGGCGATGTACGAGCGCATCAAGACGGACGGAGACCAGCACACGTCACGCACCCAGTCGGTGTGGCCCTCCAAACGGGCCTCCTCCACGTACGCGCCGGCGGCCGCGTCCCAGTGCCAGATTTTGGTCAAGTTGTCGGAGCCGCACGTCACAAAGCGCCGCTGCTGCTCGCCCTCGCCCGCCTTGCTGTCCAGAGGAGCCCAAGACGCCGAATTCACGCCAATGGCATGGGCGTCGAACGCCACGTGCGACGTGGTGCCGTCCTCGTTGAAATCCACCACTGAGACCTTGCCGTCGGATGACGTGCACAACAAAACAGCCCCTAGTTCGTGTGGAGCCCAAGACACAGAGTTGACGCTGGCCTGATGGATGGCGTGCTCAGCAATGATGGTCCACTGCTGGGAGTCGGGCTGCTCCTTCCAAATTATGGCTCTGCCGTCGTACAGGCACGAGGCAAGGATCGAGCCGAACTTGGCGTGGGCCCAGGCCACCTGCCAAACAGGGCCGTCGTGGCCCGCCAACGTGGTCACTAGGCGGTGGTTGTCGCCGTCAATGTCGAAAATCTTGATTGTTTTGTCGGACAGCGACGTGGCCAACTTTTTGCCGTAGTAATCTAGAACCGCATCGTGGATTAAGTCCTCGTGTGCGTCGGTGATGGTGACCATGGTGTCGTTGGTTGTTGGTGGTGAAGGTGCGGACGTGTTGGACACTGGCTAACATCGGTACACCAGAGAACCCACACCACAACACCCGCACACCCGCACACCCGCACAACCACACCAAAAGGTGTACTGGTTCACCGCGCACCTACTCCATCACGGCCCTCGTTTGGTCCATGGACTCAGCCATGGATGATCCTTCTCACGTGTTCAGCAGCATTGGCTCTGTCGCCAGCATCGCCAGCACGCACATCGCAGAGACGGACCTCCAGATCCGCGCGTTGGAGCAAGCCGCCCGCTCCATCGGCAACGTGGCCCCACACCAAATGGAGGCTCTCTCCAAAGGCCAGCCACCGTCCAAAGCGCCACTGGAGATCGCCGGGGGCCTGGCACGTGACACGGCCATCCGGGACTTGAAGCGGCTCCGGCTCCAGCTCGCCGTGGACGCGCAGCAGCAGATCCACATCACCAACAACTTGCAGGCCATGATTGGCCAATACGAGGAGCTTGCCGAAGCAATTACGGCGCACTACCGCAACCTGGCGTCGGCCGCGGACCAGCGCCGTGTGTTGGCACGCCAGCAGGTGGCAGACTACGAAAAGTACGTCGTGGGCGCCGTTCATGATGCGCTCGATGCCAACAACATTGTGCTCGATAAGAGCATCCACGATGCCCACCAGAGGCTCCGCGCGGTGCTCGGCGCTCTAGAGCGGGACTTGGGTTCCGTGTCGTCTGCTAAGTATGAGCGGGATTTGCGCCGTCTCGTCGATCTGCTCAACGGACCGGCTCCGTAGTGAAGAGGATATAATGACATCGATGTAATTGGATAGGTGAAATGGATGAAGATGCATGAGCTCGGATGTAATGAAACGGATGAAGTATCTTAAAAGATGTAATGGAATTGGAAGTTTATTTCAAAATGGCTGTAGAATGTCATGGTAATTGGCTATGACTTAAAAATGATATGAAGACTGAGACGTTTTATGAAATATAATTAGACTTACTTATGAAGATCGCATTGTGGCCATCAAGATATAACGGGAATGCCCAAAGATATGAATGTAAACACGAGAACTGAAGCTCAATACACTTTGGAATTGGCAAATAAGATACAAAGAGCTGGCTTTGCATGGATCTGTCCGTTTTGGCTTAATGGCTTTGAAATGATGTAGGTTCTTATAACATGATGTAGGTTCTTATGGCATAATGAATGGATGACGACTATATATATAAATAAAATGGCAGCGGTGCTATCGATTATGTGTTTGATTCGTCCGCCTCGGCCTCATCTTGCACCAGTGTACGGCCCACCACCGTGTTGAGCTTGTCGAGATACCTTCTGCTTGGATCGATCTTATAATACTGCCTTCTGATGCGATCCATGTTCATGTTCGACCGGTCGAAATTGAAGAGCTGCAAAATAATCAACGACATCTCATAGAAAAACAAAACTGCCATGTGCACAAGCCAGTAGCCCTCGTTGTTAACCTTACCAGTATCCTCGAATTCCCGACTGCCTGTGAGCTGGAAAACGATATCCATGCGTTCCTTCTCGCTGAATGCGCGATGGAACTTGCGTGAGCTGATCAATCGCTGTATAATCTTGTCGAGCTTTTGCACACACTCGATTTCTAGCTTGGCGTCGAACTTGTGTAAGTTTTCCTCTAGATCATTGATTTTCCGAAGCAAGTCTCGCGATCTAAATGCCATCCTCTCCAAGTTTTCCGACAACTCCGTGATCTTTTTGCGGAGAACGATGGACGAGTCGGCCTCAAAATTGTTTTTCTTCGTGACCGCTTGCTCGTGGATGGTTTTTATGCGCTTGATCTGCTTGTTGAGCGAGACGTATAAAGGCGTGAGTATGCTTTCAAAGTTTTCCTTCGACGCTTTCTCGAGCTTTTCAAGCGCCATCATGCTGGAAATCTGCCTTGCATACTCGAGCTGAAATTTCTCGACACTGTAGAGGCACCCATCGTCACCATCTAGCAGGCTTATCATGGAGAGGCTCGCGCTTCGCCTTAAATGAACGGTGGATGCTGGAGGCTGTGCGATGACAATCCGCCCAAACATTTCTGTGGATATTAACGTGGGTTGGGACTGCGTGCCAATGCAAGGCTCAGATTTGCGTCGGATGAGGAGCCCTAGGGCACCTGTGGACATTCTCCGCTGTTTGACGTCCTCGTAGACATTGTCAAGCGCCGGCATGGAGTCTTCGCTGAGTGAGATCTTGTCGAGCTCAGCATCTAAGAGTTGATGGGAAAAACCGTTGTCAGAGTCACCCGAGGCGCTCCCACTGAGGTACCCGCTCCCACCAGTCTTGAAAAGGGCTCTTTTCGTTTGAAACGGTAGCCTCATTCGGCCCAATCTTCCTGATTTGTCGTTGATCGCCTGGTTGTAGCTCTCCGAAGCAAGCATGGCGTCTTTGAAACTCTGGAACTCGTAGCCAGCATTGCCGGCTTTTTCGGTGGATTTTCTTCGTTCAGGCACCTTCTCCGCCAGATGCTGAGCCTGTTCGCCGGGCGCATGCAACTGAGCAGACTTCCAGTGGATGGAGTCACGGTAGCGGTGGTCGTGGTGTGAGTGGTGACGACGGTCACTTCTTTTGGCCACAAGGCCTTTCCACAAGCGGGTGAGGGTCTTTCCGACCACACATTTCTTTGCAAACGTGTCGATATCCGTTGTTTCCAAGTCGCTCGGGACCGTTGTGTCGGTGAGTTTCGAAGCAAGCTTCTCTCGAAGCGTTCTGTTGTGTTTGTGGGTATCTGCGTTGCCGTAGATGTCATCACCGTCTTCCTTGACAATGATGTGGTCTTGGACGGTGTTCTTCACGACGTTTGTGAGTTTCTTGAACTCCTTCGAGTAATAAAGCTTGTTTCGGCGGTAGGCCGAGGCGGTCAGGTTTTGATTGGGCAGTCCGTAGATGTTTTGCTTACCAGCAGCATTTGATTTAGAAAACGGAGAGTCGTAGAGCTCGAACTCCTCGAAGGCGTACTCGGGCAGCACCGGGTTGGATAGCGCCTGCGACGGGTCGGTGGAATCCGGACTGGTGTAGTAGAAGAGGCGAGACAAAGTGGGCAAGTCCAAGCGGCGGGTTTTTTCAAGCTTGACTTGTTTTTGGAACTGGCCGATGGAGATCATGAAGTTCTCAGAGTCGAACGGGTCCTTGGGCACGTCGCAGCCGCCAAACATGTGGAGGCGGAGGCGGATGCTGACGGTCAAACTCAAGATCGACGCGACGGTCTTTGCCGAGAGAATGCCGGCCTTCAAGTCGGGTTTCGTATGGAAATGCGGAAGCCCGACGGCGTCCCACCAGCTTTTGACGGCGTCCTCGGTCTTGCAGCAGAGAAGCCCGTCGGCGTGCTTGGCTTCGAGCAAATCAAAGTAGAAGAGCGCGGTTTGCACGAGATTGACGAGCTCCAACACGGCGAAGTTGATGGGCACGGCGTCGTTGAGGAGGCGGTACGTCTGGCGGAACTTATCCTCGGCCACGTCCGATATCTTGTCGTTGAGAAGCGAAAGCGAGCGCCCGCTGCAGTTGACGATCTTCAAGTTGGAGTTGACGGTGTAGGTGAAGCGCACAGCGCGGGCGTCGCCCTTGGGGATTGGGATCAAGTTTAGGTGGTGCGGGAGCGCCGAGATGTTGGTGACCAAAAGGTACTCGGGCGTTTGTGGGGTGCTATGATGGCGGCCGTCGTCGGCCGGCAGTGCGTCCATTTTCTTGAACGTAGCATGGTTGGCCACAAGCTCCTGGAGGTACTCTTGAAACCGTGCCGGGTAGTGGCGGGCCGAGCGCTTGACGGTGGTGAACTTGACCACGGCCACCTTGGACTGCGGATTACCCGTGAACACCGATACTACGTGGCCCACACGGCGCTGGCGCACCCACTGGTCCACGAGGTAGATCTCGAAGCCGGCCGCGTGCGCGTGCTCCACGACGTGGAATTCGTCGAGCCGCACAAACTCCTTTTGGAAGTAATTGACGGCGTTGAAGTCGGGAAAGAGGAATGTGACGAGATTGGCGGTGGGATGGGTGCTGGCGGGCGATGCCGAGAGCGGTGTGGCGGGCGGCCGAGGCCTGGACGGCGTGGGCCGCGGCTCCGGCGGTCTGTAGATCTGTGCGGGCGACCGGACCGTCATGTGGAAGTTATTCATGATGGTGGAGGCGGGGCGCTGAAAGAAGCGGAAAAAGCGGAAAAAGGCGGGGAAAAAGCGGAAAAAATACGGCGAAGGACGGCGGAAAGGACAGGAGTGGAAAATTTAATGGAAACTGTTGAAAAAAGGCGCGTTTGGCGGCGGTGAAGTGCTGGCGGAATGGAGATGGTGGTGTGGAGGGGAACGGTGATGTGGAGCGGCGCGCGATGCTCGGGCAGGCGTGCGGCTGGCTCCGTTTATGGTCTTTATTTCGGGCCATTTCAGTTACTTTGCTAATTTATTTGACTGTTATTTTAAAAACTTTGAGTACTCTAATACTTTGATTATTCAAATGGTATAAATATCGGTTCAATAGTTTGATAAACAATAATTCGATTATCTCAATCGCGCCCAATACTTCTGTTACTTCTGACACTTCTTACACTTCTGATGCTTCTGTCAGTTCTTAGTTCTGTAACTTCGACAACTTCCTATAAATCTATTCTATTGCTACTGTACTTCCATTACTTCCATTACTTTTATTCTCCAACAACTTCTTTCACTTCTATTTCTTCAATAACTTCTTTTACTTCTACTTCTCCAACAAATTCTCTTGCTTCTATTTGTCCAATAACTCTTTTACTTTTATTATTGTGAAGACTCTCATTACATTTTTGACCACAATTACTTCAATACCTCAATGTCTTTAACAAGTCCATAGTTTACTCCAATGACTTCAAGTAACTTCATCGTTTCCAAGACTTCTTCACACCTCAATTCCTCAATACCTCTTTACTTCAATTATTTTCTATGGCACTACACAATCACACAGCACTTGCTCTTCAGCGTGGCCACGGACTTGACACTCTGCGACTTCCGCTTCTTCTTCGCGTCCTCTTGTAGACTGGCGCCGTCGGGCTTGGCGGACGCACGGTCGGTGGGCATGTCGGCAGCCTGCTGCTTCTGCAATTCCTTCTGTTTCTTCTTTTCGGCACTGGCCTGCACCTCCTTGCGCATGATCTGCCTCACCACATCCACAAACGCCTCGTCCACGTTGGTCTTGTACATCGCCGACGTCTCGTAGAACGGCACGAGGCCCCACTGCTGCGACACCGCAATGCCGTCGTCGATGGAGATCACACGGTCCTCGTCCAAGTCGCACTTGTTTCCAATCAACACCATCGGCACGCTGTCCGAGTCTTTGATGCGCAACACCTGCTCACGCAACGCAAGCAACTCCTTGAGCGAGTTTTCGTCCGTCACCGAGTACACGAGGAGAAAGCCCTTACCCGACTTGATGTACAACTCACGCATGGCCGTGAACTGCGCCACTCCCGCCGTGTCCAAGATCTCCAAGTCACATGCCCGTCCATCCACCTCGATCTGCTTGCGGTACGAGTCCTCGATGGTGGGGTCGTAGCTTTCCACGTAAACGCCCTGCACGAATTGCACCGTCACCGACGACTTTCCCACTCCTCCGGCGCCGAGCACCACGATCTTATAATCTGCTTGTTAGTATGGCATCAACAAAGCCGGGCGAGGCCGCTGCGGCGGAAGCTGCCCGCTGAGAAAAAAAGGCAACACCGCCGCCCGCGTGCGCCTAAGGCCATCCACACGTACCTCTCATTCTAGAACAATCAACGGGGTGCTGAGTAGAACGTTGAGAGAAGCACTTGTCGTATCCACCCGCTCTTTTTGTCGGCAGACATCACCGCCGTGCGACTGGGCGAGTATGCCCGACGCGCATAAAGAGGTATGTTCGCGGGCGGAGAGATGATTTTTGGCGGAGGCGCTGCGGGGAAGTGGCGGCCGGCTGCGAACTGGTGGGCCCACTGGCGCCGGCTTTGCTTATTTTGTCAAGCTGACTGTGCCGCCGCCATTGAAGGCCGTTTGCCTTTCCGACCACACTCGGCTGGTTCGGCATGTAGCCAGAGCCGTTTTAAGCGCGTTCGAGTGGTGTGGAGTTTGCGCGGAAGTTAAAACACCGTACCGCTGAGCCAGACGCGTGCCGATTCGCCATCAAAGAAAGCAAAGGAAGCAAGGAAGCAAGGAGGCAAGGAAGCAAAGATGAGCAAGATGAAGAAGGTGAACAGGATGAGCAATATGAGCAAGATGAACAAGACTAGCGAGATTAGCAAAGAGAAATGAGAGCAATGAGCAAAGAGTAATGAGCGAAGATGTCAATGCAAAGATGTCAATGCAAAGATGTCAATGCAAAGATGTCAATGCAAAGATGTCAATGCAAAGATGTCGATACAAAGATGTCAATGCAAAGATGTCGATACAAAGATGTCAATGCAAAGATGTCGATGCAAAGATGTCGATGCAAAAAGGTAGCAAGTGGCAAAAGTAGCAAAAGTAGCAAAAGTAGCAAACATAGCAATATTTTCAACAGACTGCAAACAAAGCATAGATAGCATATACAGAGCAAGGCGCTCGCAGCCAATAGCCACTAGCCGCTAGCAGCGCTACTAGCACCGCTCACAACGGCAAGATGTTCTCCTTGGGCCCAATGGGGGTGATGCCATGTGGGTTGATGTTAACGTGCGACTTGGTGTAATGGAACTTGATGTGGTCAAAGTCGGTGGTGTCCTTGAAGCCCGGGAGCTTCCAGTACAACAAGCGCAACCAGTCGTGGATGTAGGGGTAGCCATGTCTGATCAGCGCCCAGTTGCACTTGAAGTGCTGATGGTAGACCGGGTCGAAGCGCACGATGGTGGTGTACAAGCGCACGTCGGCCTCAGTAAGCTGGTTGCCGATCAAGAAGCGGGACGTGGGGTCCGATTGCTGATTCTGGGCCAAGAGCGCCTCCACCTTGTCCAAATGCGCAAACACATTGCGGGCCTCCTTCTCGTAGACGTCTTGCACGGTGGCGAAGCCGGTCTTGTACACGCCGTTGTTGATGTTGTCGTAGATCCACGAGTTCAACTCGTCGATGCGCTCGCGCAACGGCTCCGGGTAGAGGTCGATCTGCGCGTGCTGCGAGTCGATGTGGTCGTTGAACGCCGTGTTGAGCATGCGCAAGATCTCGCTGCTCTCGTTGTTGACAATTGTGTGCAACTTCTTGTCCCAGAGCACAGGCACCGTGAAGCGGCCGTCGTAGTCGGGCTGCGCCTTGAAGTAGAGCTCGCGAAGCCGCGAGACGCCGTACAAGTGGTCCTCGGTGCCGAACGCACATTTGCCGTTTTCGGCGGTGGCCAACTCGTCCTTGGAGGGGAACCGCCAGCCCTTGTCGTCCATGTGCCAGTGCACCACGGAGACGGAGATGAGCGGCGTGAGGCCCTTGATCACGCGCGTGGCAAGCACACGGTGGGCCCATGGGCACGCGAGCGAAACATACAAATGGTAGCGGTTGGGCTCAGGGGCAAACTTGGCGCCGGGCTTTGTGGAAATGAAGTCGCGAAACTGCGACGCCATGCGCCGGTACAGACCATCTTTGTCGGCGAACTTGAGGATTTCGACTTTCTGGTTGTTAGCAGGGGGGGAGAAGGCATTTGGGGGCGATTGCGCCGGCTGTTGCGGCAGCCGTTGCAGCCGCGGGCAATTGCAAGCGACAGCCACGTGCGGCAGTTGCAAGCGGCAGCTGACAGCGGCCGCCGGCCGACAGCGGCGCCATCAACAGCACATTCAGTCACATACCTTGGACATGATGGACTAGTTGCCGTTGGGCCGCTTGCTCTCGGCCGCGAAGTGCGGAGGCGCCCCGCCGCACCCGTGCCTCCGCCGCGGCGTGACTAAACATGACAAATGCGGCGGGCGCCTGCACACGCGCCGCGGCTTGTCCGCGGCCCGCCCGCCGTTGGCCCACCAGCCTCGCCTCGTGTCGCGTGCCAGGCCCTGGACCGGGCGCGGCTGTGGCTGGCCGAAGCCAGAGGTGATTTTTTCCGTTTTTTCTTGGTTGTGGCATTCTTGATTTGGCATTCTCCATTGGCTTTCTTGTTTCGACTTTCTTGTTCTGACTTTTAGTTTTTTCAGGTCCTCTCCTTTGTTTTCTCTTCCCGTCTTTTTGTTTCCGGATCGTCTTGGGTTCTTTTTTCTTCTCTTGTTGGCCTGGTCCCTACTCTGGGCAAAGCTGAAAAAGAGCCGTGGCCGCCGCAGTGCGGCGGCATACTTCCGCTGGCGGGTGCGCGCGCTGCTCTGCTCGAGGGCCGGCCTGCACACACGACGCACCACACACTAAGCGGCTTCTCTTCTCATCACCAACTTCTCACCGTGAAAACCCATCGCATTTCAGCTTGGCCGCCCCACCCCGCCCGTTTCTGTTTCTCCTTGGCCGCCGCCGCCCTTTCGCACGCCGCCTGCTCCCGCGTCCCTTTGCTGTCGCCTTTTCGCGCCGCTTTTCCCGCCACCGCCGCCTTTTTTAGCGCCAACCTCATCGCCTCGCTGCCGTCAAATGTCATCGTTGTCCAACGCCGCCCCGCCCGCGTCCACCATCAAGGAGCCGCCCAAGACACTCGACGCGGCGGCGTCCGCTGCTGCCGCCGTCTCTGCCGCCTCCCACGCCCACGCCGGCCCGCCGCCCGTCCCGTTTCTGGCCCAGTACAAAACGCTACCGCCGCCGTCTTCGGCCCCTCCCATGGCCCCGGGCCTGGCCGCCGCCCACTATTACACAAACCCGTTGAACTACCCGATGCCCATGGGCGCGTCCAAGTACGTGGGCGGGCTCAAGCCGCTGTACTCGCCGTACGGCATGCCTGGACATGAGCCGGGTGCCGGTGGGTCATCCTACGGTGCTGGAGGGCCGCCGTCGGCGCCGTCGCCCGTCCAGAACCGCCTGGCGCTGGCGTTGCTGTCCCACGGCCTGCACCTGCAGCCCATCCCGGTTCCCGCCCGTCATCCGCCGGCCCAGCTCCACCATCTTGCGCACAATGTGAGCTCCGTAGGCAATGTGGCCAACGTGCTGCACTTGCCGCTCCACAACTCGTCCGTGATGTATGGCCTGGAGCTACAGCCGCTCCAGCCGCTCCAGCCGCCGGCCGCGCAGCCATCTGCGTTTCTCGGCGCTGCTGGCGTTTCTGGCGTTTCTGGCCCTCTCAACGCCGCCCAAGCCGCTCCGCCCGGCCTCTCGTCGTCCCAGCCGGCGGCCGCCATGGGCCCATGCCGTCCCGTCGACAAGCCGTACGCCGCCACGCCGTTGTCCGCGTCTGCGCCGGACCAGTCTGCGTTTTCCTCCTACAACCTTTCTGCCGTGGCCGACAAGCTGCTTCGCCGCCCAAAAAACGCCGTCCACGCGCCCAAGGCCGTCCGCAAGCCCGGCCTGCCGCTCTTCAGCTCCGGCCGGCCCAGCCCGGGCCCTGACGCGTCCAAGCCCTTCGCTTGTGCGGCCGACGGTTGCCTGTGGTCATTTGCCCGCCAGCTGGACCTCCGCCGCCACGCCAAGTCCCATAAGGAGCCCATGTTCCACTGCCCGTACTGGCGCAACGACCCCACGTGCCACCGCAACGGCGGCGCGTTTTCCCGCTTGGATGTGTTGAAAAGACACTTGAAGTTGGTGCACTTTGTCAAGGACAAACAGAACGTGTTTCCGGGCCCAGATCCGGGCTGGTGCCGCTCGTGCCAGAAGATGTTCGCTAGCCCCAAGCATTTCATCGACCATTGCGAGGAGTGCTCGCTTAAGGCTGCTCCTGCCGAGTGGAACTCTTCCCATCCGCGGGACGATGAACCTGCCGAGAAGTAAAGTTTTGGCATGAAAAGTCTTGGGCGATTCTTCAGTCTTGGCGATTGGTCTTTGGCAGTTTCAGTCCTTGGCGGTTTTTCAATCTTTGGCAGTTTTTCAGTCTTTGAAAGTCTTTCAGTCTTTGGCGGTCTTTCAGTCTTTGGCAGTCTTTCAATTTTTGAAGGTCTTTTAGTCTTTGAGGTCTTTCAGTCCTCGAAAGTCTTGTGCGGTCTTCGTTAGTCCGCCTACAAAAGTCCACAAAATAAGTCTCGAACTTTTGGATATACCTAGACAGCCAATCTGTGCCTGATTGTGAGCAGCAATTGCCAAAATTCACCAGCTTCAGCCGTTCGGCGGCATAAAATGACCTGCGGGTCTCTAGCATCTTATACAGCAATTAGAACATATTCATTCTCTCATATACCGCTACGCCATCTCATGGTCCTCGTCTCGCGTCTGGTTATCGAAAAAGTCCAAGATGGCGCAGTTGGGGTGCAAAATGTACACGGTCCGGCTGCCGCCCTGCTGCCGCTCATACTCGTCGGCGGGAAGCATGTCTTCGTTGATGCTCTGCGTCACGCTCATCAAGATCTTGTCCTTTGTCAACCGCTTCAACACTTTATAAGCCAACGCTCTTTCCGTGTGGTACTCCTGCTCGGAATTCATGTCGCCCTCCTTCTGATTCAAATACCACTCGACAATCTCGTCGCCGCTCAAGCCGTCGCCGCCATCGGTGTCGTCTTCGGAAACCCGCTTGACAATCAAGTTCATCATCGCTACATATTTGTCGTAGGTGATGGACGTTTTGGCGGGCGCGGTGCTTTCGGACCCATAGTAATGATTCTGCGGCTCGGCGGCACGCTTGTCCTCGTCCAAGGCGTCGGCAAGAGCGGCGTCTTCATCGTCAAACTCGGGCTCGGGCGCCTCGGGCTCGTCTTCGATTTGCACGTCCTCCATCTCGACTCTGATAATGGAAGACCGCAACAAATCATATGCTTCTGAAACGAACGTGGGCGTGATCTCTTCCGTGCAGTTGGCCCGTGCAATGGCCTCGGACAAACGGATCATCGACTCCAACTGTCTGACGGTGATTCGGTACGACGATCTTCCAAGGCCCAGCGCATCGTCGCTTCTCAACTCCTTGTACTTGGCCACCAAAAAGTCGCGGGCGGCCTTGGTCATCTTGGGCTTGAACGTCTTGGCGTACTTGATGTATTTCGAGAGCTGGTCCGCGGAAAACGGAGGGTCGATGGCCTCGTCCCGAAGCATGTGCAAGTCAACAATGTGCGATGCCAATTGCGTGTCAATACGCTCGTTGCAGTCATCGAGAACGACAAAAAATAAGTCGAACCGAGACATGATGGGCGCGGTCATGTTCAAGTTGGCCCGCAAGCCCACCTTTCTGTTGTAGCGGCCACCAATCGGATTGGCCGCGGCCAAGATCGACGTTCTGGCATTCAAGGTGGCGTGGATGCCTGCCTTGGCGATCGAAATCGTCTGCTGCTCCATCGCCTCGTGGATGGCAACCTGGTCCGTGATGTCCATCTTGTCAAACTCGTCAATGGCGCAGATTCCGTTGTCGGCCAACATAAGCGCGCCGGCTTCGATGGTGAACTCTCCACTTTCTTCGTCCTTCACCACAGCGGCAGTGAGACCGGCAGCGGAAGATGCTTTGCCCGAGGTGTACACGGCACGCGGCGAGAAGCCACACACGTACTTCAAGAACTGCGATTTCGAAGTGGACGGGTCGCCCACTACGCAAATGTTGATGTCGCCTCTCAAGTTGATGCCCTCCACGGTCTGCTTGTGCACGCCGCCAAGGAGCTGCAAGAGAATGCCCTTTTTGATCGTATCGTGGCCGAAAACAGCAGGCGCAATCGACCGCACCAACTTATCGTACACATGCTCGTCCTTCACCATCTCCTTCAACTGAAACACCTCCGAGTCTGTCAACGAGTTCAAGAACATCTCCTGCTCGTTGGGGCCCTGGTACTCAATCTCGGCCTCGGCTTGCACGTTGCCGTCGGTGCTTTTGTTGACCAAGGAACTAAGGTGGCACGCAAAAAAGGCAAGCTTGTAAGTGAGGTCTCTGACACCCAAAGCCTTGAGGCCTGTGACGCCCGAGCTCAAGTCGGATGCCACGGGCGAGCTCTCCTTCATGCTTTGGGGCTTGATGCCCGGAAGGCCCAACTGAGAAATGTCGGGAATGACAATCTCCGTGCCGGTGAATTTGCATTTATCACCCGGCTTGGCACGCTCGACAGCCTCACCCCGAATAATCACATCCAACGTTCTGGGCATGGAGCCCGTGGGGATCTCGTTGGAGTTTTCTTGGATCCGCACCTTCTGCCAGTCGATAAACTGGGACTTGGCCACATTAAGCGTCCAGTAGGACTGATTGGGGCACGAGGGACACGCGGTGGGCTCGGTGTATTTGAAGACCTGCTCCACACCGTCCACGACAGCAGAGCACATGTCGCAGGTGAACGAGCCCTTGTACAATTCGGGGCGAACCTCGGATGTTCTGGTGACGGTTCCGGAAATGGCCATCAAAGAGCCGATCTTGTCCGTGCGGATGTCTCGGATACGGTGCGTCACGGGCAAGTTGAAGAAAGAGATCTGAAACACCCGCTCGTTGGACGTGGATCCTGCTGCACTCGACGAGCCGTCATCGGCGGCGCTTGCTTTTGCATCTTCGCCCGAACCCAACAAATTCATGAATAGCAACGAAGGCGCGTGTTTCTTGAGAAGGCGCCGCAAGCCTTTGAGCAAAAATGGGTTGAAGCGGTAGTACTGCTCCAAAATGGCCGTGGCCAACACTCCGTTTTCTCTGTCCACCAAATGCTGGTAGTCCACATATAACGTGGAATACTCAAACACGCGCATGCTTTCAATCTGCGCAAGGTAGATTTTGCCATGCCACTCGTCGTTGGCCGAGTCTGCGTCGACGTACTCCTCGACAAACTGCTCAAACGACTCGCGGACCTTTTCTCCGGTCACGTCGATGACTTTGGGCACGTCCACGGCTTTTCGGACCGAAGCAGGCATTTTGGCGTCGCGCTCGCGGGCGGCCTGGCCCTGCAGAGCGTCACTGTAGTTGACATTTGGCTGGCTGCTCAGGGGCGAGTTGGCCGAGCGCCCGAGCGACGAAGAAATGTGGGAGGAATTCAATAGATGGGCAGCATCGGACGGAATCCGCGGAGACGCGACAAAGTTCGACATTGGTGGGGGCGGTGTGAGGAGTGGCGGGGGATTAGCGAGGGGCGGGAAAAGGAAAGAAAATGCTTTGTGGCCTGGAAAAAGGGGACAATGGCGCTGCGTGGAAAAGAAGGAGTTTCCAGAAGAAAAAGTTGAAGTGCGATGTTGGAGGACGCGTCTAATTTATCGCATTGGGAAGTGCAGGAGTCGGGCCGAGCTGAGGCTGAAGAGGAAAAGAGGAAATATAAAGAGAGGAAGTAAAAAGGAAGAAGAGAGAAGTCAAGAGATGTGAAGACAAATGCAAAAAATACCGCGAGCTACAGACATAAAAAACAGACAGTGCAAAGACGCGGCCGGCAAATTCAATTGACGTTTATGGCCCTTTATAACTTACTCTGGGCTCTTGGTAAATCTCAAGTATGGCTTGATGGTGGTGAACTCGCCAAACTTGGTCTTGGCGTCAGCATCCGAAACCGTTGGAGGAATGATCACATCCTGGCCGGGCGTCCAGTCAATAGGAGTGACCACACCCTTGCCGTCGGAAAGTTGCAAAGAGTCAATGACTCTCAACACCTCGGCAGAGTTTCTGCCGGCCGAGGCGGGGTAGGTCATGATCAAACGCACCTTCTTGGAGGGGTCGATGATGAACACAGAACGCACGGTGGCAACCATCTGGTTGGCCATCTTGTGGAAGTCCTCCTCAGACAACATATCGTACTTGAAAGCAATCTCCTTCTTTGGGTCGGCAATGATGGGGAAGCTAAAAGGGCTGCCGCCGGTCACGCCTTCGATGTCCTTGATCCAGTCGTTGTGGCTGGCCACGTCCTCGGTGGACAAGCCCAAAAGCGTCACGTTACGCTTTTCAAACTCAGGCGACAACTTGGAGAAGGCACCCAATTCGGTGGTGCACACGGGCGTGAAGTCGGCGGGGTGGGAAAAAAGCACAACCCATTTCTTGTTCTTCTCGATGAAGTCGTGGAAGGAAATCTCGCCCTTGGTGGTGTTGGCGGTCCAGTCTGGAGCAACAGAGCCAATTCTGATTCTGGGCTGGTCGGCGGCCTTGAAAGAGGAATAGAGCTGGGTTCTGGTGAATTGCGCTGGGGCGCGTGCCAAGGGCTTGAGTGCTGCGATTCTTTGCAATCTGCTGATCATTTTGAATGGATGGGAATTACTTGCTGGGGGTTTTCCAGCTCGGCTAATATAGCACTATGGCACGTGACGCCCGTTCACGCGGTGCACGGGTGCAAAGACCCTCGTCTCGTTTTGCAGTGAGAATTGAGCAGGCCGTTTAGTCTCAGTTATTAGTACGAATTGGGCGGGCCGTTTAGTCTCAGTTACTAGTACGAACTGGGCGGGCCGTTTAGTCTTGGTTATTCATACCAACCGAGCGAGTCGCTCAGTTTCGAATATTAGTACAATTTGGTGCCGGCCGTATGGACCCTGTCCTGACGGCTCGGCTGCTGAAACCTCAACATTTTCCTTGCTATCCCTTTGATCTATAATCTTTGATCTATAATCTTTAATCTTTAATCTCTAAATCCTAATATTTTATCTTTTCTTTTTGATATCAACTCTTTATTTCCTTAATCGTGATGGTTTAATTTGCTTTTTGCTCTCTTTTCTTTCTTTTTTGTCGGCTGCAGTGGCCCAGTCCCCACTGTATATACTACTGGTTGTCTGTAATCATGTTGACGTCAATCCAGCCGAGGAAGTCATCGTCCTGGTTGTTGTTGAGCCAGCCGTGTGATTGCTGCTGGAAAAAGCTGTCGAGCTGGTGCGCCATTGCCGGTCCGTTTCCACCACCGATTTGAGACATGTAGCCGTCGTCCTTCTGCTGGTGCGCTGCTTCGTTTTCATCGTAAAAAACAAAGTTGCCTTGCGGCGGACTGACTAGCGATTGGGGGCCCAGCGGCGCATCCTCTCTTTTGATGGTCTGCGCAATTTGCGAGAAGTCGTCGGGGCTTTGGGAGCCACCTTTGCCTTCGTCTGTGGGCTGGGCGATATTGATGTCTTTGGTGCTACCAGTAGCTTCGAGCATGGAAAGAGGAATGCCGTTGATTTTTAGCAGCTGTTCGTCCGCCTCTCCGTTTGCAATTCGGGCCTGCTGGAGAGCTTGGGCTGTGGGAACCAACGTGGTAACCGTGGTACCATTGGGTGTTGTGGTGGTGATCGTTTTGAAGTCATCCTTCGTGATTTGATTGTAGAATGGTAACGGCTGAGGACGCGAGCCTTGAGCACCGCTATTTTCCGATTTGCTCAAGTCTTCGCCTTTGATGTTGTTTTGCTTTCTTCGTCTAGCCTCGTGGATGCACCAAACAAGATCGTAGAACAACGACGCGGTCAAATGTGATCTCATTCGACTGATGATGCTGCCCTCCAACGTCACAGACAGCGAGGGCAAAAAGATTTCGGGGTACGTGTAGAGAACGATGTTCAAGTCTTCTAGCACCTTTGCTGTCCTCGAGATATCATTCTGCAACTCTTTCCATGACGACAAGGTGTTTCTGAAAAGTCTGTGCACGGTCACAATGGACTGTCTTGCGCTGTCCACGTAACTCTCCAAAAGATAGCGAGAGAGGTGAAGCTTGAAGAGGAGAAACGCCGAATAAGTGATGCCCTGTCTCACGTAGATTGGAAGCTCAATGAGAGAAATTGAGTTGAGACTGAGGAGTTGCGACGCAATGGTGATGATTCGCGTTGAAGCCAAGTACGCTGTGCTGACATACTTCACCTGATCTTCGATGGGCGTGCCGGGCAAAAATGCAAAGCAACAGATCATGAGCCTGAGATATAGATAGTAGATCTCGATGGAGGAGCCCTCGAGGATGTTGAGCTTGAAGTTGAGTCTCTCCAACTCGCGGTCAAGAATGTTCAACGATGCCGCACGGTTCATAGGCTCCAAGAGACCATCAGACCGTGTGACGGAGATACCCATGACATTGACAAGCTTACACTGGAAGATGGACAACGAGATCAAGCTGCGGAAATTGGACGGAAGCGAGTCGTCGATGCGAGCATTTTCCAACAAGTAGTCGGTGGTGTTGATGGATGGCGGCAAACCGAGCGCAGACGACCAGAATTGATCGCAGAAAAAGACCGCAAGCCACGAGCGCGTCCGCCAGACCTCCGAATTGGGCCCGAGGTTGGCCTGGGTTCTGCTGAATTCCTGGATGAACTCGCCGCCTCTATGGAGGCCCAACTGGAGCGAAAGGTTTTTGGCCAAACCAACGAATCTGTAGGAGCAATCATCAAGAACCTTCTCGTTAGGGAGCGGCCAGATGGCCAAAATAATGAGCGCCTGGATGACGTGCGTGGAGCGCGGGGTTCGGATCCAGCACGTTTCGATAGCCAACTGCTTGATGAGCGAAGCCAACGACATGTAAAGGCCCGGTTCTGGTTCGGACAAAGACGCGGTGAGCATAACGGTCCAAAACAACAACTGGGAGTTGGCGTAGAGCTGCGACGCGTTGTCGGAGTCCAAAATGGGGAGAAATGGCACGATTTTGGTCATGAAGCGGCTATGTAGCTCGTTTGCCTTGGCGAGAGGAAGCTTGACGTCGCCCAAAATGAACTCTGAGTATATCGGCCGCGACTCGGGTGGCAGGCCGGATTCTGGGGCGTTTTCCGCCGGGAGGTCGGCGAGATGCGTGGCCGGCGAGTTGTCGGAAGAGTCCACCACTAAAGTCCGGCTGAGGTTCGTCACAGCCTGCGGCGGGATCGTGGCATCATTGACCAAAATGCCCGCGTGCAGAGCGGCCCGCTGGGGGCGGAACAGGTCGGGCGGCGACGCAATGTGGCCGCTGATCTGTTCGATGGCCGAGTGGGGCGTGGGCTGGCGGGAAATGTGGGCGGAACTGGTGGGCATGGCGGAATTGGCTGGCCCGCCACGCAGGAAGTTCAGGTTGTGCTGGTTCAACGCCTGCGTGAGCAAAAACTCGTTTTTTGAGAGCATCTCTATCTTGGACTTCAACTCCTCCACGTCGCCAATCAACATCTGGATCTGCGAGCCCTTCTTGGGCTTGAATTGCGGGTCGATTTCACAGTTCAACCCCAACTTGCTACACCGCGTGCACGGAGCCGGGGTGTTTTGCGACGCGTCACACTTGATCTTGTGCTGGCGGCAAAACGTGCAGCTTGTGACGGGGCGGGCCTGCTTCTGGTGGGCCTTGTCGGAATCAAGATCGCCGCCTTCATGGTAGAGCGAATGCGGAGTGGCGCTTCCAACCAGCAGATACGGTAGCGACGCCGCTTCACGAGCGTGCGGCCGCTTGGCGGAGAACTGGGGAGCAGAGCCTTTGCGCTTGGGCGGCATGCCCGGCGGAGGCGTTGCAGAAGGGGTGGAGTTGTCTGGCTTAGGGAGAATGGACTTCATGCTTTGGAGGCAGCAAAAGGCGCTGGGCGGCAGCTTTTGTGTTTGTGTAATGAAGGGAGGTGACGAATAAGGTCAGTCACAATGAGGGTCGGGGCGTTGGGCTGGCTAGGAGTGGATGGGGCGCCGGGAATCGAAAAGAAGAACAGTCAAGCTTGATGTAGATGGGCTCGATTCGGATGAGCCGGTGGGAGGGCGGGAGGAACGGGTTTTTTGGGGGTCGTGTAGGGCCAGAAAGAAGGGAGCAGGCACGGGGGCTGCAGTATGGACGGGCGGGGCACGAGAGGCAATCAAAAACGTTGCAGAGCAGTTGTGGAGGAGTCGGAGGAGCGGGAAAATTTTGGCCAAAAATGCGTGGGGCCCCGCCGTTACCCGGTTGGAAGATGAAAAAGATATGGCGGCCATGCAGGACGCATGCTCGCTTCAGGAAGCCGCCGCGCAGGCACAGCATTGATTGTTTAGATAACTTTATACGCCTCCGGCGCTGCGTGAGTCATATATTGGAGCGGGTTTGACGGCCCAGCTACATAGCCGCGGGCATGGGCGGTGGCGCCGGCGCCGGCGCTTGGGCAGAAAGGCGCTTACTGTGGCTTGAGTGGCGGCGGGGGACGTTGCTGCATGCGCCAACGCTCGAGATCTGGGCGTTTTTTTTTTTCTCATTTTTGCTGAGTCCCGCCGCACCTCGCGTGGGCAAGCTGGAATGAGCTGGGGACGGCGAAATAGCTGGGGACGGGTATAAAGCTCCGAGCCAAACGCCGCAGCAAACCCAAAACTCAAAAACCAGAGATCAAAACTCAGCAACCACATAGCAAAAATATAAAATTCTCGAAGCAACATATCTGGAGGGGACAAATCTGAAAGGGATTTCTGGAAGGGACAACTCTTAAAGGGCAAAATTCATAGGGGAAAATTTGGAAGAGACTTGAAGGGACAACCCTGGAACAATCTGAAGAAACGAAAGATACAAATCTCGGAGACAAATCAGGAAGGCAGAGACATGACAGCCATAGTCTGAAAGGAACAAGTCTGAGAGACAAGTAGAATTCCTGATGCAAAACTCGTAAAGGCTCAAATCATTAACGCAGATATCATGCACTGGAAATCAAAGGCCAGAAGTTGCCAATCTTCAGGATCTGGACCCACCAATCTAAAAGCCGCTATTCTCAACGGCACAAACGTCAAGCCGATCTGAGATAGAACCTAAACACCAGCGGCGCAGCACGGTAGTCAGCCTAGTTAGGCCTCGTCGTCGTCCACTCGGGGATCGCCAATGCCGTCCTCATAAATGGCAAACACACACTCGCTTTCAGGAAGACACGGGCTATCGTAGATCTTGCAGATCCGCTGCTCGCCGCGGCCCTTCTTAAAAGAAAGCCGCGTGGTGGAGCTGTGCGCAATGATGTTGCCGCCAATGGGTTTCTTCGGGTCGGGGTTGAACATGGCCGCCGCACCATCCACCTGCGCCACCACCTGGTTGGTGATCACCACCGCAATGCCGAACTCGTCCGCAAGCCGCTGGAGCGTCCGCATGAAGCGGGCCACGTGCATCTGCCGTGCCGACAACTCGCCTCGGCCCAGGTAGTCTGTGCGGTACAACGACATGATGGAGTCCACCACGAGCAACGAAAACCGCGACTCCGACATCATCTGCGCCGCTTGGTTCAAAAGCTGGAACTGGTGCTCGGCGTTGTACGCCCGCGCGTACGCCACGTTGTCGAGACAGTCGTCCGGGTTCAATCCGTAGCGCTGGGCGATGGAAACCAACCGCACAGGCCGGAAAGTGCCCTCGGTGTCGATGTAAAGACACTTGCCCTCGCCGCCGCCCATATCGAGCGGCAACTGGCAGGTGACCGCGAGCGTGTGGCACACCTGCGATTTGCCTGTCCGGAACTCGCCAAAGACTTCCGTAATGGAGCCCGTCTCGATTCCTCCACCGAGAAGGGTATCGAGCTGTTTCAGCCCGGTGGTGAGGCAAATGAGCTCGGACCGCCTGCTGTGGAAGTCGGACGCGGTCGTGAAGCCCATGGGCACCAACTTGCACGCCTCGTGGCTGATGCGGTCGGCCTTGGCGTCCGAGATTCCCTTGACTGTGAGAAGCGCTTTTTTGGGAGCGTACGCCACGCTTTCCACGGTGTGGTAGCCCTCTTGCTTCAATTTTTTGATGTCTCCTGCGGAGATGCCGTTACCCTCGAGCTGCTCGATCAACAACGGGCCGGAAAAGCCCTCGTCGTCCTGTTCAATGTGGTCAGACATGGACGTGTCGCTGTTTTGAACGCGTGTAGAATCGGCCTGGAGCTTGGCTGAATGGGGAAAACTAAGGGAAGCCGCAGAGAAAGCAAACGTGCACAGCCAGGAAGGGTAGCTGAACAGTGGAATCCAGTTGTGGTGGAAAAACGCGTAGAGGAAGGTGGGTGGCCACGCGTGGCGGGAGGTGATCTCCACCATACTGCGCGCGTGCAGGAACAACATGATGGAGTAGCTGGCCAGGCAGGCCAGCATGAGAAAGAGTATGGGCAGGTAATGTGAAAAAAAGTAATTTTGAGAGCCCATACGTTAAAAGTGAGCGCGTGCTTTGAGGTTTTGTCAGTTTCTCCGTTTATTTCTGATTTCCGATTTTCCTGTGTGGCAGAAAGACTTCTCCACACGTTTTCAACTATATGCCTATTGACCACGGCTAAATCATGTGGACGCCGCCCACAAGCAATTTCTCGGTGTGCACATCGTTGGCCACGAGCCGCACGCAGCCATCGATCCGTTGAAACGTGTCGTTGAGCGGGCTGTACACCTGGTTGATCAAGAACGTGCGCAGCACGTGGAACAACACCTTCAACGGCTCTCGGACAAAGCTGCCGCCTTTTTCGAGCGCTTGCACGCGGTTGGCCTCGAAGATGTGTATGGTGGAAGACCCAGCGACCACCGGCAAGCAACGCACGATCTCGCTGGCAACCGCCGTATCCACCAAAACTTCCTCCATGAAACCATACCGAAGAGTGCACCGGAAATGACCCGGAACAGCCAAATCCGTCATGGAAACACGCTCACCGCTGTCCACCGTCGGCACAGGCACCACACGAAGGGTGCAAAAGACCACGGTGGCCGGCAAACTGCCAAAAGCCCGAACAATACGGGCATAAACGTCGGGAACGGTGCTGAGCGACCCCAGATTGCGGTCCGGCGTGTCGGAGTATATAATGGCCACGCCGGATGAGGGCTGTGGTTTCCAGGTGGGGCTGAGGCTCTCCAAGCGGACCCTTGAGCGCATTTGAAGCCCAACGGTCTTGACTCGGCAGTAGCGCCAGAAAATCAAGAAGGAAACAGCCATGGCGCAAACGACCAACGGAAACCACGCTCCGTGAGGCACCTTCTTCATGTTGGCCACCACCAAGCAAAGCTCCAACGGCAAGAAGACCGCGGCAAACAAGGCGGCAACATACCATCGGATTTTAAGTACGAAAAGCATGCAGAGCACCATTAGCGTGGATGTGAGCACAAAATCCATCGAAATACCCAAGCCGTACGCGGCGGTGACGTTGTTGGACGTCTTGAAGCCAGCAGTGGCGCCACAAACACCCACCATCAACCAGAAGTTCGCTGCCGGAATATACACCTTGCCGGCGTACGAAGACGACACGTGTTTGACAGTTAGTCGAGGAAAACAGTCCAAATTGATGAGCTGCGACAAGATGCTGAAAACACCCAAAATGAGCGCCTGTGAGGCAATGACTGTGCTCAAGGTGGCAAGCACAAACATCACCCAGTACTGCCACGAGTTCAAGGGCCCGGGAATGGACATGTAAAATACGTTGGCCACTGCGTCCGGACTGTGGATCAAAAAAGCGCCCTGGCCAAGGTACGTGAGCACCAAAGAAAGCGTGACAAACGAGATACCGATCTGCGTGGGCACCTGGCCAAAATGGCCCAAATCGGCAAACATGGCCTCGGTGCCGGTGATGGCCAACATGGCGCCGCTGAACACATCTATGCCCTCGTTTCTCAAAAGCTTGACCGCATAGTGCGGCGAGAGCGCCTTGAAAATGGCGGGGTGGGTGGCGATGTTGATGATGCCACAAACAATTAAGCCCACGAGCCAGATAAAGATCACTGGGGCGAAAAGGAAGGAGATCCGGTGCGAGCCGAGCTGCTGCATGGCAAAAAGAACAATGATTATCACCTCTGACACCACCATCACGTTGTCAAATTGAGGTTGTGCCACCTGGATTCCGGCCACGGCGCTCAAGATGGACGTGGTGGGTGTGAGAAGCCCATCGGCAAAAACCAAAGCACAACCCAAGAAACACGCAAGCAAGCTGACGTACGATACCGCCGAGAGAACGCGTGGGTTTGATTTCCAGCCTCTGCTTCCTTTGCTGCTTTCGCTGTCCAGAACGCCTGTGCCTTTCACTGCGTCAGTGTCATTCTTTCCTATTGTCGCTGGGCCAGCCTTTCTCGGTGTCTCTGGGTCAGTCTCTCCCATAGTCTCCATTTCAGCCTTTTTTGAATTGTCTGCGTGATTTGTCAAATTATCAAGATCAGACAGCATGGGTGGACACGACGTAGCAATGGCTTTGGGCCCGAGCCGGAGATGCCGGGCAATTTTGGCGTAAATAGCCACCTGGCCACCTTCTCCATCGTTGTTGCCGTACTTCAACACGATCGCAGCATACTTTGCAAGTGCAAGGAGCACAAGCAACCAGAAAATGATAGAGACGGCGCCACAAACCTCTTCTTCCGTTGGAACATCGGAAGCGTACTTGATGGAGTCCAACACATAAAGAGGCGATGTGCTAATATCGCCGTAGATGGCGCCCAACGAAGCGTAGGCAAGCATTAACGTTTCTCTTATGCTTGCCGACTGCCGCTGGCCAGCATAGCTGCTTCTGGCCTCTTCGATGGGTCTTTCCAGCTGAGAATCGACGGACAGAGCGTTTTCTGTTATATCTTCGACTGCTCCCCTTCTCATTTGTGATGGATACTGCTACAGCATGTTACAGGCAAGACGAGGATTTATAATCGGCCAGTCACCTCCTCGATTTGTCCTTGACATCATCGAATCTGAGTCTCTCTTTGCTTTGAGGGAATTTCGCATCTAGCGACCAATACCAAAAATGCCTCACCCAGGCAGTGCCAGTGTGGAAATACGACCAGCGGGCGGAGCTAAATTTGTTTTGATGACTTGTGCCCCGAATTCGCTTTGAGGCATTTTGGGCCTGCTCGATTTGGCATTCCCCTGGCGACAAAGTCGCTCAAATCGTGGACCCAGAGGTGGCGGGCCTTCCACGCCGCGAGAGACGAAAACATGCGGCCAGAGATGAATCGTATATGCGTAGAAGCCGCACATGCCGCAGATGTTTCGAAGAAGACCACACCAGCACACGACTTCATTTCCGAGGACTGAAAATAAGGAAGGGAATGTGTGAGAGAAAAGAGGAATGTAGAGTAGAGGAACGAACACAGGAAACGAAGAATCTTGTTGGTCGAAAATAAATATTTCGTGAAAAATAAGTCTGCGCGCTGCTCTAGGAACACGCATTCAGTGTTGCTTAGCCACTCCAGCCACGCGGCTTCGATAAAAGCTCTACAGGGCACATTCAGTGAATGCTTGGCTGGATTCAGCGTTTCATTGGGCAGCAAAGCGTTGCACAGCGGCTTTAATGCGGGATTATTTGGGTGCGAAATAATCCCGCATCGAAAGAAGGTGCCCAGCCCGGCACGTGCAAAGCACGTGAAAAGAGAAAAGACTCACCATACGGAAAAGGGGTTAGCGCAGGCGATCAAGGTTAAGCAGCCAGCGCCCGGCCAAAGGCCATGGCCAGACGAAAAAGGGAGGGTGCCCGGGCAAAAGCCACAGCCAGATGAAATAGAGAAGGTGCCCTTGCACCTGTGCACCCAAAGGTGTCGCGCACCAAGACAAGAGCGCACCCGTGCACCACCAAGCGCGTCTCGCGCGTACCGAGTACGTTTTGATCTCAACCAGAGCTACGCTTTCTCTAGATATGTCGGAGTTTACGAAAATCCCCACGTTTCTAGACGGCGACACGCTTGTCGCCGCAAGTGAATTGACCGGTCGGATCTTTGCCGGCAACAGCGCCGGCCTAGTCAAGGTCTTTGACGCCAGCAACCCAGACTTGGAGCCCGTTGCAGTCGATATTCCCGAAAATCTCACGGCACTTGACTCGTTCGGCGAAAAGCTTTTGGTGGCCAGCTCGGACGGGCTGGTGGCGGTCTTGAAATTCGGCCCGGAAGTTAGCGGTGACGAGAACTACTCGGTGGTGCACCAGGCACCGCATGCCATCCGCGATGCTGTGTTTATCAATGAGGGCAGCCGGATTGTGTGTGGAGGCGATGCAGCCAGCCTTGTGGTGGTAGACTGCAAGGATGGCAACAAGTCGACAGAGGTGGCGCTCCCAGACCACGTGCTCAGCGTAGCCTACAACCCGTTGGGAGAGCTCGTCACTGTGTCGCTAGCCAATGGCGCTGTGCATGTTTACTCGGTGATCAACGAGCACCCGGAGTTGCTGGAGACGCTTCTGGACGTGTTGGCGGCTGGCTCCGGCGAGGCCCGGGCTGCCAAGACCGTGTGGTCCTCCGACGGCGAGCATGTCTATGTTCCTACGGCCAACTCTATCCGGAAAGTGCGGCGGCTCGACTGGACGCTGCCGCTGGAGCTGCAGAGCCTTGATGCCTCGCCGGTGTCGATGGCGTTCCACGGGCACGCGCCCAGCATGGCTGTGTTGCTTCAAAACGGCACGGTGATGGTGTCAAACCACGAAACGAACGCTGTGCTTGCTCAATACGCGTTGAAGCTGTCCGAGCTGCGTCTCCTCAACTTGGCATGGTCTGGCGCATCGCTTTACGCCGGATCGGCCAACGGCGAGCTATTTTGCTTCAAAACGCCGGCGCTGGTGCTCAAAGAGCTGCTGGCACCGCTCGCCAGTGTCATGGATGAGGCGGATCTGCTTTTTGGCGACGAGGCCGAGGAAAGCGAAAATGACGAGGCTCTCGCCGACCAGCCCCGTAAGCGCCACGCCCTAGATGACCTGACCATCATCGACGCCGACGATGACCTTGGCATTGACGATGACGACGACGACTACGATACACCTGATGTCTACAACAAAAGCGTGGACGCATACTTGAGCTCAAGAAAGAAACGGGCTCGGTTTGCGCTGGTGGAAGGCGCCGTGGTGGCGCCAGAGCCCAGACAAGATATCTTACCCTACTCGCCGGGCTCAACTCCATGGAGCAGCTCTGAAGGCACCGCTGGCAGCGGAACCAGCAGGAGATACATATTCATGAACTCCATCGGGTACTGCTGGTGCGTCAAGAACGAGACGGGCGACTCTGACAATCACAAGAGTGTGACGATCTCGTTTTTCGACCGCTCCATCAACAAGGACTACCACTTCATCGACAACTTCGACTACGACTTGTGCTCGATGAACGAAAGGGGCATTCTTCTCGGCAGCTCGGGCTACAAGAGGCCGGGCAACGCCAACAACGGCCGCATTTTCTACAGACATCACAGCTCCACAACAGACTCGTGGGACCGGCGGATTCCCTTGGCCGAACAGGAATACATCTCGTCGATATGCATCACTAGCTCCAACCCCAAGGCGTCCGGCTCGTGGATCATTGTGGTAGGAACAAACTTCGGGTACCTTCGCTTCTTTAACTTATTTGGCCTCTGCATTAACATAATGAAGGTGTCTCCCGTTGTTTCTTTGGCCTCCTCGGCCATCAACACCGTCTTCAGCATTCACCACACCGGTGGCTCTTATACATACTCCATCATCAACGTGGACGAGGACTGCAAATTCTACCAACAAGAGTGCGCCATGCCTTTGAAAAAGGCGGCCGGGCCATTGATAAAGGGTGTGTTTTTCAACGAAACATCCGATCCTTACATCGTTGCGGGAGTAGACGACACATTAACGGTTTTGTCTCACTGGAGGGAGCCCAACAACGCAAGGTGGATTCCCGTGCTCAACTGCAAGAATGCGGTCTCTGACTACGGCTTGTCTGAGTCAAAGAAAACCTGGAAGTGCTGGCCGTTGGGCATCCAGGAGGATAGATTGGTCTGCTTGATCTTGAAGAACAACGAGGTGTATCCGGGATTCCCGCTTCCATTGCCGTTGGAGATCGAGCTTAAGTTTCCGGTCAAATGCCACAAGGGGCTTGCCGAAGGCGATATTGATGACGACATGACGAAGGAGGAAAGAGCGCAGGCCAAGCTCGAGAAAATCAAGGAAGCAGATGCCGAAGAGGAGTTTTTGAGGTCTGCCACGCTCGGAAAACTCCTAGCAGCATCGTTGGAAAATCTCGACGACGACGACGAAGAGGTTATGGATGCGCTCAACAAATTCAGCTTGACTTTTGACAAGTCTCTTTTAAAGCTTTTCAATCAAGCGTGCCAGGAGTCACGGCTCAATAAGGCCTTTAGCGTGGCGCGGTTCATCAAAAACGACAAGGCTTTGCTAGCGGCCACCAAGATTGCCGAAAGGCACAGCTTCCTGAATCTCGTTAGCAAGATCCACAAGCTTCGAGAAGAGCTCATGGAGCAAACCGGCGAGGATGAGGAGTAGGCTAAACGGCATACCCACGCATCTACAGAGGGCATCACTAGAAGCAATATGCATAGAAACACGCCATGAGCAACAGAGGCATTTAGGCAGCCCATAGGCATAATACACCAAAAAAAAAAAACTCGGGGGCATCCTAGAAATGCGGAGGAAACATAAGAGTCTAGAGGAGACAAAGAACCCTTGAGAAAACCTTGAAACCTAGAGGAGGCTAGAGAAGCTATCGTAAAAGGACCTTATAAAAGCTATTGTGAAAGAACACTATGGAAGCCATATAGAAGAACACTATAGAAGCTATTGTGAAAGGACACTATAGAAGCCATTATAGAAGGACACTATAGAAGCCATTGTAGAAGGACACTTTCAAGGCTATCAATAAGGGAACTTGAAGACTACCGAAAAGACTATTTATAGTCTCCTATAGATGCCCTGATGGCTACAAGGGACTATCTATAGTTTCCTATAGATGTCCAGATTCCTAAATGTTCCTAAAGGTTCCTAGAGGCATATCCCCATAAGTCCTCTAACGCGTCCTATCCCCATAAGTCCTCTAACGCATCCTACAACACATAGGCCAACACCTAGAGCAGATAAGTCAAGCTGTGGATTCTGAGGCGCACACGGACAAGCTCGTGCCACGCAGGTATGTACAAATAACGGCCAGCTGAAAGACACAGGCATCAGAACTGCTTTCTGATGTAGTGGAAAATGATGGGAGTGACCCACAAGGCAGCGGCCATGTAGCCGGCCACCTTCAAGGTGTCGTTAGCATATTGCTCCTGCAATTTCTTTTGCTCTTCGGTTGGTTGAGCTCCTGGACCGCCAAACATGATATCGTTGTTGCTGGAGGGCGAGAAATTTTCAAGCACCAAACGCTGCCCGACGGCGCGTCACGTGCCGCGCTCCATCAGCACCCATCACCGATCCACCACATTTCCGCTCCGATTCCACCACAACTCCAAAAATATCACTGCCATGACGTCCATCGAGCCGTTCCACATGGAGGACTTATTCGAGCTCAACACAACCAACCTCGACGTGTTCACAGAAAACTTCAATCTTCTGTTCTACCTCCAATATCTCTGCGACTGGC